>JARYHS010011408.1:86094281-86126687 GCA_031002005.1 Vandiemenella viatica | reverse complement strand
CTGGTTTGCAAGTAATAATGGCCTCTTCGGTATACTCTGATGGTCTCTCTCGAACGGTTAATGGGTTCTGACTTGATCAACTTTGTTACTAATGATACTATTATAATTGTTCACTTTACCGTGGGAGATTTGGCGCGGAAGCTTACGGCGGCGTGGTTGTGGCATCAGGCTGTTGTAGCTGGGCCTTCGTGGCGTCGTCCCCCAACTTCATATACAACAATACAATTTCACATGATTAGATACACCATTGCAAATACATTACTGGGTGGGACATGCGTGCTATCTCCCTGCGCCTGCTACCACTTTTCCCACTCCAGTGTCCGCGCTCTCTCACTCTCCTACCAATTGTGTCTTTGCAATGAAAGCAAGTCCCGTTACGCCAATGGAATGCAAAGGACTGCACCCCCGGTCCTTCCTGTGACACTACAACGCACAAAATCTAGACTATATATTATTTTCAGTCTCCGCACGCATATTATTATTAAAATAACCTTATTTGTGTTGATCGTTGAAATGTTCACGGCATTAGAAAGTTTAGCTTATACTTAAGAGCTATATGTAGAACGACTATGGTATCAATTTATGTGAACAATGTTTACTAATCTATTTTTTGTTATCATTTATTAGAATCCGTCAGAATTTATATTCTGCACTTGGGCAACCTTTCCGATCTTCGTGAACCGCAGGTTGAGAACCAATGCCCTAACGTATCACCGTCAGTGTTAATCTTATTCCCCCAATCCAATCCTTTTTAAGCATTTCTATTGTTTTTTATTGAATTTGGTTGATTGTTGTTCTTCGAGAGGCCATTGATATCTCGTGTGGTTGTGACTTTTTTTATATTTCTATCAGATCTTTTTTATTGATGCCATGAAACTTTTTGGAGAGTTTGTTTCAATTTATCCTCATTTCCTGACGAGGTATCGAGATTAATAAGTGGTTTTTGCTGTATTTTTTCTGCTCTTTTATTTCAACCCTGTCAACTCTAATCGGAAGTAAGAAACCTTTAATGGTGTGAAGTATTTTCGAAAAAATAAAGGGTTTTTAATATCGAAGTTCTCGAAGTCAACTTTCTATTAAGATGATTGTAAGAACATGTTCATAATAGGTATTTTAAAATTTTCAACAAAATGTCCCAGTCCCTCTCCTCTGTTGTCTTTCCTATCAATTCCGCAATTGTCTGCCATAGAGACATACTGCTTACAAGTGCCTACTTTATGAAATTTCCAATTGCTAGTTTAAATTACCAGACTCTTCCTTTTAGACAAAATTTTTGAAACTCTCGTAAAAGGCTTGAATGGAAGTAACCTGCTCGATAGTTTACAGAAAACTGAGGAGATTGGATCGAGAAGGAGTTACCGAGGAAATGAAAAAGGCAGACTTATTAAATAACTGGTTTAGTGACACTATTAGGGACAATGAGTCAGAGAACAAGCTTACCAACAAAATTAGAAATGAGGAGATCAAACAATTTTAAATTCATTTTGAGGAAATGATGAAGGAACTAAGGAAAGCAAAAAAATAAAAATAAAATGTATAGGGACTGGTGTAGATAATATTACCACAGATGTCTTAAAGATAGCAGGTGGAAGACAGGACAGTGGCGTAGCTAGGGGGGGCGGTGGGGGCGGTCCGCCCCGGGTGTCACCCGTTTGGGGGTGACACCCGCATTTCGAAAATAGTAATCGAAATTAGTGTGATACAATATATATATATATATATATATATATATATATATATATTTGATAGACTTCTTTTATCCTTTGGTGTCGAAACACGTCTACCTTTAATGTTCTGAATATTTCTTTTTAAGTTGATCTATCGCTTTTTAAAATACGATCCAGTACAGTAGAGTATAATAATAATATTGGCTACACCGCGCGCTTAAACAATAGAGCATCGCTCTGTTGCTCCAACAATCACAGGAACTCGTTGTGCTTGCCGTCCGTCACGGTGTCGCGAAAACTGCGCCCAGTGAAATTTGCGGCCAGTGAAATCTGCGGCCAGAATTCTGAACAATGCTGTAGCGGCATGTTTATTATAGAATAGGATCAAACTGGTTGTATTGTTAAAAGCCGCCCCGCCGGCGCTCTGAGCGGATTGCTACGTTTGCAGCCAATGTTTCTAAACAGCAGGTTGACACTACAGATGTTTTATAGTTTATAACTGTTATTAAAATACAAGTTTTATTCTTGCTTAAAAGACCTAGAAAAGAATTGTAATAACGAGGCAGATACTTACAGAATCGTAGTAGATTTCATGCAAAATCTCCCTTTGCCTCTCATTACTAGTGCAGGAGGCCTCGCATTCGGGAGGACGGTGGTTCGAATCCCTGTCCGGGCATCCAGATTTGAGTTTTCCATGTTTTCCCAAATCACTCCAGGCAAATGCCTTCAAAAGGCCATGGTCGAATTCCTTCTCATTCCTTGCCCCCCCCCCCCCCATCCTTTCCCGTCTCTAAAGACCTCGCTGTTAGAGAGACGTTAAGCAGATAAGAAACTAGTGTAGGAAAAAATATTCTACCATCAGCAGTTGTGGGTTAACGTCATCCACATCAAATTTCCCCACAGACGACACGATAATGGAGTGACATCGCTCCATTTGGACGGATGGAGCGATCGTGTATGGCCACTCCGATCTAGTTAGTACCGCATTGGATTTTCCGAACAGTGTTGCAGATCAGCAAAAAATTCAGCTTTCAGTAACGAGTGCGAAAAAAGTATAAGAAAGAATACTTAACCTGTGAAACATTTGCGTGTCTATTAAAAGAAAAATAGAAATTAACTTGGCTGTTTTGGGCGTGTAATGTAAAATGATTTGTTCACGTGAAAACTTCCAGGCCACGATTTAGTGAGACCATGTCGGGTCGTCTAAAGGGGCGTTTAGAGTGATTAGGACGGCGCGGCATGACACAAAGAGAAGAGGTATTGGCCGCAGATTTCGCAGATTTTAGGTTGGCCGCAAATTTCACTGGTCGCAGTTTTCACATATCCGTCCGTCACAGTTGTTTGGTTTGTTACGAGTGGCGGTGGATATAATGTAAGTTTTCTTGTATTAAGAGAGGAAGTTTTAAAATTAAAGGATAAATCTAAAATTGTTAAAATCATGATAATTAGGCAGTTAAATTGTAATTCCTCGAAATTATTTCAAGAAAAATGTTAGATTTTCCTTTGAAAATGAAAAAAAGCAACCAATCGTAAGCTGGAATACGCGTAGTCTAAGAGGCTTCAAAATTTTTTGCTTTTTTAGAATTCTATTAGCTTTCTAGCTAAGATTGACAAGTGACTTCAAGTATTTTCTAGTAATTTTTGAATTAATCATCTGACAGATTCGAATTGAGTACATTTCGTGTTATCCGATCTGCGTACCTTCCTTTTGTCGACAGTGCACCTATACTCGACATGAAATCGTATCATGTTCGAATTTATGCAAATAAAATGATTCGGAAAACTGCATTAAACTAGCAAAACGGTCAGATTTCAAGTCAATCCGGACGAGTCCAAGTGTTATCGTCTGTGGGTAATCAGTTTTTGTAGGGCTTGTGTTTAAAACAGTCGGAACCACGTATCTTGCTAGCGAAATAGTAACATTAGTAAGGGGACATCCATAAACTACGTGAGGTGTTTTTCCGGATTTTCGGACCCCCCCCCCCCCCCCTATGGTGAGACTTTGTGAGATCTGGTACCGTCAGACCGCCCCCCCCACCCATACGGATCGTCTTCGCAACTTTTTGAGACCTTTGTTTTTTAGGCCTTACCCTCCAAAAACCAGTTACACCCACACTTTTCGACGAAATACCCCCCTAAAATCGACATTCGCGTCATTTGTAAACACTTTTTTTTTAGCTCTAAAGTGAGAATTGGTGAGATTTCGCTGGACCCCGCCCCTATTTCACCTCACGTAATTTATGGATGCCCCATAAGCACTTTAACTCTAGGTACATGTAAGTTTGATATGCTTTCTACTGATTGAGAATATACAAATATGATCGCGATCAAATAAATAAGCGTATGATTCTCTAAGAATTTTCCATCATAAATTTACAGAAGAAGATTTCTATTATGGGTAACCTCTTTGTCGAATACACGTACCTACATTCTTATGGGTTCCTTAAATCGACAGGGATGTCGAACTTCTGTTCCTGAACAAAAATTGAGCTTTAATCATTAACTGAACGAACATTCGAGCCGTTTACATCTTTATTTATACGCTGCTGAGCGGTGCTAGAAATCTAAAATTTACACATGGAGATGGGCTTCGATAGATATCATATTTAGGAGTCTGTAGCTACTTATTTCTTAGGCGGGTAGTAAAATACTTCACTTAATAAGTACTTCATCTAAAGGCGGCATGTAAAGGCATGTTCTTTTATTACCTGACCGTTGTTTTTTTATTTTAAATTACGTTTAATTATGATTTTATATTTTATTTATTCCTCTATTTTTATGAAGGAACTTAATGTAGAGTTGCTTCTCTGACAATACAGTATCCCCCAGGTCTCACAACTTGTGGGACCCGGATCCTGGGTTTGCTCCAATGGGACCCCATCTGGGTCTGGAATTGCTTCTACTTGGATCAAGCCACTTCTGTTAACTTTCCTCTCAATATCCCTTGGTCCTCCAAATACCGAGGTTGAGAAGTCATTTAAATACAGCCTATGTTAACGTTTCAATAACAAATGGGTAGTTTTCGACTTTTTTATATTTATAGCGAAATCGTATGGTCGCCCTATAGTTACACTGGCGGAAATTAAAATCACAACACGCATACATGAATGGTAGAATTTTAGGAAACTTTGAAGATATATCCAGGACCATACCTAAAAGAAATAATAACAAATGAAAATCGATCAGGGTAAGTTACTACCTTTTACAGTTGTCAGTGAGAAATGCGCCCAACTTGAGCACCAATACATTCGTGGATCCTTGCCGGCATTGACACAACAAGTGTTCGGATGTCTTCTTGGTGTATGTCTCACTACGCGTGCATGTCTTTTGCAGTCAGTTGTTGCACAATTTGTGCTGGGTGACCATGTGATCTAATGTGTCTACTTCTGGTATCCTAGAAATGCTCTATTTGGGACAAATCTGGGGACCGTGCTGTCCATATTGTGATCGAAACTCCTTGCAAGGCTTGTGTGACGATGGCCGCAGTATGAGGACGGGCATTATCTTGTTGGAAAATACGATTCGGATGTTGAACATGTAGGGTATCAAAATAAGATGCAGTAACCCGTCCACATAGTGATGGGCTGTCATTGCCTTCAACAACAGCCGACTCAGTCATGCTATCGAAACTGATTGCCACCAAAACATGACAACGGTGACGGCACTTGCGTGAGGTTCTGAAATCACAACAGATAAGCTGTTCCTCCACTACGCCTGCGAACATATCGTCGATTATCACTTTGCCACAGACAGAATCGAGAATCGTCTCTAAACACAAATGTACGCCATTCACATGTCCATTTCTGTTTCGCATTATACCAGGGTAGATGATGATGGCAATGAAATTAGATTAATGGGACACAATGCACAGGGGCCAGAGAGTGTAAGGGGCATCCACAAATTACGTGAGGTTTTTTTCCGGATTTCTGGACCCCCCTCCCCCCTGGTGAGATTTTGTGAGATCTGGCCGGACCCCCCCCCCCCTCCTCTGGTGAGATCTGGTCCGTGGGAACTCTCCCTAGAAATCGCCCTGGAAACTTTTGTAGACTTTTTTTTTTTTTTAGGTCACACCCTAACTTTTTTGACGAAATACCCTCCTACTTTTTTCTTTTTGGCTCTACTGTCCCCAAATTTTTAGCAAAATCTTACGTGAGATTTCCGTAGACCCCCCCTCCCCCTGGTGAGATCTGGTGAGATTTCGCCGGACCCCCCCCTATTTCACCTCACGTAATTAATGGATGTCCCCTGACCCAGCTTCAAGCAATTAGTTTACAATCGTCCGGGGAACGAGGGGGGGGTGGGGGGGTGGGAGTGGAGGGACTATCTGTAACAACTGCTTGGATCTGGCCTGCAATCAACCATCTGCCAGCAACAGCCACCCACACCATTTGGCAGTCTTCACGTGCTATTATCCATCTGTATGGACCTGTGCCTGTTCTAGGAGTATTAGAGCTTTGTTTCATCACTGTGTAACAAGTCTGTATACTGACTGTTAGACATTTGGGTGTAGAGAGTTGTCACAACAAAAACTTGCGGGAAACCACGTGTCATGTGACACCACACTGTTCGCCACTTACACGCTAAAAAAAAAAAATTGCAATTATATAAATTGCAATTTTTTTTCCCTCACTTTATTACATGTAAAACTTTTAATGTTAAATCATTTAAACTCCTCATGCGGGCATATTTGGGGCCAAATTTCATTCGTTTATCACAACACCGTCTGGGTGCTGGGATTTTAATTTGCACCAGTTTGTATATCAGTTACTAAGTGTAAAGGTCGAACTGCATTTTGCCAATACTGGCCTGTACCTTAACCGCAACGACAGCCGGCCGAGTGACGGCTCGCCCCCTCGCGTCCAAACTTTTCCATAGCTCGCCAGTGTTCCTACCCGGTCTTTTGTTTCAGGGAATCAGTGTTGGGGATGACAGGTAGGTTTGACACCCTACTTTATTATAGAGTACTGTACTTTATTCTGCACAGTTTTGGTACGAATGTACATTAAAATACTTTTTTATCTGACTCACGTAATCACCTAACTGGTTGATATTTTATGTACAAAAATAGTATCCCAGCGCAGTATTAACAGTATCAACACAATCTCAATGAGATGTCAATCACTCGCACTTGACGTGTTTGTTTTGTCTGAGGTTCTTTTCGATTCACTCAATACTTTTTGTTAGTGAAGAACGAGATTATAACATATTTTAATTTAAATATAAGTCGTAAAGATTTTGTGTAGTAAAAATAATAATTTCATGTTATCTCAATATTCTAGTCACAGAGTTTCTTATTTGGAAACTCGCAGTGCACCTATATCGTAGTCACCTAACTTGAAAAGAATACCTACCGATTAAAGTGAAATTCAAACCACCTAGCATCCTTCGCATTAAAAGATAAAAGCTTTGCCATTGGTAAAAGTCAATTTTAAGGCCCGCAAAAATTATAGTCGAGACTGGGATTTGAACCTGGACCTTTTCAAATCGCACGCAGTAATCATTTGAGTCACCAGTCCGAATATAGGTGTGATGAAAAATAAGTTTTCAAACATGATAAAATAAACATATTCTTTTTCTATACCATATATTTTTGTTATCAAAAGACACAATCCACTTTTATGTGTTTGAATACATATTTTTCAGTACTTCTAGATTAGTCTTGCGTCTGGTTATGGCGTGCGATTAGGGTGTGAGAGGTTCGGTTACAAATGCGGATTTCGGCTGCAATTTTTGAGGGGCGTAAAATTGGTCTTCAACTCTGGCAAAGCTCTGATTTTTTAATGCGAAGATGCTAGGACTCTTCCTACATTTTACGAACATCTGATGAACATGGATGAAAAAAAAACTTTTTTAAGGCAAATAATAACATGAAAACAACATTTAGTCGTAAGGGAAGGTAAATTTCCGAACTCTCTCGATGCGCTTCTCCACATCTGGCAGACCGATACTGATCCGCACCGTCAAAACATAAACCAATCCAATGACTGCCGAGTGTCGGACTGAGGCCCGATCTTCAGAGGCCTCTCTAAAACCACTTTCGATCACCGGTGAGCAACACGTGGCTAAAATCTTGCCATATGGACTATTGAACATGAAGTAACTAAAATTGATAATTTTGAAGATGTGATTTACAAGTTTGCAGCTGTTAAAGCTAAAAAGAGAAGATTGTTTTTAGTTTATTGTGTTTTTTAAATGAAGTTAATATTATAATTTTATTAACTATAATTTTTAATAACAGTAAATGTTTATTTAATTATATATTATTAATATGATATTTTACACTTACAAGATATTATATTTTCCTTAATTTTGAATTTAAATTTTCGAGGGGTGACACCATCGATATCCTCCCCGGGTGTCACCCACGCTAGCTACGCCACTGAGACAGGAGGAGGGTGAAGACAGTCATGGGAGTATACAAGGTGTATATTGGTGATGAGGCGTGGAAAGATATTGGTGTAAGAATTAAAAGTAATGCATGGAAGAAAAAAGATTACTACGACTACAAGCTGGCACTCGATTGCACGCACAAGGGGTATGTGAAGATTTTCTTTTGTAGGTAAGGGAGTTAGAACTTATGAATAATTTATCAAAAACGTTGAAACAATTTAAAGCTGAAATTTGTAGAGGGGAAAATTTGGTGGGTACAGGCAATGAGAAAAATAAATGTGTGGGGAAATTGCGACCAGAACGTGCGCTCTATCGCAATTAAATTGAATTAAATTTTTAGGCACATTTAGAACCAATCAAGCTATTCCGCTGGTAACAGCATCTGTAGAGATACAAAGTCGCTAATGTACTGAACGCCAGTTGAAACTACAAAATTTAATTGTTTGAGTCTTACTAATGTTAGAATTTGGTTCTGAGACATCAGAATTTCTACAACTTGGAGATCTAACTGTTGTGTCCTCCAGAGAATTTAACCTTAATGTCTTTCGTCATGTACTGTTTACGGTTTGAATCTTAATCCCCAATCTTCCTTAAGTGATATCTGCACCAATCCATCTTTTCGTCTGGGTTGAGTACCCAAAGTTATCTCCTCTTATAGGTTAAACTAGCCAAAAAACCCGTCAAAAATGACGGGTTTAACGGATTGTTCTGGCAATTGACTTATTTTTGGTTGTTAACCTAAATAGAAATTTTATAAAATAAAGCTCACTATACTGTAATTTCTCGTCCCTTGTGATGTAGCAAAAAGTTTTAGTTGTCAATTTGGTCCAGGTTGCGTTTCAGCCTAACTACAATCTTCGCCAATATAGCCGGTAGAAAATCAAAGCTTCATTCACACGCGAATTTATACATTCCCTGAATCGCATGTCAATGTCATCATGCATCTATACTAATCATGCATCATGCGATACTAACTTGATCCAAAATCTTCACAGTTTCTAACAACTTTCTTATTGTATATGATGAAGATCGATGTTTTAACGCCTGGCACAGCTTACATTCGGCTGAAATAATGACCCCAGTGAAAACGAAGGATGCTAAAAATAAATCTTAACTTCTTACGTCATGTAATATTAGTTTCAATTGTGGTTTAGGTTGCATAGATCGCGAACAATTTGGAACTTCTTTCATTCAAACCAAGTAATCAAATCACTAAAAAAAGCAACTAATAATCAATATGACAATTTAAACAAAATTCATACTTTTCTTTCAGTATTGTAGCAATTCCTTTCTTAGCAATTGTTGAAATAAATTGAATTGTTGGGGATTCTATCATTACCGTGGCGCCACAATATGATGATTGATTCTTATAGAACTCGACAAAACAAATCGAAAATAAAGAATAAAATTTTTTGATATCTC
The DNA here is from genome assembly GCA_031002005.1 of Vandiemenella viatica. Classification (NCBI taxonomy): domain Eukaryota; kingdom Metazoa; phylum Arthropoda; class Insecta; order Orthoptera; family Morabidae; genus Vandiemenella; species Vandiemenella viatica. The sequence goes on along the minus strand of JARYHS010011408.1, from coordinate 86,117,208 downwards.
GCTTGGTTCTCGAGATATCGTATCTCAAAATTGACGTACTTAGGTTGTAATACGGCCTGGACCAGAAGAAAAATTTCGCTATAGCCAAATTTGATTATGAATTCTTACGTAACTCGATGAGACAAATAGAAAATAAAGAATAAAATTTTTTGATATCTCACTTAGTACTCGAGATATTGTATCTCAAAAGTGATAAGGTTATAGTGAGACCAAAAAATTTTTTTCACCAAAACCACCATATCTACATGGTGGAAATGCAATATAGGTGTTTTATTTTCTTCCTAGTGATTGTTGTTAGGTTGAAATACGGCCTGGACCAGAAGAAAAAACATCAAAAAGCAGAAGGAACTATACCTAAGGCTGATTTTTAACATGCTATATCTCGAAAACCAAGCGAGATATCAAAAAATTTTATTCTTTATTTTCGATTTATTTCGTCGAGTTCTGCAAGAATTCATCATCAGATTTTGGCGCCACGGTAATGATAGAACTGCCGAATTGTTATAAAATAAATGCAATTCCTATTGCCTGGCGCTATGACAAAAGGTTTCGGTTGCTATCCTGGTCCAGGTAGCATTTTAAAACTAACCACATACGGGAGTAGTTTACATAGTGATTCATGATATCAAAACGTGACATAGTGCTTATGAAACCTGCTTAAAGAACTGATAATAGCTAAATTCAACATGCTATTGCTGTGATAAGGTTCTTTATTTATTTTTGTCCAGGCTGGATTTCAACCTAACCACAATCTCTGGTAATACTGCCGCTACAAAATGAAAGCTTTAATCGCATGCGCATTGATGGTGATGTCATGTATCGCGACATAAGTATAAAATAAGTTGTTGTAAGAAGTGAATTATACAACGCAGGAATATATTTATATCCTATCAAGAAACGTTGCCAGCGTTTTTACAGTTGTTGCTGTACAGATGCTATCTTTGACGTGAATATTTGATTGGCGGTTTTGTGTTGTGTTAATTCGTAATTTTCATGTTGCTTCACGTCTAACGTAAGCTGCCTTTTACTTTCATGTACACTTTTTCTTAAAAGGTATGACCATAGGAACGTATGTGGTAAATTTCAAACGAATAGCACAATTCTTTGGGCCTAGTTTTTATTTTGCCATAGCCAATAATATCACAAAATGAACGTGTGCAACAGTTTTCCGACCAAAACGACAATTCATTGATGAGATACATTACGCAACAACATAAATTTCATCAAAAACATTTAACAAAAAAGAAAGGTAATAAACCCAAAATCTGCAACGTGATTCAGACCGATATTACAACGTTCGAATAGCTGTCATAGTTACACATTGCGGAAATACGTAATAGCCTCAGTAATATAACAGTGAAATCAAAGAAGATTAAAATAAATCTGATAAACTTACATTATTAATTGTACTGTAGGCTGCACAATTCGAGATGAGTGGGCAACTATTTCGGTTCAAACGAATTAATAATTTCAATAATAGGGTACAGTTTAAATTATTTTGAAAAAAAGCTAAATTATTCATGCCCTCTGCCGTAGCGTCAAATGCCTGTTGTAATTCTGATCCATCTTAAGTAATACTTTAACCAAATTTTTCTCAGCATTGATGCTCGAAATACAAAGGTTTTATCTTACAACAATATCTATGAACAAAGAATTTAAGGAATACTTCAATATATCAAAAGAATATTACGTAAATATAAGCATCTAATGATTGATATATCGATTTTAACGCAATACATACTTTTATTTCAGTGTTCTGTGAGTTAATTTATTCATTGTTGCTTAGAAATTATATTAAATAACGCACACTCCCACAAATAATATCGTAAAGCGTGACGTCGTATCGCAACGTCATAGCTTCACGTCACCGCGTGACATGACGTAGGTGCTACACGCTACATCTTGTCTATTATACTAATAGATGCTTCTAGTTGTAATTAGAGATGCTAAAGGACTCAGATATTGTTGATTGTAACGACGCATATTATTTGTCATGAAACAGCATGTGCCTATTACAATTAATAAATGTTTCAACCTGCAATATTCGTATGTGCCGTAGTTTGTTTGTGTCCGTGACGTTCCAGGATGGTGGACGGATCCTGCCACGCAACCACATTATCTCGCTTTAATGTGTCTGAACAACGGTTAGATTGGCCGTCCAGTGGACGCGTATTCGCGCGAAAAATGCTGGTGGGAATACGCTCCAATCCAAACACAGCGAATGTTATGCGACTCCGTCCATTGTCAGCGCTAGAATCGCAAGAACATACTTGAGAGCTATGAGCTCCGAAATAGTTTGGATTTGGTCGTGCGATGGATATTGAGTATGAAAAGTAGTGCATGGAAGGGAAAAGATGACCATGACCACAAGCTGGCACTCGATTTCAGGCACAAGGGTGTGGGAAGATTCTCTTTTTTAGGTAAGGGTGTCAGGGATTGGAATGAGTTACCAAGGGAAATGATGAATAATTTACCGAAAACTTTGAAGGAATTTAAAGATAAAATTTGTAGAGGGCAAATGTAGGTGGGTGCAGGATAGGGGGAAGATGGATGTGTAGGGAAATTGCCACCGGAGCCTGTGCTCCATTGCAATTAAATTAAATTAAATTGAGAATGTAAGGCGCCGACAGACCGTTTTCGAGCTCCAACAATCACCTTAATTGCGCGAATTCACCTGTATTCCCGATAACTGAGTTGGCGCGAAGACACCCCATCCACTGAAAACAGAATCGAGCGACCCCGCCACCAGTTCTCCGTTGTATCTCGCAACCCATTCGATTTCTTCTTGATGTCAGTAAATATAACAAAAGAAAAAATAACAAAAATTACTTAAAATATATTCAAATAAGAATAAATGTAAATTTCTATGTTTAGACCCTACAGTAGAAAAATTTCCAGGCTCCACATCCTATCATCGGCGACACAGTCTCCTTAGACAAACCGGTGTAAAATGAAGACATGATTTTTTTTTAAAATAGTAATTTCAGTTAGATCGGGGAAAATATGTACACATAACTAAATAAAGCTACACTTAGCCGACTTAAGGAATTTCGGGGCCCCCTGCAAAGTTTGATTTTGAGGCCCCCTACTTCTTTTCTAGATGTACTTTTGCCTACACTTTAGATAATTTTCGTGACTTTATATACACACACACACACATATATATATATAATCTGTGTGTAGAGCTCAAACAACGATTAAAGAGACGGACTGAGGATTCTCTAAATCTGTGTACAAACGGGCCATCAGTTTATTGAGTATTAGATGAACGGGAAAAACTTCGCCGAGTCTTTGGTGTTTTATCAATGCATCTCATATGGATCTCCCAACTACTGTCACTTTCATTTCTTGCTAAGCCCTGCTGCCCATTGTGTCAAATGAAATTGTTTTTATGTTCAATTTTATAGCTATTATATTTATAATACACTTTTAGTATATGACAGGGGTGGCCAACCTGTGGCTCGCGAGCCACATGCGGCTCTTTGAACGATTATTTGTGGCTCTCGAATAATGTACCCGAGTCCCCTTTTCATTCTTGTGTTATTATATTTAAAAAAAATATTGTCGTTCCGTATGTGTTTCAAAATGTATTTTAAATTACTGATAACAAATATGAAAGACTAAGTGCAACGTTGTAACAAATTTCATTTCCGTCCAAGTTAAGAATGATATGACTCGTCGAAAACTGCGTGAACGAACATAACAGTGTCGTATTCGTCCGTAATCGACCTACTCCAGACCGATTTTGAATTTGTGAACTTTCATTGCAACGGGCAGTTGACATTGTGCTCTGGAGGAAACAATTTGAATCACTCTTGCTACGGGTATAATTTGTAATCTGGAATTTTTGGTAAGTTAACTATAATTTGTTTCGTAGTATGTAACACGTGTTGTTATTGTTTTTTCTAAATTTCTTTATTTATTTCCAGTTCTTTTAAAAATATGACGGCAGAGAACGAAAATAAAAGAAGAAAATAAGAGCAAGAAAATAGAAGTTTTAATAATGAATGGGAGGAGAATTTCTTTTTTACTGACAATAACGGAAAAGCATTATGTGTTATTTCTAATTCTACGGTCAAAAATTATAAAGCCTGCAATTTACGTCGACATTATGAAACCAATCATCCTCGGTTTTCTAATCAGTACTCACCAAATTAAAATTAGATAAACTTGCTTAAAATCAAATTTAAATAAACAACAGTCAATTTTGATGACCTTTAGCAATGAAGCTGATAATGTGGCTGAAGCCAGTTTTGATATTGCTTGGAATATTGATCGTGCAAAACGACCGTATGGAGAGGGAGAGTGTATTAAAGTAAAACTTGGAAGATGTACTTAAAGTTTTAGATCCAAATAACGCAGCATTGCACAAAGTTGTTTCGCAAATTCCCGTCTCGAGACACACAACCGAACGACGCATAACCACAATTAATACATCTCTTGAATATAAATTAAAAAAATTATTTGAAGAACTGTATTGCATTCAGCTTATCCCTTGATGAATCGACAGATATCACAGATCTTCCGCAGTTTTCATCATGGGTAGGGTAATATGGCGTCCCTCCCCCTCCCCACCTCTCTCCACCCGGCGTCACTTCAGTGCGTGGTAAAGGTCCCTTGCGTCGCCTCCATATATTCCTTCCCCCTTGGTTTTCATACGTTTTGTTTCACCTGACTTCGTTGTTAAAGAAGAATTATTAGATCTAGTAGCACTTCAAGAGTCAACCCGCGGTGTCGATATTAAAAATGCATTATATTTCATAACGAAAACTTTTGATGTGTCTCTTAATAAACTTGTAAGCATTGCAACTGATGGAGCTCCGGCAATGCTGGGTAAAAAAATCGGTCTTATTGGGCTTTTAAGAGATGATTTTCATATTTCACAATTCATACCGATTCACTGCATAATTCACCGAGAATATCTCATTACAAAATATTTAAAATATCCTGATGTTATGAAAACAATGTTACACATTGTAAATTACATTCCCACCAATTTAAAAATTTCCTTGAAGAATTAAAGGACGAAGAACTTACAAATGACATTAATTTCTATTGCATTGTTAGATAGTTATCTAGCTACAGCGTATTAAATCGATTTGTAGATTTGTTTGATGCGATAACTGCATTTCTAAAAGAAAAGGAAATAACCTATTCAAAATTAGACGATGACGAGTGGTTACAAGACTTAATGTTTTTGACTGATGTCATGGAACATTTCAAACACTGAATTTACAATTGCAGTGGAAAGATAGAATAATATCTGAACTTTCACAGTGCATATTTAGTTTTCAAACTACATTACAACTTTTTCAAAGGACATTAAAAATAAAACATTTTGTCATTTTCCTCGAATTAAAAAAAAAAATTGTTCCAATATTAAACAAGAAAAACTCAACGAGTATATAAAAAACCTAGAAGGAATATTGACGGCATTCCAAAATAGATTTCAAGACTTGAAATATTTTAAATCGTCTCTTGATTTTTTTATTAATTTGAAATTAACATAATTCAAGGTGAGTTTTCCATTTCCAATATAATTATGACCCAAAAAGCATCTGGAGAATTAAAATTAATAGAGATGCAAGAAGATCAAACTCTACAATTAAAATATAAGTCGACGCCGATTACTGAATTTTGGAAATTTGAACCAGAATCGAAGTATCCTGAATTAAAAAAATTCTTGTGGAATTATTTCAATATTCTGAACAACGTACTTATGTGAATCATTTTATTCTACTTTAAAATTCGTGAAATCCAAACACCAATCAGTGTTATTAACTAACCAGCATTTCAAACAATTACTGAGAAGTGCTGTCACAAATGATTCACCAAATTTTAAGGAATTATCAGGAGAAGTAAAATAAATGTGTTTAAGTTTTAATATTTAAATTCAATACACATATTTTGTACTTTTATTCATATGTTTTCAATTAATATAATTTCTGTAAAAAAAAATATCTTTTTTGCATACCTTTTAAATACGTATTTAATTGCGGCTCGCGAAAAATTTCAAATTTTGAAAAATGGCTCGCACTATCAAGTAGCTTGGCCACCCCTGGTATATGACATTTCTTTGTTTGCCTTTCTTTGCTAATACATATAGGTTTTCGGGGATGGAAACACGTGAGCAGGCATACACATTTTAATTCAATAACTTTTTATATGAAACGTCAAAAGATGAGTTAGTTGATTCGAACGAAATTACATAAATTGCCGAAACAGATTGAGAGCAATACATGCCTTTAAATATATAGGCCTATTATAATTACATCAGATACGACTTCCCCAAAACTGAATCTGATGAAGGATTTCTCGTGGAACACCAGCCCTCGGAAACGTCTATGGTGAACGCAGGTTGTTAACATTCTAAATTTTTTAGATTATTTATTTTAGCAGGAAATTGTTCGTTAAGAAAGGACAAATTTTAAAGGGGATCGTGGCGGGGTCCCTCAAGCTTGGGGCCCCCCGCGACTGCGGTTCTTGCGGTAGCCTTAAACCGACCCTGAAGATACATGTTATCAAAAGCTGATACCTTTTAGTAATTCAAAAGAGAAATTATGTGTTCCTAATTTTTCCGCCTTTTAATTTATTCCAATATATAAGGAGGATTATAATCAGGGAATACGCACCTGAGGAAATTTTTTTTTTTAAATTCATTTTAATCTTGTAACGCACTAGCTATTTAACTTTGTCTTGAAAATATGCTGGTATACAGCTAAATGCGAGTAAATTGGTGGCTTTATATAAATTAGGGAAAATGAACTACTCCATAAATGATCTTTATAAACTGACAGTGTCTTGTTTCATAATAATATTCAGTATGTTACGAAGTTTTGTAATTTTAACCAAATAATAATGAAACATAAACTTAATATGTAATACTATACACATTGTTACGTACCAAAGATCTCTCGCCACTAATTACAATCACCGTAATAAACTGAATTTATGTTTGCGAGAGAAACAAAGAAATGGATGGATTGCGAATTTGTATGATTATTCCATGAATGTGTTGTGTTTAATGGATTAAAATGGTTTAAATGAACTGAATGACTGTTGTGAAGGTATTAACAGCAATATAATGCATGGAATATTAGAGGACTATAATTAAAAAATTATGTGAGCCATAATGTTTTGAGCGAGATTTTGAATGTTTAAAAGTGTATGATCTCGTAAATAATATGCTGTCTTGTGCTTGTATAAATTTTTAATTTCATTTAAGAACGTTTAATAATGATTTAAAGTGATCTTGTGTAAGTTTAAATTGTTTTTGTGCGATAAGTATTGTTTCTGTGATTGTTGGAGCTAGAAAAAGGTCTGTTGGCGCCTTTACATTTATCTGGAAGGTTTTATGATGCTTATATAAGCTTCAGTTGCTTGTACTATATAAACGTAGTAGGTAAATAAGTTTTATTTCCTTCAAATAAATAATATAATTAATTGTATGGTAGATTCATTTCACCTCCAGTTTCCTCCCACATGTTCATTTAAATATTCCTCTGCTGATATTAGGTTACTTTTTTAATCACACAAAGGAGCTCTTTCTTCAACAAGAACTGTCAATAACTCAGTATCCACTGCGTGACCAAATCCAAACAGTCTCGAATCTCGTCGCCCTCACGTATGTTTGCGCGACTAAAGCGCTCACAGTGGGCAGAGTCACATAAATTTCCCTGTGTTTGTATTGGAGCGATCCGTTCGCGCGGATACTGCGGAGCATTTTTCGCGCGAATACGCGTCCACTGGACGGCCAGCCTTAGCGAAACAGAATTTTGAGATTTGCCAAGCTGAATGGGACTGAGAGGTTGAAAAAAAAGGGTCCTGTAGTGTGCTCCAGCTGGAGTCACTCGTGACTAAAAGGAATTCGCGTTCGAACGACGCGACTCAACTCCGTGCTATTGTAAATCACCAAATGCAGATTGAAAATGAGAGATACTCGATCTCTAGATAGCTCTCCCACACGAGTACTCAGCTGTATGCACGTTGCTACAAGCTAGTCGACTTTCTGGTCAGTGGTGCCCGGGAATCTGCTTAACCGAAGACGACGAAGGTCTCGCCGGCATATGTAGATGCCCTAACCACGTAGTCACTTTAGTCAGCTAAGAACAGAACCATCAACTATCTCCATCCCAATGAAACGATTAGCATGTTTGACATTGATGAACACCCTTTTTGCAGTAAAGAATGTCAAATCAAAGAACTTCAAAACTCCTAGTCATGGACCAATCAATCAATGCTCTGAAATTTTGATTTCTTTAATGTATGTTTGATTAGTTCAGTTGCAGTAGAATTGTTTTGTAAACAATAAAAAAAATTACGGATTCCTTTCTTTCCAAGAATTTTAATGATTGTTATGTTGCGATTATTATTTTTTATTTTAAAGTCACTTTTGTTTATAAAAAATAATTATAGGCAATAATTTTAAAAAAATTAACAGAAATGAACTCTCGGGTGGACGAAATAATATCTTCACAATTTGATACTGCTGTCAGATGCTGTTTGACCACGGCTAGTGGGCGTGTGTGGATAGATGTGTTGATGAACTAACCTTAAGGAATTCCAGTGTCTCTTCTGTTCTCCTGGTAGCTCCACTAGAATCTTACCGTTGGGCTGTTTGGGCTAACGCTTGACACCACTGTGGTTTGACGGCCACACATCGAAGATTAGAAGCTGATTTAAGTTCTTACTATATGAAGGAAGGCGAGATTTGCAATAGAACCAGTTTATTGACCTCGGAGACTGAGTAATACAGTTGATAAGGTGCCCCAAATTGGATTGCAACAGTCGCCAATTTATCTAATCCCTCATACGGTAGTTAGTGAATAACTAAATACAAACTGTAATAGTTAATTTTTAGGCAGATGGTCGCCCCTGATGCGAGTTGCATGGGAGGGTGACAGGCTCCTAACAGGTGGCTATGCTTGACTAATACCGACGACTTCCCGAGAGTAAAGATACTACTTGATAACTTGTACAGTACTTCCAAAGCCGCCTCGGTTGACCTACACTTAGGAAGCGGACTGCACTCTGAAGTTCTGACTGTTAGCAAGCAGATTCCTGGCTGGTCACTGCTCGAGCGCGCTCAGCATGTCAATGATCGCCGATTGCCAATATCTCGACGACCGAATATTCCTATAATTCGCCAAATAGTAATGATCTTCAAAATGACCTTTACACTGCGTAGGCAAGCATAAAATCGTGGAGAGAAGAACATAAAGATGTCAGGGTATATGTAATTTTAAATTTTAAAAATGAACAGGGCGATATAGTAACACAAAAAGATGAAAGAAGACCCAAGCGCAGCAGCTATCAGAAAAACTGGAACAGTTGTTGAGTCATCGGGGAAAAGTGTGAATCCATTTGCTGCATGTGTAACTCATATTGAGAGGGACACTGTTGTGTCGAGCCACGAATTAAAAGCATTCGTGATGGTGATGAAAAGGATTCGACGCATATGACTGACCAACTTAGGTATCTTTGAAGTAGCATCAAGCACAACAGTAGTGGACAAAATAGTCGCTGCGTATGGGTCTATAGAGCTAAGAACCCCATGTTTGGATGCAAATGTAGGGCAAACCCGAAGCCATTTGAAATTGCATCGTTATTTAAAGATACAAAAACATACCCGACTGGCTAAAAATACTTCTTGTGCAACAAACTTTGGATGCAGAAGAGCACAACTGTATTGAAGTGTCTTGTACCGAGGACCTCATATGATGAATTTAAGGAGAAATTCCTGGGAGCAATTTACGGAAATAGGGCGCATTCAAAGCGCAGGATTAGGATGTATTAAGGACGTTACCAGCGAAATAATGTACCTATATCATATGCCAAGAACCTTGCTACACTATGAAGCTTTTTAGACAGACCATAATTGAAACTTAACTATATTATGAAGCATTAAAGTCACAATACACGCAGCACGTACAAATTTTGCTGAATCCCTGTACTTTGCTATAGTAGATCAATTGCTGGGAATGTTACGGATGGTTGATTTCGACTAGTCAAGGGGAGATAGAGGGGGGGGAGGGGGAAATTACCAAGATCCAAGCAACTTCCCGACACAGAGGAATCAGACGTGACAGAAAAAGTGGTTCCAGCCGCGCGGCTTGAATAGAAATTAATTACGCGCTGGAAATAATTTTCAAACTCGAGAACCCTTGAAACTGAGAATGAATCCCGTTTCGTTATTTGCGAACCACATAGAATGTTCTGATGCCATAGCGAAGAACAATAATTCAGGCGTGATAACACATGATGAATCATGTAATTTAATGCTAACACACGTTGCGTGGCATCGACAATTGCGAGCCTCAAATATTGGAAAGATGGAGGAATTGAGTAAGGACACGCAGTAGACGTTGTCATACGGATGCCCTTGCATAGAAGCGTCAGAACCGGGCAGTTAATTTATCGTGATGCTCGACACTAGAAGTGATGTCAGAGTGGTCTCGGAAAATCTGATTCAACGCTTGCACACTGAGAAAAAACAACTAGAGATTATCTCAGTTAAAAAGGAAACTAGTTTTAGTAAGTATAGAAAAACCAATACATGCTAACATAGATTGAGCAATATCTATTGAAGGTGCTAGCCGTGGTTGTGGCCGAATTAAATTTAGATGTGCCGAGAACCAGGATCGAATTAAGACAGCGCGGGGCCCGTAGCATTTGCTACCTCCTGCTACGTGGTTAATCCGGTACTGGCGAGAACGAAGTCTTTCCCAGCGTACCGCTGAACTATAATCTTCTCGGGTTCGCTGCCGGATGATGTTGGTGAAAGACGAGTTTTCGACGGCGTAGGCCTACTCTTCAATTCCGATGCTCACGCTGTGACAGCCAGAGATGCCAAGTTTGGATGTGATTGTTGGGAGTGAAATTCATTTTACAAAAGGGAGTGGTACTAGATTGGAAAATTAGTGCTGCTAAAAACCTGGCACCCGTCGAAGTGAGCAGGGGTTCCATACAAGTTGGATGTTGTCTTAATGTATTCGGAGATATCGCCGGCGTATATACCTCGAACACATTAACATTGGAGCATCTGGATAAACACTAATGTGTTATTTTAAAGAATTTAGGTACATTTTCTTTTCGACTTGGACGAGATAATGGGGTCGTGCATAAATTCCGCTTAACCACACACGCCACTCCAGTCAATGACGCATTCCTTCCTTCACAAACACCGCCTGGAAGCGAGACAAGTCATTCAGATCATGAAAAGTGAAGGAATTATTTCACAAACCACCTCCCAACATTTGGATCCCATTAACAAGATTAGTAACAAGGACATCTGTTTCTAAATACAAGGGCATTAAAATCACGATTATAATAGGACGGAGAAATACAGTACCTCATGAGCCAATTTCATGGAAGAGGCAGCTTACCACATTTAGTTCGCACCATCAAGTATAACCTTCCTTGGCCTAGCGCCACCTTCTCGAAAAAAAAAAGAAAAATAATAATATCCACCACACCCTTTAGGAGGCGTCCATTAATTACGTGAGGAGAAATGGGGGTGCCTGGCGAAATCTCACCAAATCTTACGAAGGGGGAGGGGGGCCGACGGAAATCTCACGAGGGAGGAGAGGGGTCCACAAACGACCAGGATAACAACTTTAGAGGGGGAGAGGTAGGGGCCTTTGTGGAGGGTACAACTTCCCTCTGAATCAGGAAAGCTAAAAAATTAAGATCCTACCAAATCCCACCAGAGAGGTGGGTGTTCGGAATTCCGGAAAAGCACATCACGTAATTAATGGACACCCCTTTCAGAAAAAAAAATCCCTAATGTAATCCATAGCGCTCCAACATTTTTAGATCGTTACTCACTTTTTCGAACGGTGATTCGTTAGCGACCTTCTTGAGTGAAATATACAATATACATACAGGAAAACAAGGGCAGATTTATAAAATTACTCTATTAAGGGATATTAACAATATTGGTGTATTGTTTATAGTTTTAGTATCAAAACATATTATTAGTTAGAGGAGTGAGCTCTGTGTAACGACACTAATTTTTCTATATTTCGCGCTTTATTTGTTGTCAGCAATCTTACATTGCCACATTCTACTATTGAGAATCTGTTTCTTTTCTTCACTAGTAAAGTGCTGACTACACTAAATCCTGCTTTCGCTGCATATGATGATGGGAACGCATTGAGAAACCTATTTGATGCAGCCCACAAATCCGTATATAATATCGGAAAGCAGGGGGTGGCGATTGGTTCTCAGTGTCCCCTAAATTTGCCTTGTACAAGAAACGCTCCCTATCTCTTCAACACCGACCGGTGGGTGATACCGCCCCCATTGGAAACCACTGGTGTTGACCATAGTGCCATTACTTATCGCTGAAAGAGTTAATATAGTACAGTTCCCTTTGGTCTCAAGGGATCGTCAAGCGTATCTGTTCAGGCAACGAACACAATCCTGCCAAGGTGCGGCAGAGGTGAAGCGTTGTGATTTCTTATTTGTGTTCGAAACCTTTGAAGAACATGTACAAGGTAAAGTAAATGACGGTAAAGCGTAACATACAGAGCACTGCTGACTGGCCACGGTAAATAGTAGTACGAGTTCTACAAATTACATGGTCAGCGACTTCAGCAAGGCCAAAGCCATTCTCTTAACCGGAGAAAAAACAGTTGAAAGCTTAAAATTTCAGTTTTGAAGTACTTTTACGCTGGGACGAACTTATCACGGAAAACCAAATAGTTGTTAACTTTATCAAATCCAAATTCAAGCTGTACTTCACGAATCCTACGCATTGAACTAAGTTCATGCATTAATCGCTGTAGTAGTTAGTAGCAGGTGAGATGAATTATTTCACTGTTTGAGGTAAATTGTTCTGAACATTCCTCAATCTATTATTATGGTTTTTTGTCACTTGCCTGGAAATGAAAACTTCCACACTGCTTTACACATGAAGTCAATTTCTGCATATGGTCATGGTCGTTTCTTCCTTTCATAATACTAATCCTGGTTCTAATATCACAAATGATTGACACAAGAATGCTAGAAATTGTATTATAGTAGATACCAAGTGGAAGACCTTGAAAAGATTGGAATAATCGCTAAAAGACAAAATAGGCTTTTGAAATCTGCCAGAAAAAGTGAAAAGAATGTAACGTGGTATCGATGTTTCCCTACAGCAACTGAAGTAGAAGCTTCAAGTTCTCGTCGCAGTGATATCGTTTTCCCATATTACAAATTTTATATTTATATACTTTCTGGCATTCAAAGTGTTACCGAAAACACATTAACGCAACTGCCAGCAACAGGTGTCTTATCTCAAATGATAAAAACTTTCAAGCTGCGGTTGAGACATAAACCATTACGAGAACTTAGGGCTGTGAAATGATTTCTGAAGGTTCGAGTAAGCAATTTTATTTACCTGTGACTACAATGATATATATATCCTTATGGCTTTACGCCTTGTCGACGTCGTGGTCACTAGAGGAGGAATGAGACGGGGGACAAGGAACGGGAAGGAATACGGCCATGGCCTTTTGAAGGATGCATTCCGGCATTCGCCTGGGGTGATTTGGGGAAACCATGAAAAACCCTAATCTGAATTCCCAGACGGGGATTCGAACCGGCGTCTTCCCGAATGCGAGGCCAGAGCGTACAATGATATTATCTCATGATACAAAAATATATATATGATACTTAATGAATTATTATAAAAATGAGAGTAAATTGAAAAAAGACCAAGAATAGATTAACAATACTGGTTTAATACTTCTAAATACTTAAAAGAGGGTGTTTACGAGTTCTGCTGCTAGGAGTTGTTACCTTCTACAAAGCTTAGGAAATTTATTCATAATCGAAGGGGAGGGGAAAATTTCAACATTTAACAGATTCTGTGAGGTTGTTAGCTGGTGAAGGAACTATTAGGCTAAATTAATAGTCTGCTTCTATTCTTAATTGCGGTTTTTTTTGTGGTTCTCTTAACAGGCGTGTTACATTTCCGCAACTGTTCAGGAAAGCCGTTAGCCGTAATAATTCGTTAGGCTGGTAGAAGAATGTATTTTAACGTAACCTGAAGATCTCCGTTCATTTATACTATAATTACGCAAGCACACTCACCTGGATAGCTATTGGCCGGAAAACGGGACGTCACGAGCCGGCCATCACTCGCGAGTTAACAGTAACTAGTTGACTCGTGCGAAAATTTCACGAATACGGTGGATAGTAAGGTTGGTGGTTTGTCATAGGATGAAAGAAGAACCGCCTCAATTGTATCAATTGTTCATTTGTTTAGTGTAGTAGGTACGTACAAAAGTCGACGCCTGTGAAGAATTTTATTAATATCTCTGTGATTCGTGTTGCTGCTGTCTAGCGCCTTGGTTCTGAATTGTCTCATACGCGCGGCTTTCACAGTTATTATGTTTGTCCTTCAAGGGTCACATTCCGTTCTTAATTTATAACGTTGCCTGAGTGGACACATAATCATTTAAATGATACCTCATTTATCGATTTCAGTTATAGAAATTGTAGGCATTGTAGGCATTCATATGCCATTTAAGGGTCAAATTCAGAAAAATTCCTTTCTTAAAATGTGATGTGACCAAAGTGAAGACCTTAATCTCTAAAATACTACCTCATTTCTCGATTTTGGTTAGATATCAAAGGAGATTAGCTCGTTACAAAATAGAAACTAGAACTGATGTGAATAACTATACAGGAATTTCGCTAATACCAGTCACGCAAAAAATATTATCCGCATGTCTACTCAAAATAACTCAAGAACAACTGAAAAAAAAACGTTAGTGACCTACAAGCAGAGTTCAGACCTGGAAGATTGTCCATAGAACAGATACACAATCTGAAAAGTGTACTGAAATTGATGGCACTTAGAAATAGACCAATAGTGTGCATGTCCGTCGACTTTAAAAAAAAGCATATGACTCCACAGATAGGCAATCCTTATTTACTACTGTATCTTAAAAGAAAGGAATTTAGAAGACAAAACCAGAAGATTGATAAAACAGACACTAACCGAAACCACAGAAAAAGTTAAATTCATGGGTGAAATATCTGAACCATTCAAAATTAGAACAGGAGTAAGACAGGGAGATGGATTGTCACCACTACTCTTCAACATTGTACCAGATACAGTAATGACAGATTGGGAAAAACAGCTGAAAGCAGAAAACTTGTGGGCACCCATAAAAATCGGGAATAAAGGAATTTACATACCAAATCTGACATTTGCTGATGACCTAGCAATCATCACAGACAAAGAAGAAGTGGCCATCAGGCAAATAGAAATCCTCAAGGAATGTGCAGAAAAAACACAATTACAAATTTCATTTCAAAAAACAGAATTCATATGGAACAAAATAGAAACGCAAAAACTAAGGACAAAATATGATGAAATCAACAGGGTAAAACAGTTTAAATATCTAGGCGAAATCATAGAACCAACAAGACTAGAAGGGAAAGCACAGGAAGAGTATAGAAGATGAAGAAAGTAATGGCATTAGTACAAAATATTTACAACAGAAAATGTATTTCAGGTAACACCAAGATAAGACATTATAACACAGTAATTAATTATTTTTTTTTTAACAGTTTAACGTCCCTTTTTAACAACGTGGTCTTTAGAGACGGGAAAGGATGGGGGCAAGGAATGGGAAGGAATTCGGCCATGGCCTTTTGAAGGAAGCATCCCGGCATTCACCTGGAGTGATTTGGGGAAACCATGGAAAACCCAAATCTGGATGCCCGGACGGGGATTCGAACCGCCGTCCTCCCGAATGCGAGGCCAGAATGCTATCCGTTACACCACCACGCTCGGTGCAGTAATTAAGACAGCAGTTACATACTCAAGTGAAACATTAGCAATTAACACAAAAAAGCAACAAAACAAATCAAGAAAGAAGAAAGAAAAATTATCAGAAAAATTTTGGGACCCAGAGTGAATGAAGATGGACAGTACAGACTCCAAACTACAAAAAATACAGAGAAAATATCAAACATAGAATCAGACATGAAGAAAACGAGATTGAAATTTTATGGACATCCAAGTAGACTTCTGAAGGAAAGAATCTCAAGACAAATTTTAGAATATACCCAAACAGTAAAAATAACAACCACATGGATGAATGAGGTGGAGAAAGACCTGAAGTCTGCAGGTATTGCTAAGGGAGAAGTCGCAGATCGAGAAATTTTTAATAAGAAGGTGAACTCATGGGAAGTTATTTCAGAGATGAAAAAGGGGAAATCAAAACGCATCTGGACTGCCGAAGAAAAGAAAACCTTCAGTAATAGAATGAAAAAATATTGGTCCAACAAGAAGAACATCGCAAAGAGGAACTGAACGCATCAAGTCAGGATTGCTTATCATTCTCCATTATGGGGACATACAAAAGTAATAATAATATATATGTAGTGGAGATAATGATTCTTTTGCTCTTCAAGGATCAAAATCCGGAAAATTCTTTTCTTAAAATAAGTTGTAACCACAGCGGAGTCCTTAATAAAATGACACCTCATTTATCCATATCAATTAGATATTAATGGAGATAAATGAGTTGTGACACAAAAATGCATTGTAGAAATATTGATACTTTTGCCGTTTAAGGGTCAAAATCCGAAAAAATCCTTTGTTAGTATATAATGTCACCAAAACAGAGATCTTAATCTTTATAATGATACTTCATTTATCAGTTTCGGTTAGGAATACAGGGAGATAAATGTTTTGTGGTTCAAAAAACAGTATTTTAGAAATATTGACTTTTTTGCCCTTTAAAATTACTTTCTCAAAATATGGTTTGACCAAAGAGGATACCTTATCCTTTAAAATGATACATCATTAATGGATTTCCGTTAGGTATGAAGGGATACAACGGCTTGTGGGGGGGGGGGGGTAACCTTATAGAAAAATATAGGCTATATGATCAGATATAATACAAGAAATTCGAGGTTATGTGTGCAATTTACTATGCAAATAACTATGCAAATCCAATTAGTATCAAGAAGCAAATTCATTGGGGAGCTAAATATTGGATTGAGAATGACACCGATATTATCTTCTCTTCCTAGTGCTAAAAATGGAGAACAGAGATTATAGAGATTTACCTATATAACCCCCATTCATAAAGTTTAGCATTAAGCCTTGAAGGGAATAACCTGTACCTTCTTCATTTAAAATCTGTTGCTCTTTATAACTTGATGTTAAGAATATTTACAGCTTTCAATTTAATTCATTAAACAATATCATATCTTATATGCGAATGAAGACTTTCCCAGCGTATTGATGAAATGAATTTTTCACAGGAGTTCAGCCAGATAGCGTCGTAAAATGACAACGTTTTGACAACCGGTTTGGCTGTCTTCATCAGGTCTATTACTTCAGATATTATTAAACCTTTGGCACTGAAAGTGTCTGCTGTCTTGCTTTTTTTCATAAAAGTAAGAAGGAAGGTTACAATAAACATATTTTTGACTGTGATAACTGCACATAACTTAAATAAATTTATATGCAGCATATTCATTATTGTTCAAGATTTTATTAATAAAAGGTTAAAACTTTATGTAAAAATATATGAGATAACAACCTATCTCATATTTTTTTTATTTTATAAATAGCTAACATATATGTACATTAGTTAAACAATATATTATTCTGGTTAGTAAATTTGAAAATTCCACAAATAATAATAGTGCCACCTTCTCACTGCATCTTGTGCTTTGACTTTTTTGTTCTGTTTGCTATTTTGATAGCACTGCTGTAGATATGCGAGAATACAGTAGCAGCCAACAAACAAATAGTACCAATGACTGCAATATACTCAACTCTGTTGCTGAATGGTGTACCACATACTGTGTACCATGACACATTATTATCAGGTAACTTAGCATCAGGTAAGCAATGAAAATCATAGTAATCTTCATCATAGTCAGTCACACACAAATAGCGCTGTTTCTGTAGGACCTACATAACAAATTTCTTATGAAGCAATACACATATTAGTTAAATCAGTAGAAAAACAAAATGGTTTTAATCATTTTTTTAACACAGAAATAATTTGGTGAGGAAATAATAAATATTTTGACGGTAAATGTTTTGAAGCAATTTTTGTTCACAAAATTACAGTAAAATAAATACAGATTTTAATAATCAAATTTTATAATAAAGAAAGTTGCACTAATACTACTGAGTTCTTAATGCAAATGGTTTACTTTCTTCTGAATTCATCTTTGAACATGTTACAAGGATCAAACGTGAAGTTGGCTATTATGACAGTAATGTAATATGCTTGGCCAATTTCTTTTTTAATTCATTATTGCTCCATGTTAGTAATACATTAATATATAAAATGTTCAAATTTTCATGCATTATTAATTCCTCTCCATAGTTATTTAGAAATATCAAAGTTAGATAGAATTTATTTAATTGGTCGTATATTACAATATTTCTCAAGTGGAATGGACGTACATTGACTCTACACAGGAAATTATCATCCATTTCTGTCTTTACATCACTATGAATGGTACATTACCCTGTTTTCAGAATTATCATACCTTTATGGAAAAATTTTCAGTGTGAAGATACTGAAACATCTGTAAGCAAATAAACCTACAAGAATGTAAAAAAGAACTACAGCATACTATAAACTTCATAGGATGTCACCAATTGAAAATAACAAGTAGATAGTAAATCAATCAAATTTACTAGTGTAAATTCATCTTCTTCAACCACTGAAGGAGTAATACTAAGGTAAAATGCAGATCTATATATGAATCATATATCGATTCCCTCGAAGTGCACATCTCATTTATCTGTTACTGAAGGATTTATACCTGATGATTAAATTGTTCTTAGTGTCCCCACATTTTTGTAAATCTGAGTCATCTTTCAACAACTTAATATGAAATAATACCTATCTCTGCCCATATTAATTTTTTTCTAATCTGCAACTTTGTTTCCTATTAATCTGTAACTGTTTATGAATACACACATAATACAAGCTAATTTGTTTAAGTTTACAGATGTGATATGGTACTGAATTGAATGTGCCAGACAACAGATATCACAAAAAGAAGTATCCAATTTCAAACTGTTATATTTAATAAATGAAACATGAAAGACATACAATTTTTTAAATTCTATATGGAGTTTAGTTTTTGTTACCACTTTACAAATGTTTTAGGTGTGCTCCATGAGCTGCATGGATGATATCAATGTGATATACACATCGATCCTAGATCATGTGCGAAATTTCCTTGATGGATGTTTTCGCTTGTTTTTTGATCCTTTCTTTTACTTCTTCAAATGAGGCTTTTATGTGTCCCCAGAAGAAACAAATCACAGGTTGTGAGATCTGAGGAACAGATGGATTAAACCAGGTCTCAGGATCCCCATCTACCAATCCAGAGTTGAGGAAGTGTTTTACTGAGGAAACATCTTATTCCACCTTTACTCACAGATGTTGAAGGATTGAAAGAAATGTTAAAAACACTGTGAAACTGTAATGAAGAATATGCTGAATAGAGTCTGGGATGAAGTTGGTTATTGCATTTTCACTTATCATGGAGATCTTGGTGGACATATGGAACATTTAAAATGAGGTAGCAAAAACTCAATTCCAAGTAGAATCATTTATGACATATTTTATTTATGAAATATAATACTTTAAAGTTGGATACTAGGTTTTAGGGCATCCTGTATATAAAGAATCATTTTCTTTACTGTCCTAATCATGTTTAAAAGAGCATATACATTTTACAAATGTTTATATTTTGAACTTACTATTCCAATAGCTGTGTAGAATGGTTCGACTTCATTACATGGTCCAGTTCTTTCATGGAGTCCAACTGAAATTTCATTTTCTGGATGACCAAACAGGGCCATGCCCATAAACAGAGAATAGTATCCAATAAGATGCATCCACAAAAGTTCATTCCATTTAGTTTCACTACCTGAAATTATCATTTTAACTAAGAAAAATAATACTGTAAAATGAACAAGAAATTTCCAAAGTAAAGTTGATTTTTTAGGAACAGTTCTGGCATATTCCTCAAATGATTTGGATAAACTATTACAAATGGTAACTACATTTATAGATCAATGTTCATAATCAAATTGTGTCAAATTTCAGGCTCAAAATTTATACACTGGGCTCAGTTTAGTTTTTGAAACTAGCATTTATTGTTCAAAAAATGAGGAAGGGCTGACTCAGTTTTGAATTTTCTGTGAGTAAAAGACTTATCAATTAAAAGACTTGACACATTAAAAACAAATATATTTGCAACAGGACAACTAATTTTAAAAGTTATAAGCATGACACTTTGCAGGTAGAAAAGTAAATCACAGTTTGCCATAAGTGACGGAAATTATCTTCTAAAATTAATTCAATTTAATTACAATGGAGTATGTGCCCTGGTGTCAGTTTCCACACCCATTTCCCCCCTCTCTTGTACCTACCTATTTTTGCTCTTTACAAATTTCAAATTCTTTCAGCATTTTTGGTTAACTATTCTTCATTTCCTCTGGTAATTTATTCCATTCCATGGTGCTCTTACCTACAAAATAAAATTTCCCATTCCCTTATGCTTGAAATCAAATGCCTGCTTGTGTTCATGGTCATCTTTTCCCTTCCATGCACTCTTACAATTTTTCTACTGCCATTGTATCTTTCCAAGTCTTATCACCTATGAATATATTGAACATTCCCAGCATCCTCTTCATCCTCCTCCTATCTTCCAATAAAACTCAACCCATTATTCTTTATTATATTACTTACTGCTGTTTTCTAGTAGTTACCACAGGGCATATACTGGCGATGAGGCATGGAAAAATATTGCAATAGGTATGAAAAGTAGTGCATGGAAGGGAAAAGATGACCATGACCACAAGCTGGCACTCGATTTCAGGCACAAGGGTGTAAGAAGATTCTCTTTTTTAGGTAAGGGTGTCAGGGATTGGAATGAGTTACCAAGAGAAATGATGAATAATTTACCTAAAACTTTGAAAGAATTTAAAGATTAAATTTGTAGAGGGCAAATGTAGGTAGGTGCAGGATAGGGGGAAGATGGGTGTGTAGGGAAATTGCCACCGGAGCCTGTGCTCCATGGCAATTAAATTAAATTAAATCTAGCTGCACTTCTTTGCACCACTTCTAATTCCTGTATTTGATGCCATAAATGTAGGCCCCACACTATACCAACATATTCAAGCAATGGTTTGACATATGGTTTGTAATCCAATTCCCTCCTTCCACACCAGATAATCATAAATAACCTTCAGTTTTTTATCCTCTTACCTAATAAGCTGACACTTGTTGACATTTACCTTCATTCCCATTTGACCTACCCACCTAGATATCCTCTCATGGTCACTCTTCTCCTATTCACAAATTTTTACTGTTTTGATCCTGTTATATATCATTCTGGCATCTACAAACAACCTAACTTTTGATAGTAAATCATTAAAACAATCATTCATTACAATAATAAATAGAAATGGTTCCATTGCATTAATTAATAATTTAATAAGACGAAACATACTGGAAACTATCATTAAAATATATTTATTCCCTTATTATGCTTCCTTTCATCTACTTTTCTACATAATTTCAATTTTAAAACATTTGTCATACCATTCAACAATTTTTTTAAATTTTATTTCTGACATCAAACTAGTAAATTCCATCTGTGAAGAAGCCGAAACCATGACCACAGGTATCACTTCTTCATTGTCATTCAACCGATGATAACAAAGGAATCCATTTAATTTCTGAAACAGGTGAAAATCACTCGGTGGAAGGTCTATCACACTTGATTTTTTTTTTTCCACATCACAAACAAAATCTCCAGAAATCAATGAATACTGAGCTAGGAATGGATTATCATGAACAATAAGCGTGCCTATCCTTGAATATTCTCACCAACTTTTGAACTTTAATATCACTCATAACATTATCACCATACACTTCACAAATTTGATGGTGAATCAATGTTCTTAAACATTATAAACTTCTACAGCTTAGCACACAGACAGATGATACAGCTACAAATGGCATCTAAACATATTTATAGCATGTTGGGAGCAGTGGCGGCCCTAGGGCGGTGCGAGCGGTGCGACCGCACCGGGCGCCGTTATATGGGGGGCGCCGAAAATGCAGCGAGAGATCGTCTGCGCAAAAAATTAATTCTATAATAATTAATATATTATTTTAAACACACATCATCTAGAAGATTTTATAAAAGTAAGAGTTTCAGCTTAATGCATAGTCGTATGGTATCACAGAATAGAGTCAATTAGAGTTGTCACTCCAGTCATTTCGAGTTATTCAAATCATGAAAATCACAACTAGTTCCAAAGTTAGCACCCTCCCGTGCCGCGTTAAGTCGGCTGAATCGTCGTCACCAGAACTAATTCAACACGATACGGAAGAAAATTTTTAATGGAAGTTATTCAGATGAGACTTATGATGAAGAGCAGCATGTGCGAGAAGATATATCTATGGCTAGAACGTTGTCTGCTGTTCAAAAGATTACAAATGGGTATACAAGACATACCACCACAATCGCCTTTTCAAAGTACAAATTATGATGATATTTCAAAATTGTCGCTCATTGACTCTGCTGACAGAGATGAAATAATTATTGAAGCAACGAAAAAATCCAATAAAAAATCAATGGACGTCGTTTTCCAAATACATATATTCAAAAACACCAAATGAAGAAACTTATAAAAGTAGATAGTTCCTTTATTCTAAATCTGCGGATAAAGTATATTGCTCATATGTTGTTTATTCAACAGAAGGTCTCATTTTTTTTTGGGAAAGGATTGGATGAATGGATTTACTTATCAGAACGTCTCAAAACTCACGAAACTTTATCAGATCACAATCACACAATGCTCAGTTGGATAGAAGCGTTAATTCCATTAAATAACTAGACAAGCATTTGTATATACAGACTG
>JARYHS010011408.1:85812032-86093281 GCA_031002005.1 Vandiemenella viatica | reverse complement strand
GGAAAAGGATGGGGGCAAGGAATGGGAAGGAATTCGGCCATGGCCTTTTTGAAGGAAGCATCCCAGCATTTGCCTGGAGTGATTTGAGAAACCATGGAAAACCCAGATCCGGATACCCGGACGGGGATTTGAACCGGTGTCCTCCCGAATGCGAGGCGAGAACGCTAACCGTTACACCACCACGCTCGGTGACTGCCTTCGTGGTGGTTGTGGTGGCTCTAGCACCGAATGAGAGAGACATCCTGACTTCGGTTTTCCATGTTTCCTGAAATCACTACAGGTGAATGACGGGATAGTTCCTATAAAAGGCCGTGTCTGAATTCCTTCCCGTTCCTTTTCCCAATTCATTTCCCATCGGGCGGAGAGGCACTGATGCCTATAGCACTGAGTGATGCCATGGGCTAGCCCGGGACACCACGAACCCCCAATTAGAAAAAAAATTCTACAATTTGATCAGATAGATAAAACGTTTGCTTATTCTTTTGTAATAGATGTTACCTCTACACTAAGCGTGGCGTTCATATTTTGAAAATACCTAATTTGATACTCTGTAAGCATTTTTATGAGTTTCGTTCACTAGCTGAAGCAAGGTACCATATGATAGCTTTGATGTAGTGCCCTTGTTTCACAGTTGGCGAATACGTCACGTTTCTCCTTTGCGCCGCCGCGTTTATTGCTAAACCTTTTCACAGGTCCAAAAATCTCCTAGCGTATTTCTCCGAATGGCCGTCCGCAAATAAACATTGTTCACGCGACTATAGCTTAGTAATGTTTTACCCAAAATTTGTTCTTTAATCAACTTGGTCAGACTTCTATTTTTCTGATCTCGTTGAGGCGAATTTAAATTACTTTTTATTTTATTTTGCTGCTCTTCTAATGGACAGAATTGTCAGGTTTGATTCGTTCTAAGAATTAATGTAATACTGAATGTACTTTCACAAACTGACAAAAACCTGTTCTTTTAACCACATTGCGCAAACTGTTCGTGGTCTGCAGCTTTGTACCCAAAATTTGACATGCTATAGACACTCATTTAGAGCCAACCATAGCTAGAATTGTTATGTAGTGATCAAAGATTTTTGTCTTGTATCACAAATACTGTAGCCAGTTATATTGTGTGAAAAAAATTGGGAAAAAAAGCAAACGTGTCAGTTTCAAAACTATATGAAGATGGTAACGTAAGTATTATTGACATCGAGGAGCATTAGAACAATTAATTATGATTCGCTTTTAAAAAGCATTTCAGTATTACAAAAATGTTTTTGTTTCAGCCGGCGAAAAATGGCCTGTTAGGGAAAATATTTATGTTCCACGTGTTAATTCACTCCTAGAACATTACAAGGATCTTGCCCTAAAAGAAAAGAAAAGGAAGCAAAAAGTTCCTGGTTACGAAATGGAAAGGAAATCAAAGGGGAGAGAAGTCAATTCCTCTGAGCTGACGAGTTAAACTCGCAATATTAGATTCTGCTGTCCGAAAACGGTTGGGTTTAACTCCTTTACGGAGTTCACATCTGGAAGATACCTTTACACCTTCGGTAGCAACAGATGATGTAGATGATTTATCACAAACTGTTTTTGAGGAGCCTCTCAATATTTCTGAAGGTAAGTTAAACCAGTATTGTATTCATTAAGAGGAAATGAATCTTAGAAAAAGAACGCGGAGCTTAAATTGAACATTAGTCCCACACCTAAGAACCTTCATCCCTCTACTGATATCGAATTAGTATCACGAGGGTAGAAAATAAACCACCACATTAGCGCTCGGCATGGTGTCATCAGTGGCGGCCCTAGGGCGGTGCGAGCGGTGCGACCGCACCGGGCGCCGTTATATGGGGGGCGCCGAAAATGCAGCGAGAGATCGTCTGCGCAAAAAATTAATTCTATAATAATTAATATATTATTTTAACACACATCATCTAGAAGATTTTATAAAAGTAAGAGTTTCAGCTTAATGCATAGTCGTATGGTATCACAGAATAGAGTCAATTAGAGTTGTCACTCCAGTCATTTCGAGTTATTCAAATCATGAAAATCACAACTAGTTCCAAAGTTAGCACCCTCCCGTGCCGCGTTAAGTCGGCTGAATCGTCGTCACCAGAACTAATTCAACACGATACGGAAGAAAATTTTTAATGGAAGTTATTCAGATGAGGCTTATGATGAAGAGCAGCATGTGCGAGAAGATATATCTATGGCTAGAACGTTGTCTGCTGTTCAAAAGATTACAAATGGGTATACAAGACATACCACCACAATCGCCTTTTCAAAGTACAAATTATGATGATATTTCAAAATTGTCGCTCATTGACTCTGCTGACAGAGATGAAATAATTATTGAAGCAACGAAAAAATCCAATAAAAAAATCATGGACGTCGTTTTCCAAATACATATATTCAAAAACACCAAATGAAGAAACTTATAAAAGTAGATAGTTCCTTTATTCTAAATCTGCGGATAAAGTATATTGCTCATATGTTGTTTATTCAACAGAAGGTCTCATTTTTTTTTGGGAAAGGATTGGATGAATGGATTTACTTATCAGAACGTCTCAAAACTCACGAAACTTTATCAGATCACAATCACACAATGCTCAGTTGGATAGAAGCGTTAATTCCATTAAATAACTAGACAAGCATTTGTATATACAGACTGAAGACGAAAAATCACAGTGGGTTGCAATCCTCTAATGAATGATATCTTGTTCAGAGGAAGCTTTGGATCTGAAATAGTAAATAATTCTAATGATGGGAACTTCCTGGATATATTGCAACTGCTAGGAAATTGGCAAAAGTATTCGAAACGAATGAAGTTCGTAATAAAATTTTGATTATGGTTAGGTCATCTAAATATTTTTCCATCATACTGAATTGAACTCTTGATGTAAGTCACTTCGAACATTTATCTCTGACTTTGATTTTTGTTGACACTAATGAAGACGAAGTATTACGCTGTGCTTACAATCCGGAAAGTGACTCTTTGGGGCACTGCCCTGTTTAGCATTGATACTTAGCAAAAGTACGATTTGGATATGAACGATTGTCGAGGCCAAAGATATGACAGTCGATCCAATTTGGTAGGAGGAACAAATGTGGCAAAATTCTGAACCAGTATCTTCAAGCATTTTTTAATTAAAGTAACTGTCATTAAATTTGATAATAGCTAGTGCCGCCAAAATATCAGTTAAATCGGTTTCCTTGTCCGAATTTCTTTGAAGAATATTTGTGTTATTCTCTCGATCAAAAAAGCGATGGGAAGTGGTATTCAAGCACTCAGGACTACCGCAAAAAAATTTGCGAAACTCGTTTCAAGAATAGAGTTTCTAGCATCCCTACAGTTCGTTATTCTATCACTACTCTTCAGTTCGTTACGCCATTCTGAAACGAATTATTCAGTTGCAGCAACGGATACCTTGTCACTTAGCCAGATCATGGATCAATTTGAGTTAATAATTACATTGGTGACTTGGTATAATACATTGTTTCAAAGGCTATGCAGACGAAAGTGGATTTATGAAAATCTTCACATTTGTTGAAAAACAGCTCCCTGGTGGAACTGTTACTGACCTGTTGAAATTTGTTTTGACAGCTTCGTTATAATGTCCTCTTCACGTTTTCCATCCTCCTTTCTCCGAAAAGTCGCCACGAATTAAATTAAAAATGCCGAAATGTGAGAGTGAAGCGCAGCTATTAGATGCCTCAGGCGCTCAAAAACAATGACAAAATTTTGAAATGATGGTTAAAACTTTGTTGTAATATTTTATTGCCGTTTTAGCTACATTTTGTTGTTAAAAGATATAAAATTTTTATCCGAGATGCAGTACAACAAGGCTCGACATCTTAGAATCGATACAAGCGATGAGAGATAATCGATTGCTTCCGTTGTAAACAAATGCGTCGTTCCTGATATAGATGCCGCAGAACGAATTTCCCGTAAACTTTTTACTCTTGGTCCAGTACGAATGTCAACCTAACCACGATCACTATAACAGAACTAACCTGTTTAGGTTGATATGATCCCCGTACCAATAATCTTTGTGATATTTTTGCATTGTTGCTACCATTTCGCGGTTGTGTATCATCTCACATTTCGGCATTTTTAATTTAATTCGCGGCTACTTTTCCGAGAAAGGAGAGTTCAAAACGTGAAGCAGCTAAAACAAATTTCAACAGGTCAGTACCAGTTTCGGGGTGGTGGATAATATCCCCTTCCACCCCAGCTCGGAATTTGAGCTCTGATAGCTGGAAGCTGGAGAAGTTGATTCTCAGACTGGAAAATTTCCTATTATTAACCCAGTCAGATACCGAAGAAAGTAATTTTTTTTTTAGTATTAGCCATAAATGAAATAGCAACAGATCCAGAAGAATTGTTTACAATGAACATGTTTTTGCATATCATCGATATAATAGAGAATCTGTTGGTCACTCTATTAGCACAACGTCCCAGGGACGTAGCCAGGATTAGCTTCAGAGTGGGGCAAAAACAAAAATACTTATTGAAAATGGTTTTACCTTGGGGGGGGGGGGGGAACAAATGCATTTAACCTGTTTAAAAATTAGTTCGCGAGGATTCTGGCAAAATTTTGGTAATGTTTATTTTTCGGTATTAAGAGTGGAAATTTTTATTTTCATATATTTTCTATTTTTAAATATTTTAAAAATTTATTAAAAACTGCGAATGTGACGTGTAAGTGAAGTGAGCATTATGTTCGCCACAGTAGCTCAAATAAACTTTTTCAAACATATAGTATTCCATTTACTATTGTTTCTCATTCATACCGCTGCTATCCTATACTAATCTTTCCGAGGTTTGAGTTATTATCATATATAAAGAGTATCTTTTGCCCGCGGCTTTGCTCATTCATAAAGAATTCATATACATATTCGTATCCGAATCACACGGGAACTGCTATTTGGTATAAAATAGATGGCCAATACATTATTGCAAATTTATCCTAAGCAGTTCAGTAGTTTCGACGTGAAATAGAAAAATATCCGAACTAACAAACTTTTACATTTATGACATTAGTAGGATGTAAAAACTGTATGTTATCTTCAATCTATCTATATGGACAACATAATCACTAATAAAAGATTGTTCATTTGGGGCGGCACAATGAGATCTCGCACCACATGAAAAACTTGCTAGGGCCGCCTCTGCATACAAGTCAAGCTAATATACAGCGTGTAAAAAAAGTTATGATGGCTTGGCCATTGCGCATGCCATGTTTTAGTAAACCTATATAAATACCTTAAATGCATTGCTTTATCAAACTTACAAATACAGAAGATATATTATTTCCTTCGCACTTTTTCGAATTTCACAAGTATATATTACGCCTTCCATTTCAGTAAAAATTATGACATGCGTAATAGCCAAGTCGCCATTTTTTTAAAAATAAAATCTGTAACACCGAGAGAGATTATTGTTTCACAAAGTGAAGTGAATAAACACTTTAAAGCTTAGACTTGGCCCAGAACATGATCTCATAACGTTTTGTCACTACACGAGCACGAGACTTCGCCTGTGTTTATAAGAATTGTTTTTCTGGGATCTCATTTCTTTTTGTAAGTTGATCGTTTATTCTGAATCATCGCTCAAATGTTACGATTACATTCGGAAGTCGGTAAATAAGAACATTTCAGAATTGAAGATATCAATATACGCTGCTATCTAACAATGCCCCACTCTGAAAACAATAAGTATGCGCCGTAGCCTAGCAATGTAGATTACCGCTGGTTTAACTGCCACATAAGGGGGCATCCATAAATTACGTGAGGTGAAATAGGGGAGGGGGGGGGTCCGGCGAAATCTCACCAGATCTCACCAAGGGGGAGGGGGGGGTCTACGGAAATCTCACGTGAGATTTTGCGAAAAATTTGGGGACAGTAGAGCAAAACAAAAAGGTCTACAATTTACGGCAGTCTTTTTTAAGAGGGTATTTCGTCAAAAAAGTTAAGGTGTGACCTAAAAAAAAAAGGTCTACAAAAGTTTCCAGGGCGATAAGGGCGATATTTCTAGGGGGGGTTCTCACGAACCAGATCTCACCAGAGGGGGGGGGGGGGGTCCGGCCAGATCTCACGAAATCTCACCAGGGGGGAGGGGGGGTCCAGAAATCCGGAAAAACACCTCACGTAATTTGTGGATGCCCTAAAGTAAATAATGGCTAATGAGTAACTTCCAAACTAAGCATAGAAACAAAGTAAAATTTAATGTGTTAGTTAAACTTGTTGATCTCTATGCATTAAAGATATCTCAGGCATATAGCTCCATCTTGAGCAAAGCAATTAACCCACAAATATGTGCCAGAATTTAATTTAATTGCAATGGAGCACGGGCTCCGGTGGCAATTTCCCTACACCCCCTTCTTCCCCCTATTCTACACCCACCTAAATTTGCCATCTACAAATTTTATCTTTACATTCTTTCAACGTTTTCGGTAAATTATTCATCATTTCTCTTGGTAACTCATTCCAATCCCTGACACCCTTACCTAAAAAAGAGAATCTTCCCATACCCTTGTGCCTGAAATCGAGTGCCAGCTTGTGGTCATGGTCATCTTTTCCGTCGTGGATACACCGGTAGGCAGCTTACTGCCAAAGGGGTCACACATTGTTGGTAAGGTATGTCGTATATAGTCTTCATTTCCTATTGCTGACGGTCAGGGAGGAGTGTTGATAGTACTCAAGACTTTGCAACAGCGGATACCTTTGTACAAATAGACACCGTCCTCTCTTTTTCACCAGCTGTTGTAGGTTGATGAGATGCCGGAGAACTGGTGAATTTTTGGAATAAGCACGTGTCAATAAAAATTTATTTGGCAGTAGTTGGGAGCGAACATTAAAGGGCATTTCTGCTGATTCCAAAAGAAACGCATTCGTAGGTGTGGATGTCCTAGCTCCTAGGCAAATACGAATGCTCTGATACTGAATGCGATCCAGTTTATTTAGTAGACGTTTATTGCGTCTGAAATAGAATGTACTTCCATAATCCAGTTTTGATCTGAGTAGGGTGCGATAGAGTATCAACAATGTAGATGGATGAGCTCCCTATCAAACTCGAGTCAGCCTACGTAAAATATTAAGACCTTGTTCCAATTTTGGGACAAGTTGATGTATGTGAGCTGACCAGGTGAGACGAAAATCATATATGTACCAGTCCAATTGTTTTTCTTGGGATATCTTTATGATTTAAGAATAAAAGAAGGTCGAAATTCCACAGAGAAGATTTGTAAATATCATCGGCACCAGCACCAAAAAGTGACGGCTGCTTAATTTTTAGCAACCTTTTAAGAAACACATAACGAAAATAATTGAATATTTTTTCATATCCGCTTTCTTTGTATCTTTTTTTTTTTTTTTTTACCCTTCATTTATACAGCCTAATATCTTAGTGACTAAATTAGGCCCTACGTATTAATTTTTACATTGTTGATTTACATAGTGTTTGTACAAAATATTTACATGCAAGGAATTTGGCATACAGTTCCGTTACACTTTGACTTACTGTCTAATTAATTCTATAATATTACATTTGGTCTTGCTTACAGTAATAACAGTTACAGTTGCTATTGCAAATTTTAATGTTATATTGAATCACAAATATCGCTTATTGTTGTTATAGTGCTAGTGGTTTTTATTGAAATATTCCAATTATTCTTAGAGTATCCCATTATTCAGTTAGTTGTAGTTAATCCAGTTTGTACATATCTTTCTGTAATCTATCATTTAGTTATACCGGATTACTGGGTATTAACAATTGCTTTTAAGTAACATTCACTTAATTATATGTTCTCAGCCACTACAGTCCTGAGCCAGTTCAAATTTGCAGCATCCTGGCTTACCATTAATATGGAAATTAACTCCCAAATATTGTTATGATTCATCGTGTATTTGTGCAAAAGTCAATGATCATTCCCTCTACATTACAAACAAGACTGTTTTGAACGTGGTAGAAGCGCTTTGTTTGCTGTAAGTGGTATGCTGACGTTTCCTCATTCTGCCACGCCATCGTTCTGACTCAGGCCTGCAGTAGGCTTGGTTCTGTTTTAACAATGGTAGGATTACTTAATTTAATAGTTATACATTTGATTTTTTTGTTTCTTTTTCAATAATCACCTCTGGTATTATAATCTACTTTTCCCCTATAAGACCTTATCCGTTTCTATGTTAATAAAATTTTTTTATGTACTACGTCTATTCTAATCTACCTTGAAACCTATACTACTCTATCAACACTAATCTACCCACCACTATCGTCCCGGGATAGTCTGCCAGCCATGCCCCTCTGGATTTCCAGTGGGACAGGATCGACCGACACATCGGGACAAAACTTCCGGCTCCCGGAAGTTTCTGAAGAATACTGTTTACTCTTGTTCGTGAATAATTTTCTATGCCTGTATGTTTGGCCGTGCGACTTCCCTAGGCCGGTCCCCATGCCCGACTGCCGCTCGGTCCAGATATCTTTTTTTGTGCAGTTGAGATACTTTGTTCGCCAGATTATCGAGAATAATCCATGATCGCTCATCTAGAATTATGTCTCGCGTTGATCTACTCCGTATTATGTTGATATCCGGCGTCCTTACTTCTTCTGCTATCGGGCAGGACCACACTACATGTTCGGGGGTTCCTTCTGCCCCGCACTCACATAAGCTCGTTTCTTTCAGCCCTCTTTGACACAGTAGGCTGTTATATGGGCCGTGCACCGTGAGATAATGTATAAGGCCTGGTGTGGGATGAAAGTATTCAAGTTGCAGCCGTTCTTGTATGTTCGGAAACACACTGTATAATCTTCTGCCTGTGGCACTATTGTCCCACCGCTCCTGCCATTCAGCGAGAAGTGCGGCGCTGACTTTGTATCTCCAAGATACACTTTCTTACATTTATCAGCCAAAGCATATGTTTAATTTTCTTATTTCTTTGACTTTAACTTGCCGTATACACAGGGGCGGCCCTAGGGCGGTGCGAGCGGTGCGACCGCACCGGGCGCCGTCATATGGGGGGCGCCGAAAAGGCAGCGAGAGATCGTCTGCGCAAAATATGAAAAATAAATTGTATAATATCCCAACTTGCTGTTCACATGTTACTTTAACACAGTAATCATCCAGAGGAGTTTATAAACGTAAGAGCTTCAGCTTAATGAATAGTCGTATGTCGTCATAAAATCGAGTCAACTCGAGTAAGCTCGATTTATTCGAATCAAGTAAATCACAATTCGTCCCATAATTAGCACTCTTCAATGCCGCGCCGCTTCTCCCGCGACTGCTTCCTGCCTTTAGGGCCGTAGTCTTGGAGTTCATTTACACGCGGGTGAATGTGCATGGGGCGAGATTCAACCTACTTATCTATTTCTAACATGTTAGAGTTTAGGTGATTGCAATTAAGGTTGGTATCTTAAATATCTACATAGCATAATGTATCATTTACAGACAACACATGTCTATACAAATAATGATAATAATAATTATTATTTTGCGCAAAATACTTAAAAAAAGACTTCAAATTTTTTTTAGAGTTTAGAAGTCATATGAAAAGTCGCGACCAGAAATAATTCGACACGCAACGGAAGAAAACTTATTTAATAGAAGATTTTCAGAGGAGGCTGATGATAATAAAGAGCACCATGTACTAGATGATTTAACTATGGCTGGAACGTCGTCTGCAGTTCAAAATATTACAGAATGGGATATACCAGACATACCACAACCGTCACCTCTTCAAAGTACAAATTATGATGATATTTCAAAATGGTCGCTCATTGACTCTGCAGCCAAAGATAGAATAATTATTCGAGCAACGAAACAATCAAAAAAAAAAAAAAATCATTGAGGTCATTTTTCAAATTTACATTTTCAAAGAGTAAAGTGCAAATGGAGAAACTTATTAAAGAAAATGGCTCTTTTACTCTAAATCTGCAAATAAAGTATATTGTTTTTACTGTAGTTTATTCAACAGAAGGTCTCTTATTTGGGAAAAGAAGGATTTGATGATTGAAGATACTTATCAGAGCATCTAAAAAACGACTAAACTTCCTCAAATCACCAGCACACCATTCTCATTTGGATAGAAGCGTTGATTAGATTAAAGAGCTTGAATGTACAGATAATCATTTGTAAATACAGACTGAAGACGAAAAATCAGGGGGGGTTGCTATCCTCGAATGAATAATGCCCAAAGTATTTATTTTAACATGCAATAATTTCTTGTTCAGGGGAAATTTTGGATCTGAAACATTAAATACTTCTAATAATGGTAACATCCTGGGTTTATTGCAACTGCTAGGAAAATATGACCCTGTGATGACGGAACATTTCGGCGTATTGCTAATAAGGAGACTAATGTAAATTATTTTGGCAAATGTATTCAAAACGAATGAAGTTCGTAATGGAAGTGTTACTATGGATAAGGCATTTAAATTCTTTTCCATCGGACTGAATTGATCTCCTGATGTCAGTCACGTAGTGCAATTGGCTTTAACATTGCTTTTGTTAACACTCATGAAGGCGCAGTCCCAGTGCGTGAGTGTTTCGTTCTTTACAAGCTGGAAAGTGCCTCTACGGTACCTGGGACATGGACTCATTGGCCTGTTCATCGAAAATACTTTTCGATTTGGATATGAACGATTGTCGAGGCTAAAGACATGACAATAGATCCAATATGATATGAGCAAACAGAGGTGTCCTAATCAACAAAATCCTGTACCAATATCTATGAGCATTTTTTAATCTATTATATGTAGCTGTCAGTAAATTTGATAAAAGCAGAAACCACCAAAACATCAGTTATATCGGTTTCCTTTTCCGGATTTCTTTAAAGAATATTTGTTCTCTTCTCTCGATCAACAAAGCCATGGGAAGTGGTATCCAAGCACTTAGAAGCACTATCGCTAAAAAAAATTGCGAAACTCGTTTGAAGAATACAGTTTCTGGCCTCGCTGAAATTCGTTATCACTATGTACTCCTCAGTTCGCGACGCCCTTTTGGAAACGAATTATACAGTTGCCAGATCATGGAGCAATTTGAGTTCATAGTTACATTGGTGACTTCGTATCATACATTGTTTCAAGTAAATATTGTAAACAAGACTATGCAGGCTGAAAGCGGTATTATGAAACGCTTCACAATTGCTTGCACCCAGCTCGGAATTTGAAAAAGAGTATTGTGGTTATTCGTCTGCTCTGATAACAACTAGAGAAATTGCTTCTTAGACTGGGATATATCCTATTATTAAGCCAGTCATATCCCGAAGAGAAATTTATGAGTGCGAGGCCGTAGATGAGATAGTAACAGATCAAAAGCATTTTTTAACGTGATTTAGCATAATCTTTATATATAAAGATGAATGTTAGTTTGTTTGTTCTTCATACAAATCCACTTTGCACACTTATCCTTTGAAACAAGGAGAAAAATACTGTCTACATTTGGTTGAAAAATTATCTGTAAAAATAACACATGTTGTCTCATAACTTCGAAATACGGCGATAGACAGACACGTTGGATATGGACGTCTCCGTACCGTGTTTCCTTGTAGTGGACTGGCAACTCAGTGGTTAAAGCGCTTGCTTACCAACGTCGTGGTCTCTGGTTCAAATCTCCGTGGAGGTTAAGGTTTTTAAAAATTGTTTTTCATCGTAAGAGTCAGGCCTGGGCGGTAGGTTATTCGGATTGAATATTAAACTGTATATATTAGAAAGTTAGGGGTACAATGCGAGGCAAATCGTAGGTAGTCTTGCAATATTGTAGGTGTACACTTTTTTACGTTATAATGATCCCTCAGGTGTTGTTCGCAGTCAGTGTGTGAGTGTGAACCACAGTAATATTACACAGACGGAAAAAAAAATCCCAACACCAAAAAAAAATTATTGTAGAGTAATGAAATTTGGACAATGCATTTGTCAAGTTAACATGTTTAATTGATTAAATTTTCAAGATCACAGGTTAATTTAAGCTCAAGAAAATGCATTTCAAATGTGAAATACTGTTAAATTAATAGCCGGTGTAACCTCCAGAATTTTGAATGCAAGCCTGCAAACGTGAATGCATTGTGTCATACAGGTTTCGAATGTCACTTTGTGGTATGGAGTTCCATGCTTGTTGTACTTGTGCTGTCAATACTGGGACGGTCAGTGCTGGCTGTGGATGATGCTGGAGTTGTCGTCCAATGATATCCCATACGTGTTCAATTGGAGACAGATCTGGTGATCTCGCAGGCCAAGGTAACATGTCGACACTCTGTAGAGCACGTTGCGAGACAACAGCGGTATGAGGGCGAGCGTTATCCTGTTGAAAAACTCCCCCTTGAATGCTGTTCATGAATGGCAGCACTACAGGTTGAATTACCAGACTGACGTACAAATTTGCAGTCAGTGTGTTTGGTATAACCACAAGAGTGCTCCTGCTGTCATAGGAAATTGCTCCCCAGACCATGACTCCAGGTGTAGGTCCAGTGTGTCTAGGCCGCAGACAGTTTGGTTGCAGGCGTTCCCCTGGCCTCCTTCTGACCAACACTCGGCCATCACTGGCACCAAGGCAGAACCTGCTTTCATCAGAAAACACAACAGATCTCCACTCCGTCCTCCAATGAGCTCTGGCTTGACACCACTGGAGTCGCAAACGGCGATGGCTTGTAGTCAGTGGAATGCACGCTACAGGGCTGGAGTCATGGTCTGGGGAGCAATTTCCTATGACAGCAGGAGCACTCTTGTGGTTATACCAAACACACTGACTGCAAATTTGTACGTCAGTCTGGTAATTCAACCTGTAGTGCTGCCATTCATGAACAGCATTCAAGGGGGAGTTTTTCAACAGGATAACGCTCGCCCTCATACCGCTGTTGTCTCGCAACGTGCTCTACAGAGTGTCGACATGTTACCTTGGCCTGCGAGATCACCAGATCTGTCTCCAATTGAACACGTATGGGATATCATTGGACGACAACTCCAGCATCATCCACAGCCAGCACTGACCGTCCCAGTATTGACAGCACAAGTACAACAAGCATGGAACTCCATACCACAAAGTGACATTCGAAACCTGTATGACACAATGCATTCACGTTTGCAGGCTTGCATTCAAAATTCTGGAGGTTACACCGGCTATTAATTTAACAGTATTTCACATTTGAAATGCATTTTCTTGAGCTTAAATTAACCTGTGATCTTGAAAATTTAATCAATTAAACATGTTAACTTGACAAATGCATTGTCCAAATTTCATTACTCTACAATAATTTTTTCTTGGTGTTGGGATTTTTTTTTCCGTCTGTGTATTATAAATACGGAAGTAAGTCTCTGTCTTTTTGCTACGTTTTGACGACTAAATGGCTATATCGTTGTGATGGAATTTTATAAGGATATCTGTATGAAGGGCACAGGGTATTTTTTCCAGTATGATTAACAGTTTTAGTTACGAAATTTTGAGACCTTATCGAATGGTGACAGAAATATGTTAGAAATTGGTTCTCTTCAAGAGACAGGTTCGACGGTACAATGATATAGTGTTAGTTTTCCTGTCATATTATTCCGACTCGATATTGTTTGGGACCAATCCTTCGTTACCAACAACTTCCTATATTTAATTCTGTTAAAAAAATTCTTAATCCACGCGTACGAAGTCGCGGGTACGAGCTAGTATGATCAATACAATTAAGAAAGTATTGGTCACTCAACGTACACAACTTCCATATTTAATGATACAATGTCATTCTTACGCATTATCAAAACAATTCCTGAAAAGTGCGAATTGAAATAATCGTGTGCAGATTTAGAACAAGTTTAACTGGTGAGGTAAAATCTGACACATCTGGTTGTGATTTGGTTGAGAAACTTTATAACTGAGACTGTTGTTAATGGGACTTGAATTAGCAGAACCAGATGCGAAAACTTCTGTACTGTACACGCATCTGGCGGTATACCTGTGAAGACTTCATTGAAATTATACAGCGGAAAAGTCTCCGTTCTTACAATGTATGTTATCTTCTGTCTGTCTATAAAGACACCTTAATCACGAATAAACGATTGTACATTTAGGGCGCCACAATGAGATCCCGCACCACTTGAAAAACTTGCTAGGGCCGCCCCTGGTTGGGAGCAGATGTGCATGTGTCCTGTGGAATCATGCATCATTCTCACTCTCATTCACAAATGGATTTTTTTAATTTTTTTTTTAACATTACCCTCAAATATATAGTATCTTAAATTTAACTGTTGTCTAATAAAAACCAAGTGATATACTTATTTTTTGATTGTTTAGTATTACATTCAAACTTTAATCCCTAATCATCTTAGTGGAAGTAATAAGGATATAAAGGCAAGTAAAATAATAAAAATATGACACTTAAAAAATTAACATAAATAAATAAACCAGTGGATTTAAATGGTTGATGCAATGTAGGTTTAAAGTAAATACCACTTATCAGATATTTGTGAATAATACATTTCTTGTATTACTAGAAATTTATATTTTTATTTGGTTTATTTTAATTTGATGAACGGTTGCAGAGATTATATTTATCATTGATCAACTTCTTCACCCATCATTCCATCATTGCCTGTTGGTTCATTTTTGTTTTAATCATGAGGTAGGTATCAGTGTGTATACATCTGATCCCCTTGATACATGTCCTGTTTTAATCAAAACTGAGGGTTTTACCCTAATATTGTATTGTTTGTTTGTTGTGGCCCACATGGCTTCATCTGTGGTTAGTGGGGGGTTTATTTTTCTGTCTTTCCTTATTTTCATTGCATAATAACATTTTTATTGTCAACAATTCATAATTTATATTTTAAAATTTTTGGATTTAATTAAGTCAAAAACTACTCTATTTACAACAGAACAGAGTCTAAAATGTTTTATTGTAACAACTTACACTGGAAATT
Organism: Vandiemenella viatica; assembly: GCA_031002005.1. Taxonomy (NCBI): domain Eukaryota; kingdom Metazoa; phylum Arthropoda; class Insecta; order Orthoptera; family Morabidae; genus Vandiemenella; species Vandiemenella viatica. The sequence continues at coordinate 86,078,409 of JARYHS010011408.1, read as the reverse complement.
TTAAAAACCTACAAAAAATGTAGAGGAAGTTTTGCATGACTTGTGACCCCCTTGTGACAGTCATTTTGAATTTGGTATGGTGCTGATATGGATACAGAGCTTGGATTCTCTGGTTAATGGATGATGCAGATTTCACACACATTTATTGAGCAACATCCAAACAAAAACAATTTCTATCTTTACAGATGCAGGTAAGTAATCCTCCCACCAACATACTTGGATTGCTACGACAAGATAGATAGGATCAGGGAAATAAGGCGATTTACTGGTGCCTATATGAATTCTTTATTCCCTCATGTCAATAGTGATTGGGATGCATAGAATAGAGATTAGTTTTAGTGTAAAGCACTATCTGCCATCCACAGTTCTCTGTAAAATTACAGAGTAAAGGTGTAGAATTTTGAGTGTCCATGACCTGTAATAGTAACCCTATCTACTGCCATGGACATTCAAATGTATTTCATAAATACTAACCTCTTATTAAGTGACACAGAAGTAGCATTCCTAGAATCTTCACTCAAACAATGAAATTTACATTTTTGGATCTTTTTTAAGTACCAATATCTTGAAATCACAAATTGCTTTTACAAACATTTTTCTCTAATATTAAACTATATGGCCTTTCAAACCCTAACATAATTACTGGTGATCCAAATTTTTGTTTATATGAATAACCAATTGCTTTGTCCTGACGCTGTAATTAGTAAAGAAATTTATGGAGAATAACATTCTAATCATGTTATAATCAAAATTTCTTACTGCAGTAGCAGATAGGACAGGGAAAAATTTCTATCAATCCCAATTTAAAATGATAATTAGTTTTGATAAAAAATAAATTTATGAGATGTTAATGATTGGGAACATCAGTTTCAAGTAACTATGCATTCTTCCTCTGTTATGGATGGACATGTAGTTTAATGTAATCTAAACCATGGGGCATTCAGATTATACACATTAAGCAAGCTTTGCATAATTTGAAGGTTAGGTAAAGTTGCCACAAAAATTCCAGGTTTTGAACTAGTGATATTCAATTTCCAATGTTAAAGCGTTAACACAGATGTGTCAAAAAGCTTCTTGATCTTGATGGCAACATGCTATAAAATCTTGAAAATTGAAGTGAGCTCTTATTAACTAATTTAGCACAAAATTAGACAAAGATTTTCTAGTAAAAAATAATTGGTTAATATCAGTTAACTAAAAGCACATTATTAATTTACCTTTCACAGCTGGTTTTTGCCTTCTATCTGATGTCCAAACAATTAGTAGAAAAACAGCAAACAGGATAAAGAAGGTGACCTCACCATGGACATTTGCAAGATCATGGAGTGGGTGGTAGATAGCAATGAAAAAAAGGATCCCACCAGGAGCTCCAAGTAGTCCTGCTAAGAAGCAACTTCTCACTTCCTGCATAACACTGAAACAGCCAATTTAAATAGTGTTAACCACTGATTTAGTGGCAGTTTCCCTACACTTCTATTTTTCTACAAAATAAATTCTTATTCTGAATTGTTTGATATAACTTGTTCAGCACCTCCTTTCATAATTTATTCCAATCTCTGACCACCATATCCTAAAATGGAAATTGCCAGAAATCAAGTGCTAGCTTATTGACATGTGTTATTGCTGCAACTTGTTACTATAAATTCTTTTTTCAATATCCAATATTAGAGGCACAAAAGGATGGAGGACAAGAAATGGGAAGGAATTTGGCCATGGCCTTTTGTAGGAAGCATCCTAGCATTCACCTGGATTGATTTTGAGGAACCATGGAAAACCCTAATCTGGATGCCTGACGGGGATTTGAACCTGAGTCCTTCTGAATGTGAAGCCAGAGCATTAAGCACTCACCCACCACACTCGGTGCTAATATCCAAACAGTCCTTGTTGCTAAAGTAAGCCATATAGACTCCCAGTGATCTCTTTACCTCCCACTGTCTTTCAGTGTCTCCCAACACAGCTACTGGTTTAATTTTACCTAATGTTTACAGTCAAATTTATGGGCTCTCCATTGCAACCTCTTGAAGTCCTATACATCACCCATAATGTGGATTCTTTGCTACCACTCAATATCCAAGCTAGACCCAGATGTAGGTTTTGTACCTCAATTCTCTCACTTCCCTGGCAAGCACCTCATCACTGTCACCAGTAGATGGAAGTCTTAAGACCACTTCCTACCACCTGCAAAATGCATTTTACTCATTTAAATTTATTACCAAATGTTATGACGAGTTAGTTTGATAATGATGACAATGAAACTGTTGTTAGGCAATAAAATAAGGAAGAATATGGAAACTAACCTTGCAAAACCTGGCACTCACCAAAGATGACAGTAGGAGTGCAATGACAAATGAAAAACAAGAAATGTCTCCTCAATCATATAATGATATAAAATTTTTATTTTTCTGTAGTGACAGTAATTAAGTTTACCATTTCTGACAATTATATCTAACTTCCGATTGTAAACCACCAAAACAATCAAAAAGTGAACATAAATGGTCCAGAAAGTAACATTCTCTTCCTATCTTTTAAGAATTCATTTGCCCACAAAGTCAATTTATGATTCACACCTCTGATTATGACCTTACCACCATTTTGTAACTTACTTGGAGAGTTCTAGTGCTACATCATCAACTTTGCCTCCTTTATCCATTATAGATAGGCTACTGAGATTAGTGTGAATAAGCTCTCCTAATCATAACATTGATGAGTTACAAATCACTTTCTTTCATCACAGACATTTCTGATGTGGTTGAATATCAAACTATCTATCAACCTACTTGCCACAATTATCAATTTATTCCATCTGTAATTTTCAGTCCCATTTTACTCCTCTGGTTTATGTGGCACTTTTCCAGTCTTTTGGAATACAGGAAATCTTCAGACTAAATCTAAATAAAATTTTTATGTGTGGCATCACAATGTTCTTCTTGTCACTTTGAAAACCTCATCAAACCGATCAACAAATGCACTGCTAACTTAATGTGAGAAATAACAAACATGTGATTGTCTCAGGTGGTTGAGAGTCTCTCAGAGTGTAAGATCTGTAATAATTTTCTCACATTATGTAGAAAAAAATATTTTCCATTTTTAAAACGAAACTTCCCGTTTTACAAGAAATATATCTTTAAATATATAAAAAGGTGCAGATTATGAATTTAAAGAGATATTTCAGAGAAAGTTTCATCAAATGGAAGTAAGACACAAGTACAGTAGCGTCAAGGTGGGAAGAGTTCAAGGAGATAATAAGAAATTGATTTTTTTTAAAATTCCATAACAGAAAATTAAGAGAGGTAGATAACCTGTGTACTATAATAGGGAGGTGAGGAGGTTAAATAAGTTGGTAAGAAAAGAACATAACAGAGTTAAGAGACAGCAGGGTAGTAGGGAATATTTAAAACAACTACAAGAGGACTTAATAATAGCAAAGAAGATGGCTAAACATGGTTTTATGAAGAGTATTGTCAGTGCAGGGGGGCCTTGGACTGATGCATCTAGAAATTTCTGTGGCTATGTTAGAAAACTGAGGGGAAGAAAGGATGTTGAGATGCTTATAGATAAGGGTGGAGAAAAAGTTACTGAGGATTTGAAAAAGGCCGAGATTTTAAGTAACTGGTTTTGTGAGAGCATTGGGGACAATGAAATAGAAACGGGAGGGTCTAAATTGGCGAACGAGCTTACCAACACAATAAGAAATGAGCAGACCAAAAAAATTTAAATTCATCCTAAAGGATATCATGAAGGAAATAAGAAAGTTGAAAAAACATAAAGGGGCTGGTGTATATAATATTACTACAGATATCTTAAACATAGTCCGATGTGACATTGTATCTTATCTTGAAATATTATTGATATTGAGTCTGGATACTTGTTGCTTACCAGAGGACTGGAAAAGTGCAATAGTAGTGCCAGTACATAAATGAGGGTTGAAAAATATAGTCAGATATTATAGGCCAAGCAGTTTGACATCAGTGGTAGGTAAACTAATGGAGAAATTGATATGCAACAACATCAGAAATGTGGTTTTCAAGTAGGCAATGTGGCTTTCGGCAAGGATATTCATGCAAATCCCAGTTGGTGGAATATATGCAAGATATTTCAGATGAAATGGACAAGGGAGGCAAAATTGATAGAGAAGCACTAGATCTTTCAAAGGCTTTTGAGAGAGTGAGCCATAAAATGGTAGTAAATAAGGTAAAAACTACTGGAGTGGATGAGAAAGTGATTTGCTGGGCAGAAGAATTTTTAAAAGGTAGAAAACAGAAAGTTAGGGTAGGAAATGCAGTATCAAAAGAAGTGGAAGTAAAAACAGGAGTGGCACAAGGTAGTGTTTTGGGACCATTGCTATTCATTATTCTAATGAATAATTGTGTTGATTGTTTACTATCTGAAATTAGATTGTTTGCAGATGACATGATGCTAAATAAAAGGATCAAAATGGTAGAGGACTGCAAACAGTTGCAGGGTGATCTGGACAGGTACATTTCAACAAGTTTAACTTGGCAGCACACATTGGACAGGTAGTAGGAAAAGATTTCAAAATCCTTCACTTACTAGAGAAGTTGCTGTGGGGAAGTGAGATAAACAGGCTAGAAAACCTTAATTGGACCACTGTTAGAATATGGTGGAGTGGTATGGGACCCGCATTTTGTGTATAAAACTCAGAAGTTTGGGATTGGGGGGACAGGAGAAAGCAGCTAGATCTGTTTGTGAGAATTACTGATATTATAAAAGAGAGCTTTTAGATTGACAAGGTTTATAAGTGTGATCTTGCATGGAAGGATATTGGTAGAAGGATAAGTAGCTGTACATGGAAGGGGAGAGGTGATGTTGACCATGTCCTGGCCCTTGAATTAGGAGAAAGAAGTGAGAAAATTTTTGTATGTAAGGGAGTCAGGGATCGGAATATATTACATATGGAAATAATTTACCAAAAACACAGAAAGAATTTGAATTTTTAAGGGGCAAAAGCAGGTGAGTGATGAAAAATTATGTCTTGGGAAATGAAGGTGTAGGGACATTGCCATCAGAAACTGTGTGATCCATCACGATTGAGATTAAACTGAATCGAAACTGGACCTAGGATTTGCAAGGACACAGGTCTGGTACTTAGTCCAGCTATTAAAATTTTAGTTTTATGTGCCCTTTCCTCTCCACCAAATTCCCTTCCTACTCTAATAAGATAATTGTCAATGAACTGTAAAGTCTTCTTGTAGCTCCTTGGGTGGAGCAACATTGATTTGTTGAAACTTGATGCATCAGCCATCAATCTTCTGAAGAAAGCATCGGCAAGAGAGCTGAAATCATCAGGTTTCAACAAAGCAATGAGCCTATACTCAGAGAAACAGTTTATATTTAAATTACAGTTATCATTCTATTGCACCTGTTAAAGATTTGATTTTCTTTATGTTTAGTTAAATTTCATTTCTAAAATTTTTATGTCATTTTACTGTTATCTGTGCCTAAAATAATATCATTAGCAAATTTTAACATACTGATTCTTTTTCCTGAGACCTCTATACCATACCAAAATCTTTCTTTCATTTTGTTCTGAGTGTGTAATCTCTCTAAAACTGAGAAAGAGGAGTAATTCAGAGCACTTAACATATTAGATAAATAATATAAACAGAATTTTAATAAAGTAGCAAATTTTGACTAGAAATTAAACCGGTGTCATAATGAAACAAAAATTAAATGTTGAAATTTCAAAGTGTAAGCAATTTTGCCACATTCATTTTCACTAAGAATATAGGAGAAAACAAGCATTTTGATATACAGGTTGCTTAGTCTAGGAATTTTATTAAACGAGATAGAGCCAGTTGAAAGTCTATTGTCCCATGTGTTCGACATAGAATCAATAAACAATGGAAATCATAAGGGACAATGGAAATCATAGACGACAATAGAAATAATATGGGACAGTAGAAATTATAAGGAACAATGGAAAGTCATAGAGATAATCCAAACTTAACTTTCACAATATGTTGTGAGCATCAAGAAATTCACCCTGACCAAAATTAGAGGTCATAAGTAAATTCAAAGTATGCTTTTTAAAGAGATAAATAATGTGGAAATCTTAAATAAAATAGTGAGGCAGCTAAAAATATGCTCAAACGATAGAGAACAGTTCATATAATAACAGTTTAAAACTAAGTTTGAGATTTAAGGATGAAAAATTGAACCTTGATATCAAGGCTTGAAAATGACCTTCACACATGTGATTTTGAGAAATTAATAACTCTCAAATGAACAGGATTCGATGAAAAGTTGTCATAACTTAAAATACTCGAAATAATTCATACTACAACACCTCCATGTTTCAAGGAAATCCACCAAACAATACTATTCCATGCGAATCTGGAACCTTTATTATTAAAAGGATGATGGTAGTTCACCTTGGGAAAAAAACTTAAAATCCAGAAGTTTCCAGCCAGAGAGTATAAAAAGCCGCCATTTTCTTGTCTCTTGGCCAGCCACCAGTCAATAATAGTGAAGGAGCCATACCAGTCGCTACCCAGCAGTCTATAGGGAGATGTGGACGATGCCGGCCAGTTGTATATCAGTTTCCAAAAATACAGTAGTTGAACTTATAAATTTCAAGCCTCAGAAACAGTTCACAATCTCTGAAAATATTTTTTTATCAAAGGGAATGTAGAAATTTTTTCAGTGATAGAAACTTTTACTAACAATGTGCTAAGTGTAAAATAATCGGAGTGTAAATCAGTTCTACTAAACTCACTTAAAATAGGGTTGAAGGAAAGAGAAATTAACCCACCACATACCACAGTGGATGGTTGTGATGACAGGAAACACTTATGCTGACAAACAAATAAATACACAATATTTCAGCATCTGCCTTCTTCAGTAGTAGATAAATGAGCCATTAGGCTCCGTATGTGAGCACACACAGAATTTAACCCAATGAACAGTCATTGGGTGAAGTTCCGTGTGTGCACACGTACGTCGCCTAATGGCCCATTTATCTACTACTGAAGAAGGTAGACACTGAAATATTGTGTATTTATTTGTTTGTCAGCATAAGTGTTTCCTCTCATTGCAGCCGTCCACTGTGGTATGTGGTGGGTTGATTTCTCTTTCTTTCATTATTTATATCACCTAGAAGCCACTTCCATTTTCCTTAGTTTCATTAAAATAAGGTTGAAATTACAGTGCTTGATTGCAGGAGTGAATGCTTTTTATCTAGGGGAGTGTGTCTTACTTTAAGAATAACCTGCAGTGTTCTAATGTGATTTCGAAGCCTAATCTAATATTCAGTTAGTGTTACAAAAACTGTATGCTTCGCTTCAGAAACTTTTAAAGAATATGTGCCTGGAGACTTTCCCGGCGTACTGAAGCAATGTAGTCTTCACGGGTGTGCAGCCGGATGGTGTTTTGGAAACACAACATTTCGACAACCAACTCGGCTGTCTTCATCAGGTGACTGTCGAAACGTTGTGTTTCCAAAACTCCATCCGGCTGCACACCCGTGAAGACTACATTGTTTTAAAGAATATGTTGATTAACTTTCATCTGTGACTTTTATTTTCTTTATGTTGTCCGTAACCCATTAATTGTTGCAGGGAAATTAGTTCAACAGCTGGAGACTGCTTTAATGAATCTGTGCATCTTCAGAATAGGTATCAGACATGAAGAACCTTTTAATCCACAGTCAGAGCTAGTGACAATAACATTTCACTCATCACAAGTGAAGTTATGTCACTACAACTTCCTCAGTGAACCTTCCTATTAGCAGCTTGTCTGAAAATATGTAACAATATTTGTGATAAATTGCATACTATTAATTGAGTACTATGATATTTTCACAATGAACTCAACTATTTTCAAAAACATTATTTGAAATAAGAATAAAGTAAGAGAAATAAAGAACTAAACATGGAAAAAAATTAAAATCATATTAGTAACTGAACTTCATTTTCCATTATGGAAGAAAAAAAAATTCTGTTGTGGAAGAAGAAACAGTCATTGATCCTGGCCAAGATTAAATCTTTATAAACATTATGAATCACACCATTAATTATTATTTGCTAGTTTATATCAAGCTTTCTCCACATTGGGCAGCTAAACATTAATGTATACATAAAAATTAATTCTATTAATATGATTTTTCTCCTTTACAAATAATGTCGATAATCATTATGGTTATAGTATAATAAAGTCAGGAACAGGAAAGCAACTTTGTAGCATTTTTAATCTTGAGTATGTATTAATACCTGCCAACTTTCCATTGTGGATTTCTCCGGGCAGTGAACCAAAACGTTAAGCTTGCAGTAAAAGTTGCATAGCAATAATATGAACTCCATGGAACCCAGTAATGCCGGTCACCAATATTGGGATCTGTGTCATGCCATGTCCAGTGAACAAATTTTACTGACACAATATCATATGGAATGTCAATCAATATAGCCAAAAGTCCAGCTGCAATAAAATCCCAGAATTATACATTGAATGTTATGGTAAAAGTTTTTGGTTGGTCCCATCCCTTGAAACAATATAAGACAACAGAACAAGGAAGTAATTCATTACTTATCATAGCTGAAGACAGGAGATTTGAAACAAAAAACATCATATATACATTACTTAAACTAAGGAAAAAGGAAACTGCTTTATGCAATATAATTGCAAGGAGAGCACGTGAGAGCAATCAGAGTTTTCCCCGAAACTACCGCTGCCTCAGAACTTCACAGATGGGAACTTGCTTACCAAAACATCCTAGATACCAGACACCCACCCGGCCTCAACCACAGATAAAATTTCTTTCCTTGATGCATCACTCATTATTAGTAGGATTAGTAGTAGCATTATTGTCATTTAACTTATTACCTTATTTTATTTTTCAAAATTTATTCATCCATATTTATTTACTTAATTTCCCCCCGCCCCTTTTTTTGGGTATATTATTATTTCTACCACCATCTGCGATTTATATATTTATATCCAATATCTCAGTCCCACCGCCATATTGATAATCCACCTAGTCATGTATCAACCCTTGGCATGTGCTCACCTCCCAAGCCTCATGACTCATTTTCTCAATCATGAATTAGGTTTGATAACTGAAATATTGAGTTTATTTGTGTGTTCGTGATACATGTTCTTCTCTCGTTGCTGCCTTCAACTTTGGTGAGTGATGAGTCATTTTCCGTTTCCTTGCAATCATATATACATTACATTTGAAGTCTTGCATTCTTGGTAGTACTTACTTGCATTATTAAAAATAAGGAAGTATAGGGAATTTAACCTTTTCCTTACCACAGATGAAGGTAGGAGGGACAGGATGAACACAAAAATGTAAACACACTTTACAATGTTTTGGTGAATAATCTTATTCATATTGGTGGCAAGACTTATGACAAGGGTAAAGATGTGTACACATCCAGACCTACCTCATTAATGAGCCAAAGAGGAACTGAGAGGGAAGGGTACAGATTTAAATAGTGTGGGGGGGAAAAGTTGACCAATGATCATTGTGGGAAAATATAAAGTATATGACCACCATCTGGGTTAAAATAAATAAACTTCCTAAAAATATATTTATGATCTCTTCAGGCAAAAGAAAAAAGTGAATTGATTGTATATTTGCAATAATGTAACTATCAGTTTGACTGGTGGTGTCTTAGTGTGAGTTGAGGCTGGGGAAATGTATGGTGTCTAGGAAGTGTTGGTATGCAAGTTCCCGTCTATGGAGTTTCTGAAAAAACTAACCAAAAAAACCGATGTTGAGACTGGTGGAATCATGTGAATTGGCATGGACTATGGCAGTATAAACTATTTTTGTTTGACTGTTCATCCTGATGAACAGTTGTTTAGTGGTAAGACCAACATAAGAAGTAAAGTCAGGTAATTTGGTAAATGAGGTGAATGATAGTGCAGGTGGCATGGCCAATAAGGGGACAAAGATTGGAATAAGTAGTGGTGGCTGGATTCATGCTATAAATTTTGCAGAAAGTTCTGATGCCTGGGAAAGATCCACGCGTGGGAGTCAAGGAGAGTATGAAGGTATGCACTCATAGACAAAGATGTTTTTCATATTGCTAGGTATGCTGAAGCATGTGAATGGGGGAGATTGTAGGATATACATGTCAGGAAAGGAATGAAGAGAGTCATGTCCATGTCAAAGGTTCTTGTTAATGGATTCCATGTCAGGAGAGAAGTGGATGATGAATATTAGGCTGCGGTCAACTTTAGGATGTTCAGAATGGGAGTTGTAGACAGTAGATTTGCTTCTGCACAAGATCAGGGAAGCAGCAGTGGGAAATGAGGGCTCTTTATAGTTTTTGGCAATACCTGGACAACGATTCATGATTGGAACAGATACATCTGTCACAAATTACAAGGCTGTTTGGAGTGGAATGTTTGGTGTGGAAGGTAATGACAACTGTCAAATAGTAAGTACTGTTGTAAATTTGTTTCTTTGATGTGCACAAAGGTGTGGAGGGCACATTTTGTAGGGAGAGGTCCACATCAAGAAAGGTGACACAGGAATATGACTATGTGAAATTGATGGAATTGCTTTTGTTAAGGAACTGAGGAAATCTACGAGATAGTCTTCCCTGTGGATCCAGATAATAAATTTACTATCCACATATTTGAATCATACAAGGGGCCTGGGGGATATTTCTTCAGGAATTAGTCCTTCAGATGGCCCAGCAAGACTTTGGCATCAGATGGGGCAATGCGGGTACCTTCAGTTATTTGCATTAATCTTGTAGCAAATAACCCAGAATGCACTGATCATGGCTAAATTCAGCTCTGATATTATTTTAAAAACATTTTGATGTGTTATTTATAATTTTCTGTATGTTTACTGATATGGGAACACAATATGGTGCCAGTGCAAAGTTATTCTAAGTCTATCTTGTTATAACAAAATGTGCATTGAGGCTCTGCAACATTTGCATTAACTTGATCATGATGGCTGTTATGTGATATTTCTGATACCTCTATTCAAAAATGCTTCTTTGAAACAGCAATCAAGCTATTAATTTACCCTATAATAGCTAACAGATCATACGTAAATGAAAGCAAGTCACTGTTGTTACAAATATATTCTAAAAGTTTGATGAGGTTAACACTTCTTCTACTTCTTGTGTCGATGACAACATAAAATATGTGGTAGTTTTTCTGCCAGTTGGATGGCTTTGTCAGTAGCTGATTGGAGGTAAAATTGGGATACATTCATACCGATTTGTGAACAAGACAGCAGATGTACCATGGTTTCTCTCTCCCTGCACATCTGTATCTGACTGTTCTCCCAGGTATCCCCATGTGGCAAGTATCTTTGTAATAGCCAACTCCAACTCGAAGTCTGTTTAACGACTTCCATATGGGCTATGGTTTTTCTGATCCAGTTGGTAGACACTCTTTTTGCTTGAACCACTCGAAATCATGTTGCCCTCTCTTCTCCCAAGCTTCATTGCTTGGTGCTACATTTAGTAGTGTTGAAGTCTGCAGGAAGCTTGATCAGGACTTTAGTCTCGATGGTGCTAGTGTATAGCCACGTAGAAGGTGTCGGACGTCTTCGTTCACTCTAAGCCTTGGCACGCTAAAGGCAACTTCCTGGCGTATGTCTCCAGGGGTGATGCCTGTTAATTTCTCCACTTTCTTCACAGAAAATGGTCTGAGACAACCTGTGTTAAGCCAGCATGTTCTGTGAAGTGCAACGTCTACTGCCTTAGCATGATATGATATTTGCCTCACAGGACACGCATACTCTGCTGCATAACGCTAAGGCAGAGGTGTGGATGATGATTGGGTTAACACTGGTATCAGATTACACTGTTGAAAATATTGAAGGCAGTATAATACTTTGAAATCAAAGTTGAAGATGCAGGTTATCTTCCAAGGCACAATACTGAAGAAGTTTTCACTCTGGTAAACATACTTATATTTGCACCCCAAAGTTTAGGGAAAGCTTAATGATACTTTTAACCACTGCTACTAGGAACTTCTTAAACCATTGTAAAAAAAGTTTTTGTGGAATTTAGTTTAAAGTTTCCTTAATGTGAATGATAAAGCCCAAAATCTCGTTCTGAGGCTAAAGAATTAGACTTTTAGGGGTAGTATTTTGAAATTATACTTCACTACATGACACGTATACTTCGTTGATTGGGTGGACACTGTGCATGCCACAAGGAACCGCGTTTACCCTGTTTATAGTCTTGGCTAATCTTGAGCTGACATGTTCCAAAATAAAGGCGTATTCCTGCGGGGAAATACTACTTCCTGATGAATTACAAAATTCCACTTTCACAAGGTACACTATTTTTACTCGGATTTTCCCAAAATTTTAATATGTTATAGTTTAATTTATATAGAATCTTTTTAGCCATGTCAAATTTTCGTTTAAGTTTACTTATTTAGGAGTTATTAATTTTTAAATCTCACATGTGGTGACGTCATCAAGCTTCAATACTAAGCTTCTGTTTTTATCCCCATAACTCTTAAACTACAGTTAATATGTTATATTATTATTATTCAATAAATTTTTCTCTTCATTTATCCTACTTTTATCTTCCTAGCTCTTTTATTTTAAAAATTCAAAATCTCAATTTTTTAAATATCTCCAACAATAAAATTTTAAGCCTTTACATATTATGCTTAAAATTGATTGTTTTTACACACTTTATTAGTGGAAATGGACGTGACAAAATCTATTGACTTTTGAGAAATTAAACTTTATAAATATAATGTTCTTTTCAAAAATGTTTAGGATACGAGTAGAAAAAGTTCTTTATTATTAAGAAAATGTCATTTACTATATAAATTATATGGCATAGGCCCCCTTCTAAACAGTTTTGGTGAGGTTACAGATATATGACAGTCTCTATATGCTTTATTTAACACAGCCTTACCCTTATTCCTAATTTTTATCAACTGCTTTTTTTTAAGTTTTAAAATTCTGTCTTGTTTTACAAGAACTATTGTTGCCATTTCTTGAGATTCTGTTTTTATTCCCCTTTACAGATCAAATGCTTTTTAATTAAGACTAAAACGACCGATTCCATTATTTGGAATTTTACTTCTGTCATTCATCACTGATTTCGTTTCTAATAAATATTTTCATTACATAATGCTTCAACTGTTTAATTTATTTGCAATGGAGTGCAAGTTCCAGTGGCAATTTGCCGAAATTTCCATTTTCCCCTTTCCTGTACCCACCTACTTTTGCACTCTACAAAATTCAACTTTAAATTCTTTCAGTGTTTAATTAACAATGCAAATTGTATATAGTTTTCAAATGCTAAGGAACTATCATGTAATCAGCAACTGATAATGTTATACAAATGAAACCTACTGTTTCACATCACCAAGACTGTTCTCATATGGGTTCAAACTAAACTTACCCAATCTAATATAATATTAATTAATTTAATGTAACTATATAGTTATAATGGAGCTCATGGCAATTTCATGAAGTTTTAACTTAAATTATTTCACTGTTTCAGGTAATCTGTTCAGCATTTCTGTAAGTAATTTTTCCAGTCCCTTATTGATTCACTGAAAAAAGAAAATTTCCACTCCATTCCATCTGACATTAAGTGCTAGTTTATGAACATGGTGATTTCTTCGCTTCCACATTCTACTTCTAATTCTTCTACCAACATCTGTCCATACTCATCAGTATACATCGTTCTAGTACAAACTTTTATATTCTTGAGAAGTCCTATCAGGCTCTCAGACCTAAGTTAGAAAAACAAGTGTTAACAAATCTCAGTAAACAATGTGAACCATATTGTATTGACCTAACTTTTGACATGAAGGATCATTTCATTCTAGAAAACACATAGCTTTTTTTTAAGGAAAATGTTGTTTAACATCATCACATCATTGTGACCACTTTAGAATGTAAAGAGTGTTTAGAGTGTAAAGTGTAGCAACAACCAATATTGAGCTATAGCACTGTAACCTGTACTTTGACAAAGAGATAGATATAGGTGGGTTGCGGGTGGCAGAGATGAGATTTCAGGGAGGTATAGAGAATGTCACAAGAAATGATAGAATCCGAAATGAAAACACCAGGGATAAATCACAAATTGAAGCATTAAAAGAGATGTAAAAGAAGAAAAGACTGCACTGTCATGGGAATGAAAGAAGAGAGAATGTCTAAGTTTTTTCGAACAATGGAAAGTGTTTGAGACCCATTTTTATTATTATTATTATTATTTTTACTTCTGGCTTTGCCCCTCGTTAAAGTCAAGGTCATTAGAGGGGGGATGGGACAGGGACAAGGAATGGGAAGGAATTCGACCATAGCCTTTTAAAGGAAGTATCCCGGCATTTGCCTGGAGCGATTTAGTGAAACCATGGAAAACCCAACTCTGAATTCCTGGATGGGGTTTTGAACCGGCGTCCTCCCGAATACGATGCCAGAGCGTGAGATCTACTAGAAGGCATAAGATGCTTTGTAGTGATGCAGGTTGGACAGAGAAGCATTAGAACAAAGAAGAAGAAATGACTGCAACCACTAGCTGGCACTTGATTTCCAGTGTAAAGGAATTGAAAGATTTTCTTTTGTAGGTAAGAGAGTGAGGAATTGGAATAAAATGGTAGGGGAAAAGCTGCACAATTAACCAGAAACACTTAATGTATTTAAATTTAAAATTCATAGAGGGCAAAATTAAGTAGGTGTCATTCAAATAATTTAAGGAAAAGGGGAGAGGGGAAGAGAGGGGAAAAAAAAGAAAAATCATAAACTTGGAAGGTGAATGAGTAGAGAAATTACCACCAGAGCATGTGGTCCACTGCAATTAAATTAATGTAATTAATTAACATACTGGTACCCTACCTATTGCTATTATATAATTAAGAACTTCAGCATTTTGTAGCAATTGTGGATCACGGTCAAGACAAATATAACTGATGTAATCAGTTTAGTCATTGCACTATGCTGTTGTGGCTAGATAAGGAAGTTTAGGCTACAGACCTATAAAAAGGTAATACTGTTAGGTGAAAGTGATTGCATGTAGCAGGGTTGGTATCAGGGCGCGTTACAACACAGAATCAAACAGTTAGAGGCTATGGAATGTAAGCAAAAGGAGTAGCAATGCCTCCAAAGTGGAGCAGAGCATCAGCAGAATTAGGAATTAGCAAGACGTCATTTGGAGAGAGCTGGTAGGATAGGAATGATTCTGATTGGCCAGGGGCACTCTCTCCTATGAATGTTAAGGAGGGCAGAACGAGACAAAACTGGACTGCAGTGGCTGAGGAGAGGTCATCTTGGTCAGCTCGATCATCTTGGTCATCGCAGTCTGTCTGCAGGCATGTCATCGAGCTAGTCGTAAATAGTGGTAATATGTAATGACCTCTAATGAGAGTTTTATTCGTAGTGCTACTGCTCACATGACTAGACGTTACCCACAGTACACAGTACACAACACACACACACACACACACATATATATATATATATATATATATACTTCTCGGGAGCTGCAAGGCGAACAAACGAAAAAAATGTTCGCTTGTCTAAAACAATGCATTGTCTGAAATACACTGATGACAAAAAATCACAACACCACAAAATAATTAATGTAGAGTAATGAAATGTTGGTAATACATTTGTGTAGGTAATATATTTAATTAAAGTTGCAAGATCACAGGTTAATGTAAACATGAGCAGAGCCATCACACATGTGAAATGCTGGTACATTAATAACCAGTGTAACCATCAGAATGTTGAATGCAATCATACAAAGGTGTATGCGTTGTGTCATACAGATGCTGGATGTCAGTTTGTGGTATGGCACTCCATGCCTGATGCACTTGGTTGATCAATACAAAGACAGTTAATGCTGGTTTTGGATGATGCTGGAGTTGTTGTCCAGTAATGTTGCATATGTTCTTGATTGGAGCAGGCCAAGGCCAAGGCAACATGCCAACACTCTGTAGTTCATGTTGGGTTACAGTAGCGGTATAGGGATGAGCATTATCCTGTTTGAAAACACCCTCTGGATGGCAACACAACAGGTTGAATTTCCAAACCAACATATACATTTACAGTAAGGGTGCTTGGGATAACCATGAGAGAGCTCCTGCTGTTACAGGAAATTGTTTCCCACACCATAACTCCAGAAGTGTGTCTAAGCCGCAGACAGGTGGAATGCGGGTGCTCAACTGACTTCCTTCTAACCAGCACACAGCAATCACTGGCACCAAGGTAGAACTGCTTTCATCAGAAAACACAACAGACCACCACTCCATCTGCAAATGAGCTCTCGCTGGAGACCACTCAAGTCACAAATGGCATTGCTAAGTGGAATGCATGCCTCAGGGCATCCGGCTCCGAGGTGTCCTTGTAGTAACCAATCTGTAACAGTTTGTTACATCACTGTGGTGCCAACTGCAGCTTGAGTTGCTGCAGATGCTGTGCAATCTGCCAAAGCCATAAGCCAAATACGGCAGTCTTCTCTCTCGGCAGTCCCATGTGGGCGTCCAGAGGCCAGTATTCTTGTGACCATACCTGCTCCTGACCAATGCTGCCAGCAATCATGTACAGTGGATACATTCCTGCCAAGTCTTTCTGAAATATCGCAGAAGGAAAATCCAACCTTCTCGTAGCCCTATTACGAAACCTTGTTCAAATTCAGTAAGCTATTGATAATGGCGTCTTCATCAAGGCGTTCTTAACCAACTTACTGTCACTATGCACACTCTCACAGGTAACTAATGCTCATGAACATTGCTGCCTGTATTTAAAACATACCTGGTCTGCACCTTCATGGTGGCACTACTAGTGCCACTCTAAGGCTATTTGTGGGAAATTTGAGTTGACACCATCTTTTAGATGTATAAACACACATACCAACTTTTGTTTATCTATCACAACTCCTTCTTGGTATTGGGATATTTTTCCATCAGTGTATATCAAAATTATTCTTTACCTCCTGATATTTATATTCTGAGAAAATTGGTGATTTGTACAAAATAAATTTCCATCTTCAGGCTTAAATATAAACCCATGGTCATTTTTAAGTGTTCCTGTTGTTGTTGAAGACTGAATCACAGTAGCTCTATAAGATAAGTAATATTTTAGTTTTCAGTTAAAAACCTAAAAAAAATCACTGTAGTGGAAAATAAATAATGGTGTAACAGCTTTATTACAAAAATTTATGACACCACACTCTAAAATCCTCCAGGCACTGAAGTAAACATGCAAATAATAACAAGAACATTACTAACTTTTTTCAGATTTGAGAAACATAACCAATCTGTGGTTAATACTCAGAGAAAAATGAAGTGATATTGCTCAGAATTTTGAGCATTACATTATTATTGCCAAGAAGCTACAAAATCGCTGATATATCAACACATTGCTGATCTTAATTACCAGCAAATGGCTCCGCCCATCTGTGCAGGTTCATTCTTGATGCAGCTACAACAGCATTATAAGTGAAGAGTGGATCTGTAATAGACCAAACACATAGTATGAAAGTTATATGACTGAAATCTGAGTTAGAGATATTTTTGTAGAAATGGTAAAGTTTGTGATGCAGAATGAGTATACAGCAACTGCAATTTGTAATTTTCTTAAACTGTCTTAAAATAGGAAACCAAATATATAAAATTTATTTCAGTTTTCCAATAGTTTACCAATGTACCTATGTTACAAATTATACAAAAGCAAAGCACCCAGAAGTGGAGGAAGTAAATGAAATAAAACTTCATGAGCTGAGAGGATATGTGATGTTATTTCAATGATTACAAAATTGAGTCAAATATACAAAGTGTGAGCCCACTTATCAGTATGGTTACAACCCCTCTGGATGCATGCACTGATTCAGTCTGAAAGGGTGTCATAAAGTTGTTGTATCCTCTTCTAAGGCAAGCTGGCCCACATCTGTTGTAACTGATGCCTCTCCAAAACATTGTATGGGAACTCTGCCCAGTTCGTAACCTAATCATAGTCATCTGAGGTAGTGCAGAGTAACTGAACACAATGAATGGCACCACAACACAGATGGGTGCATTTAGAGTGGTTCCATGACCAGAAAGCATGAATTGTTGATGAATGGCATCACATTGTGTTCAGCGGTAAATCACGATTCTGCACACCCTTGGATGACCATCATTGGTGAGTATGCCAATGACCTTGGAAGAAGTTCCATTCTTCCAATATTTTGGAGAGGCACAGCAGTGTTACTTCAGGTGTCAATGTGTGTGGAGCCATTGGGTGTGACTCTGATAGCACAACAGTACATCACAGACATCCAGCATTCTCATATGTTACCTCTCATGTGACAGTATTGTGGTGCCATTTTTCAACAGGACAATGCTGTCCACCTGAGTGACATTATATTGTGGCCCACAAGAACCCCAGATCCATCCCTGATAGAACTTGGATTTGCCCAACTCAGATGTCAACTCCATCCCAGTGTCAGTATCTGTGATACCAAGGACCAGTTACAACAGTGGTGGGCCAGCTCAAATAAGGAGGGGATACAATGACTCTACCACACCTTTCCCTATAAATCAATGCATGCATCCAAGGCAAAGGGGGTGTTATGTCATACTGATAAATGGGATCATACTGCTAAGTTCATTGTAAATTTGACTCATTTTTATAATCACTGAAATAATATCACATACACTCTCGAGCCTGTGAAGTTTTATTTTGTATCCTCCGCATGTTTTGGGTGTTTCACTTTTTTTTTTTTTTTGTCAGGCAGTGCAGTTTGCTAGCACCTGCATCACAAAATTGACAATATTATTTATGTTAATACATGATACTAAGGTAACAGTAAATGACTTTTAGACAATATAAATGACAAAGAATAGTGAAAATAACCCATCACTCAGTGAACAACATACCAGATGAACACAAACATCCAATATTTTTGTCAAAAATTTTATTCATGTAAGAGGGGTCATAAGGCCATTTGGTAAAAGAGATTTTAACACACTTAAGCTTGCCGCATATCTGGCTAGGCATTGGAGCTGCAAGAGACTAAGAGGAAATAATTGGTGTTCAGTAGTGAAAAGGAATTGTAAATTAGAATAGCAATACTAACTTAAATTTACCTTAGATAATGGTTGCATGGCATGAACACATAAAAAAGACAATAACACAAATGACAGTAGTTGAGTCTTAGCTCTTTGTCAACAGGAGAACATTATGGAGGGTCGGTATTGTTGGAGACTATCCCACAGACTCACAGATTGTGAGATGTGAAGGAGTTGGTTGCAAAACTTAAGGCAGATCTTTAATATGGTATCGTAGTAAGGGTCCCACATTTTGGATACCAAATACAGGAGTTACAGAGGGTGCAAAGGAGAAAAACTAGATTTGTTTGTGGAAATTATTGCAGATCACAATCCGAAACTGATACGATAAAGGAGCTGGACTGGTTGTTGGAAGACAGGAGGAGGGTGAAGAGAGTGCTGGGGGTGAGCAAGGTATAAATTAACGATAAGGCTCAGGAGTAGTGTATGGAAGGGAAAAGATGGTCATGACCACAAACTGGCACTTGATTTCAGGCACAAGGAGGTGTTGCCAGGGATTGGATCACCAAAGTCAATGCTGAGAAGTTTAGCAAAACACTGATACAATTTAAAATAAAAATTCATAAATATGTGGGTGAGGAAATTATACTAAAATAATAATTTAAGAAATGAATACAATGAAGCGGTATGAAGGTTTGTAGGAAATTTTCCATTGGAGCATATCCTCCAATGGTATTAAATTAAAATATTTCCTTAGTAACTGCTAGGGAAGACTGAGAATTACAGGAGAATGTTACACATCAGGGTGGCCACAAGATAATGATTTAAAAATTCCCTGATATTTCCAGGTTTTCCAGAAAAATTTGCCAAATTTTTCCCTGATTTAGAAACTTTATTTGCATGGTTAGGATATTTAAATTTTTAATTAGATTTTGATTCTCTATAATTAAATCTGGTATAAAACTAAAACAATTAGAAAAAGAAACATGTGTAACCCGAGAACATTTTATTCATGTTTAAGAATGTTTATTTGAAAATTTTATAATCTTATGAAGCATAGTTAAAAATGAGTAGCACAAAAATAAGATAGGTCAAATGACTAATATGAACTTAAACCAATTAGTAATCTTTCAATATTTGGTGGATAAAGTAATTAAGATTTTTAAATTGTTCATCAGTAACTTGATTCAGTCAACAGCTTAGCTTTTTTATGCCTTTTTTCATTTGCCAAACTTTTCTTTTCAAATCTTCTGGTTCAGTTATTGTAGTTTTTTTTCTTCCACTTTCAATTTCTTCTGTTGCCGAGTTAACACTTTCGCATAAGTTTCCGCGAGTCTACGCAAGATAGCATGAACACGAGTTTGTATAAACCATGCAATCATGTTGGTTCACTTTGTGTGGTTGCTTGCCTGTGCTGCTCGCCTTGGCAGCGGTTTATTTGGAGCTAGTCAAAGGCACGAGCACGATGTTTATACTATCACATCGATTCAGCATTTGAAAGAGCTCTGAATGACGCAAAACTTTATAAACCCTACCTATTTAGGATCTTACGTATTATTTTGTTCCTGCTTTAATTCGCCTTATGTCATTAATACAAAAAAGTTATAAAGCCGTATAATTATCGCTATTCAAATTTTTGCTGGCATTGGTATATTGAATCTAGGCTTTTGTTTTGATATTAAAGGTTCAATTTTTCTAAGAAGAAGCTCAAAACCAGCTTGTGACATTCTACAGGACTTCGAAGACTCTCCACATATTCAATTTTTTTGGAACATCTGTTTCACACTTTGCTTGAAATTGTAAAACTGTTTAGTGAAACATAAAAACATCTTTATATACTTACTCCTCTATGATTGCTGTTTTATTCAGTAAAAAATATAACTTCTGAGTTTACATGATTTAGATGTCATCCACCTTTTTTAAAAAAATATAATTTGAAATGCTGAGTTCCAGAGAGAGTTCATGTTAGCGCTCGCACACAAACATCTTGCCGTCGTATCTCGATGAGGCGCAAGACAAGATGCAAGTTGCTAGTGTAAATGCGGTATTTGTTGGCTATTTTATGTCAGAAACATATAAGCTGAATTATTTAATGCAAAAGTTTAATATTAAAATAAATTATTAAAAAATTATCAAATTTTGGGTTGTTGCAATTAAAATTCCCTGATAATTTTTTTAATTATTTGGATTCCCTGATATTTCCATGATATTTCAAGGTGGCTTTAAATTCCCTGATAATTCCATATTTTCCAGGTTTTCCAGGTCTGTGGCCACCCTGACATACCATGACACCACTAATTCTGTTTGCTGAGAATGAAGTCAAGTCTCGATACCTTAGTACAGCTGTCAACTAGGTCCAGACAAAATCTGAATTCGTCACAGCATCTCATTTCAACTCTCCCATCTTCTGGTGTGGGAATTACAGGGCCGGCATTAGGGGGGGGGGGGGTAAGCGGGTCAAATGTACCCGGGCCCGCCGGCCGACGGGGGACCCCGATCACCGGTTGCAGGGACCCCCAGGCGTCGCAAACGATCTGCTCATTGTCGCCGGGCCAGTTTGTGGAGATTAAAAAAAAAAGGTCGCCTATTTTACCCCGGGCCCGAAATTCCTAGTGCCGGCCCTGGGGAATTAACATGTCCTTCAACTGTAATGGTCGAGTAATGACATTTGTATTTCATACCTGGCTCAGCAATAATTCTATTTTTGAAACATAACTTTGTTTGCGAACAATGTAATGAAGTTTGAAAGCATCAGTTTTTTTCACAGCAAACAGCATTTAAAAAACTTATTACTTGCATAATTGTTGAAACTGATTGTCAGGAATTATCTATATACACATTTGAATAAATAAAAAAAGCTTGCTGCGGACAGATTTGATCCGGCAATGGTGTGCTTATGAGGCAGAGAGCTTGCTCCGTGCACCCCTTTAAATCTTTGTGCTGTAGAAAACATTTGAATGCAATGAAATACTTCAGTGATGATTTTCTCGACAACAGCAAAGAAGTGCCTTGTAATATATCCATAATATCTTTGAAAAGAGTTTAGAAAGATGCTCATCATATACCAATCACATAGAAAGTTACTTTTAGAGTCATTTTCTTACTAATGAGGCACTTTAGAAGTTTGAAATCAAACAATGTTTTAAGAAAATGTAAGTTTCGGCGGTTGAAATTTCTTAGTTGAATGGCTCTCTTTAAATTAATTTCCTCAAGAAAAACAGAAAAATAAGATCAGTTAATGTGTAATAAGTATAGCCAGAAAAAAATTATGTATTTGAGATTTAGTAACTTTTATGCCACAAGGAAGAGGTAGTAGGAAACAAAATTTGTCTAGTAAAAATAAAGTTCATTCAGTTTTGAAGATAGCCTAAATTTTGTTACATCAACAGATTCAGAATAAGAAGCTACACATTATATATAAAAATAGACCCTGTAGGTAAAAAGAGATAGGTTTTTCGGATAAACATAGACATAAAATTTTGGAAAAATTGTACGCAAATGAAACAGAAAAATTTGCAGATCAACAATATAATATTAATTTTTCAATTAGGTCAAAATTTATGGACTAAAAGTGAAATTTTAGGTTCCATTGTCAGAACTTCCTTGTTGAGTGACCATAGGCATCACATGATTCACTTTACATGTGTGTCAATAGAAAATGACAAAGAATTACTTTAAGGATAACAGAAAAATAGTAGCAGATCGATGAATTTTTTCTAAGGAATATAGTTTCTATCGCATCTCAAATAGAACAGTAGTTTTAGTTTAACATGAATTTCTTCCAAAGTACAGAGTATTCAGTAGTGATATATGCCAAAAGATTAGGAAAATTTTAAGAAGTAATTTGATTCTAGAACCACCATGGGGAGTTAAAGAATTTTAAAGCAATTTAACATTTTGTGATTTGAATCATTGTAAATTTATAACTACTAAACCAAGCAATTTTTTCTTCATCTTATGAGCTATAAATCTTCACTGTAAGTTAAAAATTGTAGTTGCTAGATTAAAAAAAAACTGTTTTGGTGTCATTTTCCCTATGTGCTTAAGAACATAACTAAATATCAAATATCTCTTTAATACAGTTTTATTGACCTAAAGTGTTGCACAGCATTTCAATCGTAATTTATTTCTGGAGCTGTGTAAATGAAGGTAACATAATTTATTAAAAAAAAAAAAAAAAAAAAAAAAAAAAAAAAAAACTTCATATTCAGCATGTGCTGACTTCTTATTCTGATCTAACTATGTTTCCTATGGTGACTTATATACTGAAACTACTAGAAAACTATATTAATAATGATTTTCTATTGGTTTGCTATCTGTTTGCGGCTCTTTTAACTAATTTTGATAATATATTGAGAAAATTAAGGTTATATGACAATGGCACTTGATTTTAAAAGTACAGATCATTTACAGACATGCTGATTAGTTTACCTCTAACAATGAAATAATTTAAAGTAAAAAATTTGAATCATTTGAAAGTTGTATTTATGAAATTTCCATCATTCTATTGCAATTACAATTGTGATAAATCAACTTTCCAAAACTAGTAGGAGTGTGGTGCAAAAAAGTGACAAAAACAATATGAGCACAAATAAATAATTTTTGGATTATCTTGAAATGTTAGAGAGTCACACATATGGTGGAACTAGAATGGATACTTGAAGCTGAAACAGCCTCCCCTGTTGTGATTGTAATGCATCTGCCTCTCTAAAAAGATTAAGTAGTAATCTGAAATATTGTTTAGTAGTTCTTGCCCACAACTATGTTCATGTGGACCATTATATTAATATACAGACTTCTCTATTAAACCAACATCAACAAGAGCACATAATTTATAGCACCTGTGGCTCTCTGCAGGCACATTCTTTTTTTATGAAGGATCTCCACAGAAAACTGTAACTTCATTCCTCTGAATAAAATAATGATGCTCATATGCTGAAATGATATTTTGACTACTAGAAATAACTTACCTTAGAAATTTATACTAATTTGTTGTCATTTTTATCTTTTTTATATAAATAAAATCACTTATTCTACTCATGGGATTATGGGCTGTTCATTGTTTGAAATTCCATCAAAATTCTATCAGTAGTTTTTGTATAAATCATGTTCAATGAAAAAATAGATACTAACTTCCTGACATTATCTTGATTTCCCAGCTTTGTGACATCAAATTGAAATAAAAACTGTGCTATTTTACTCCTGTACCATGCGCATTATTTAGAAGCCTATCACAATCTGACCAGTTTGTTTTGCAGACACTTTTATCGCATTTCTCAGTTTTTATATGTCACATCAAAACATACCACATTTTACCAGTGGGACCACAGACTGCACATTAATAACAGTCCTATCAAAATCTGACCACTAGTTTTTGCATGAATCCAGTTTATCCCAACTTAGACACATTTTTGCTTTTTTAAAAGCACTTCTCTGTATCTTATTAATGATGCAGTAACCTATTTTTTTTTAAACTATCTTAAATGTATAGATTTTTCTTTTACATTGATCTCACCTTTTTGTGTGAAAGAGTAAAGAAATACATATTTATAGAAAATTTTAGGTGATAAATATGAAATCCATTTTATATTTAAAATACTATTCAGTATCTTGAGGTTTTGAAGATGATCAGAGGAATTTTTAACTAGTTGATAGCAGTTGATGGAAGCAAGATGTGAAACAGAAACACTACTAATGGAATGAACCTCTAAAATACTGACAGACTGAAATTAAATGTTTAAAATAATCGATGAGACAACAACAAGAAGTCCATGAGTTAACAAGACTTATTTCTATGAATGGATGTAGTGGAACAGAATAGGGGGTATATCAATTTATTATTTTATTAATATGTTATGATATTAATATATATTATATTATTTTTTGCTATCAATATTTTGAGCAAATTGTATCACGTTTCAAAGCAGTTTTAATACACCTCTAATGGCACTATTTGTGACTTCTTCTGCAGTAGATATTGACATACACATGTGTGTTTCTCAACATTATAAGGAACATAATAGAAAGGTCTATAGCCAACTGTAATGATTCACTATATTTCACTATACTTACAGAGAGCAATAATATGAAGTGGCAGCCTTTTACCAAGGAACATGACAATTGCTTGTGAATGCCAAAAGTTATCCACATATGACACATTATATGATATGCTTTCAACCACGAGGCCATGAAGTATTGATGTAAGCCAAAGGTATGGTAGTCGACCACCATTTTTCAGTGCTAAAAATGTTAAAATGAAACTGTTTTACTTAATACATTTACCAGTCATATTTATTTTGCTGTTTTGGAACCTACCATGGAGAAGTGTAATAAATGCACCAGCTAAAAATATAATTTGTGAAAAAACAAAAGTTGGTTGTGCTTTCCATACTGCAGCTGGATCATTAATCGTTACTAACCAATGCCAGAACTGGAACAAGAGATGGAGACACAATTTTATAAATTAACAACTGTTGTTAGTTTTATTAATTTCACTTGATATAACTGTAATACAAAGAGTGTTATTTATTGAGAAAAATAAACAAGGTTTAAAGATATGTGACAGGTGTTGAAGCAAATTTTTATAAATTGTGTGTCTTTAAAGTATGTGAAATGTATTAACTTTCATCCATGAACTGCGAATGCACAGTTTCTATCAAAATGATTAAAGAGAATCATGTTAATGACCAAAGGACTGCAGCAAAGCAAGCTTTCAAAACTACACTGATTATATTTTGGTGATTATACGAAGGTGAGTCAAATGAAAACCTTAAATATTTTTTAAAATATTATTTATTGTGCAGAAGTGGTACAAAGCTGTATCACTTTTCATCATAATCTCCCCCACGCTCAATGCAAGTCCTCCAGCGCTTACAAAGTGCATTAAATCCTTTAGAAAAAAATTCTTTTGGTAGTCCGCGCAACCACTCATGCACCGCATGGCATACCTCTTCATCAGAACGGACTTCTTTCCTCCCATTGCTTCTTTGAGTGGTCCAAACATATAGAAATCACTTGGGGCAAGGGCTGGTGAGTATGGTGGATGAGGAAGACACTCAAAATGCAGGTCTGTGATTTTTGCAACTGTTGTACGGGCAGTGTGGGGCCTTGCATTGTCATGTTGCAAAAGGACACCTGATGACAGCAATCCACCTCGCTTTGATTTGATTGCAGGTTGAAGATGATTTTTTAGGGAGATCTGTGTATGATAGATACACTGTGACAGTGGTCCCTCTAGGCATGTAATGCTCCCAAAAGAGAATCAGCATAACCTTCCCTGCTGATGGTTCTGTTCGAAACTTTTTTGGTTTTGGTGATGAGGAATGGCGCCAT
Source organism: Vandiemenella viatica (assembly GCA_031002005.1). NCBI lineage: Eukaryota > Metazoa > Arthropoda > Insecta > Orthoptera > Morabidae > Vandiemenella > Vandiemenella viatica. Next base: position 86,052,120 of record JARYHS010011408.1, on the reverse strand, counting down.
TCCTTGCTCGCTCTCTTCGTTTCCAGTTGGTAGAAGTGAACCCAGGTTTCGTCACCAGTAACGATTCTTGCAAGGAAGCCATCACCTTCTCGTTCAAAGCATGAAGAAATTCTTCACAACCATCAACACGTCGTTCTCTCATTTCAGGAGTCAGCTGCCGTAGCACCCATCTTGCAGACACTTTGTGAAACTGGAGCACATCATGCACAATGTGGTGTGCTGAACCATGACTAATTTTTAAACATGCTGCAATGTCATTCAGTGTCACTCGGCAGTTTTCCATCACTATGGCTTCAACTGCTGCAATATTCTGTGGAGTCATAACTCGTTGTACCTGACCTGAATGAGGAGGATCTTCCACTGAAGTCACACCATTTGCGAACTTCCTACTCCATTCGTAGACTTGCTGCTGTGACAAACATGCATCACCGTACTAAACCTTCATTCTTCGATGAATTTCAATAGGTTTCACACCTTCACTACTCAAAAACCAAATAACAGAACGCTGTTTTTCCCTGGTGCAAGTTTCAAGTGGGGCAGCCATCTTTATACTGATACTGCAACGGTATTTGTGCATCTGCTCTATGCTGCCACCTACAAGCCATTCTGCACACTGCTTGTAGCATGCTTACCAACTTACAGGATAACGGCGCGAAATTTCGATTTTTTATTACAAATTTAAGGTTTTCATTTGACTCACCCTCGTATATTTCTACTGCTTCTTTGTATTGCTTATTATTTGTAAAATTCAACAAATTGTTTAATAACCAATCATAGGCACTAAAAATGATCTTTTTAACTGATGTTGTTAATAATATTATGTTCAAAATGAATTTTATTATTATTAAACATCATGTTATATACTGATATAAATAGTTTAGTCTTATTAGGATATAAAAAGAAACAATTAGGATGATGCCATCCATCAAGAGAGAGTTCTTGTAACTTTACAAAATAATTCACTCTGTATAGCCGTACTTTTTTATTTTTATTTATTTTTACATCCTGATACATAATAGCGCAGCACCTAGTATTTTCTCTGGGCCCATATTGTACGGCTGTACTTCCAAAATGCTAACTACATAAATAAAAATAATATGATAATAAAATGGGCTGGACAGAGCATACTGAAGTGGTGTTAGTGAAAGTTCACAAAGTCCTGCTTTAATTAGAGTGGGTGATGAAGGTATATACAAGGTGCATGATTGAACTGGGCTACAAAACCTTGGTCAGGACCATTACACAGTTCGCAATTCCAAATTGTGGGAATCAAATACAGGATCTGGAGGTGGTGTAAAAGTGGGATGCTAAATCTGTCTACAAAAATTACAGTAGAAAATAATCCACAACAATCTATAATGTGAATTGGTCATAATTTGAATTTAATTTAATTGCAATGGAGCATGAGTTCCAATGGCAATTTCCTTACTCACCCTGTACACACCTAATTCCGCAATCTATAAATTTCCAGTTTTTGGTCAATTATTCTTCATTTCTCTTGGTAACTTATTCAAATCCCTGACACCCTCACTTCAAAAATAAAATCTTCCCACTCCCTTGTAAGTGTCAGCTTGTGATAATGGTCATCTTTTCCCTTCCATGGGCCACTCCTAATTCTTACACAAATATCTTTCGACGCCTTATCAACAATATATGCATTGTACACTTGACTCTATTCACCCTCCTCCTATCTTTCAATGAGTCCCATTCCAGCTCCTTTACTCATTATGTTCTGCTGTGATTTTGCAGAGACATATAACTCATGTATTTGATACCAAACATGTAGCTCCCATACTACACGACCAAACTCAAGCAACAGAGTGACCAAAGTTTTGCAACCCATTTCCCTTACTTCTCTGGTACATCCTCTCACTACTCTCTCCAACATGTGAAGGATTTTATAACCTTTTCCTACTTGTTCAATGTATCTTGCCCAGTCAAGCTTGTTATCAAATGTTTTGCCAAGGTATTTACATTTTAAGTCTTCAACAAGCAATTCTTAGTTTTTTTTTTTATCTGTGTACCTAATAAGCTGATTTTTCTTTGCATTTATCTTCATCCTGTGTTGAATTACCCTGCTAGATATCCTGTATAAATCATCCCACAGCATTTTGATCCTATTATACAACATTATGTCATCCGCAAACAACCTAACTTCTGATAGTAAACCATTAACCCAATCTTTCATTAGAATAATTAATAGGTGTGGCCCCAATATGCTACCCTGTGGCACTCCCATTTTGACTTCCACTTCTTTTGATACTGCTTTTCCTACCCTGACTTTTTGGTTTCTACCTTTAAGGAATTATTCTACTCAAAGAATCACCTTTTCACCCACTTCAATAGTTTTTACCTCATTTACCAACATTATATGGCTCATTCTGTACAAAGCCATTGAAGGATATAGTGTTTATCAATTTGGCTTCCCTTGTCCATTTCATCAAAAATATCTTGCATACATGCTGTTAACTGAGATTCACAATACCCTTGCCTAAAGTCATGTTGTAAACTTGAAAACCACTTATGTTCCTCGCATAAATTTCTGATGTGGTTGCATATAATATTTTTCCATTAATTTACCTACCAGTGATGTCAAACTGATTGGCCTATAATTTTTGAACCCTATTTGTCACCCCTCCTTTATGTATCAGTACTAGTATCACACTTTTCTAGTAAGCAGCCAAAATAAATTTGAATAATGTTTCAAGATAAGGTGCAAAGTCACATCCTGCTATCTTTGAAAGATTAGTAGTAATAAATATTATCTACACCACACAGTTTTCTTCATTTATCTTAGTTCCCTCATGATGACATTCAAATATTTTAGTCTGCTCATTTCTAATTGTGTGGATAAGCTTATTATTCAATTTACATGCTACCATTCCTGAATCATTTGCACTAATGGTCTCACTAAACAGTGACTTGAAATCTCTGCATTTTTCTAAATCCTCAGTAATTTCTGCTCTATCCTTACCTATAACTGTCTGAACACCCTACGATCCCCTACTTTTTTAACATAGAAATTTCTAGGTGAATCCCCTTGCACCAATAATACTCTTCATAAATGCAGCTTTAGCCACTTTCTTTGAAATTATCGAGATTACTTTTTTAGTTTTTTCAATGCCTAACTGTCTCTTAACTCTGTTAAGTTCTCTTCTTACTAACCTCTCTAACCACCTCCCTTTCCTATTAAAGTAGATAGATTCTGTACTTCTTTTTATTTTCTGTTTTACCATCACCTTGAACTCTTCCCACCTCAACTCAACTACACTTGTGTCATCCTTGAATTTTCCCAAACTTTCCCTGAAGTACCTCTTCAATTTTGATATCTGTGCCTTTTTATAATTGTACTTATTTCCCCTTTCAATTTTGGCCACAGGTTTACTGAACCCTGTAAAATCCATCAGAATTGATTCATGATCACTTATTCATTCAGACTGACACGCCATCAGATTATAATCAGGTTTTGTTTGGAAGATATACAACATGTTTTATCCCTTTGTATTCTGCTCTACTTGTGTAAAACCTCCTTCCCCTACTAAGGTGTTTGCAAATCTCTCTCCTCTTGTGAATGAAGAAAGGTTGAATGGCCTGTGATGGAAATGGGTTCTGTGGATATTGGGTGATGGTTTAGGCATATTATGTGCAGGAGAATTGATAATAATGACCATAAATTAGTATTTGATTTCAGGCATAAAGAAGTAAGGAAATTTTAATTGTGAGAGTCCAAGGACTGGAATACACTATTAAGATATATGCCAAACAATTTATTCCAGTGAAAGAATTTAAACTAAAATTGGTTTAATGCAAAAGTAGATCTGCACTGAAATTGCCAATCAGTAATTAGCTGCAATCAATAATAAAGTTTCATTTAAAACAATAATTAGTATTGTTCATTAATGTCTCCCTTTCTATGCCAGTATTTAAGCATAATCTAATTTCTTGCTTTCTGAGCAACTTTTTTTGCTCCGCTGACAAATTGCCTAGTTATCTGTTTACCCTTTTCTTTTTATTATTATTTTATATCCTGTAAGTTCCCACACTCATCTACCTTTGCCCTTTATCAGTTTTAATTTTCAGCATTTTTGGTAAGTTGGTAATTTGTTCAAATTCCTGACTCCTTTCCCTACAAAAGAAAAATTTTCATTTCCCTCTTACATTACACACAAAAATTAATAAACAGAGCAACCTTGGGAGTTGTTGCTCCATCACAAAATCGAAGCACATCATTAGAAGGCATTCAGGCAGCGTTATTAGTACATTAAAGTTGAGTATAAATAATCAGTTTTGGTCTAATAATCTCTCCATCTCTAACACAAATGAAAAAGTTAACTTCAGCAAGTAAATTTAAAACCAAGGTCAGAGACAATAACTATGAATTGTTAGAGCTTATCACAGTAGTTTAAATCACATTAACGCAGAACTAAATGTTTTTATTGGTAGCTGATGATACCCATCACACTTTATGCTTCACCTACAGTGATCCTTATTTCCGAGCAGTATCTTCAGTATGATTTTCTATGTTTGTTTTTGTCTGCATCCTGTTACAATATTTTTTACCCTTTTTCCCTCTTGTAGTTTATTGTTTGATTGCAAATAATTTATCTAAAGTAGAATTCCCTGGTTGAACTGACAAAAATTCCTTGTTAATAGATAAGGAATTACCTTATTACTATTAAATTGACAATAATATAATATCTGATACTGCAATTCATATTTGAAAAGTCTTCAAAATATACAGCCCATAATCACTGATACTTTAGTACCTTCTGGTACATCAAGTCATATTTTGTATGTCCTGCAATAACATCAAATTCTTTCTATACCTATGGTTTCTACATAAGAAAGAGTCACAGCAGATATAATGATGCTAGTTAAATGGAACTAAATAATTGTGCGTTGTAATAGTATCTTTCCTAATCACCATGTAAGTTTTTACCTCAAGTTTGAATTATAGTGATATATTTGTAAATATTGTGTCATTGATCTGTATTTTTTAAACCAAAAATTATTTATTTGACTTCATTCCGAATTCCACAGTTGGTTTTTTTACTTTTTTTTATTGGGATCAGAGGAATACAATTTACTTAGTTTAATTATCGACATGTGTCAACATCTTCACTGATAGACAAATATTTTTTGATAGGGTTCACTTGGATACACTCGAACATATTGTATAAACCTTTGTTTGATAGTTATCAGGTTCTATATCTTATGAATGGTAGCATTAATACTGTATTAACATACACTGGCATATTTGACGTCCACTATCTCTTCTCCAAAGCCGGGTATACTGTCTGCCGTCATAATACCATTGGCCTTTCTCAGGCGTTAGGCGAACTGTGGTCACTTGTCCGAATATTGATTACATTTTACATTCTATTTGATATCGTATCATTCTGCGAACAATAGATATCGCGCTGTGAGCCACCAGCTTTTATCAGCTGGTGAGACAGTAAGGTCTAAAACGGACGAGGCGTTTTGCGCCGCGCGGCGGTCGACGCATGGTCCAATGTAATTAACACATTGACTGCCATGATGAAACTTGGACTATGTATTGCTATGCCACATTGAAATCACGAATATTACTTGTGAGGCCAAATTGATTTTTTGCATCAGATGTCTTTTTTTTTTTATCATGTAGAAGTAAGTTACTTCATAAAATATCAAGTTATGACTGATCTGGATTGATAACAGGTGTGAGCCATATATGGCTCACGTGGCCCAACAACTACATTTTAACACAATTACGATCTGTCGCCACGTGAGCCACATCATTTAAAACACAATAGGTATAAAAAAAATCGTTTTTCAAGAAATGATTCAAACTCTTAGTTTATTTTCTTATATTAGCTACATATAAAATTGATAAATTGATAAGGGTTATTTGTTACGTGGCGATACCGCATGAACTGGCGACGGCGGACGTGAGACACCGTGACGATCCGTACAGTCACAGCTTGTAAACGTACACCGTGACAGCTTGTAAACATGTCACTATCGGGACCGCACGGAATGTGGGGTTTTTTGGGCGGGGAGAAGAGGGAAAAATATGCGTATATTACAAATGTTACTAACGGGACCACACGGAAAAGTGGGGTTATTCCTTTTAGTGCTATTGTGACCGAGCGTAGCGAGGTCACAATAATTTAAAATTGTACAATATCAACCTAAACTGATATCCCGAAGGTGAATCAGATGCAGGCGGCCGCTGGTAAGCGGCCGCAGATGTCCGATAACACAACCAGATGTTCAGTGTTTGATGTGTTATCGGATTTCTACCGCTTATTTGCCTCTCATTTCTGTAAAACACCGTATTAAATATTTTACGAAACGATACCGCGAGTGCACATTTATTTCCTGAGTGACATATGTTTACAAGCTGTGACTGTACGGATCGTCACGGTGACGTCACGTACGCCGTCGCCAGTGCATGCGGTATCGCCACGTAACAAATAACCCTATCTTGCATAGCTTCATTCACTAGCTGTTCAAGTTCTTCAAAAGTTTGTCTTCTTTTGGCCATAACAATAAACTAGGAAACTAACCAAATACACAAACGTAACCTCAAATAGCATACACGAGCAATCAGCAAAACAAAACAGTACTACAGCTGAGTCGTCGAAAGTTGATTTCTGGGCTACCAAATGCAAAAATATTGATTGCTAAGAACATCAGAGTGTTCAGTGGAGCCACCACGTTTAAACCCATAGTTGAAACGCATTATCTGTGAGCCCCATGAGACTCACGAGGCCTCTAAACACAACTCTGCATGTGAGCCAGTTATGGCTCACGCGGCTCACTGCACAATGTATACGTGAACCAAATATGGCTCCCGTGGCGTCATAACCCATGCAACTGTGAGCCAACATTGGCTCACGTGGCAGTCAATGTGTTCAATGGAGCAAAACAGACGATGCCGCGCGGCGCCGCCTCGTCTGTTTTGAACTCGCGGCGCGGAGGCGGCGCGGCGACACAGTCAACTGAAGAAAATAAACCACAAATTGATTTTTCTCCCCTTTTTTTGTATCATTAAACTTTGTTTTCAAATGTAAAACACTTAATATGCCATTACATTAAACACACACAATGAAAATTCGAATTTAATTTTTTTACTTTTCTTGAAATTATTTCCTAACTTCATATTATTTTAATAATACACCTTTTTAGACCTTCAAATTAAATATTTTGCTATTGATCAAGCACCGAAACTTTATCTTAACTTTCAACTTAATCTGTACCTTTGAACCGTAATATACAGTCTGAGTGTCTGATCGTTTCCAAAGAATGTGGCAATCCTATTTTTTATGACTAGCGTTCTCATATTTTTGATTTTACTAGGGAAAAATTAATTCAGAAGCACTGATGACGTCGTTTTTTCTTGTGCTAAATAAATAGAAGAAGAAGAAATAAATAAAGAATTCAAATTTAATTATTTCTGTTTTTACGTTTCTTATAACTTCCTGATCTGATTTTATACCGGTACTTTTATACATTGAAATTTAATTGTTATCTATTGATCCAACAATCAATTTTATCTAAACTTTAGTCCTAATCCCATTATTATCTACAGTTTTGAATCTTAAAATACACTTGGAACGGTTGGTTGGCTCCAAGAAATGTGATGAGTTACCATAATATGAACGATATAATAAATAAAATGATTTCTTCCTTCCTTAAAGCAAGTACCAGTCTTTCTTCTGGAGATATGCTGCTTCTCATCACGGTTGTTTCTTTAAACAGCTCTTGTCCTACAGTGCTAAGCAACTCATTGAGAGAGGACTAAGACATCCTCGTAAAGTTAAAAAAACCTTTTCTTCATCCCTTTTCAATTGGGGCCACAGGGTATATAAAAAACCTTTTTCACTCCGTTCTGATAGTATTGGATGAATCCAATAGCGCCTATTTTTTCTTCTCCTGTTCCATCTTCGGTACAGCAACCATAGAAGTATTACATTCTGGCTTTCTAAATCCATTGTTCCACAAACAACTGAGCTATACGCGACAAATAGCGAGCCCGCGTGGCGCCCGCCGCCTCGTGTGAACAGTTGGGGCGGCCGCGGCCGCCGCTTCGACCGCCGCGCGGCGGGAAGTCGCTTCGTCTGTTAGGCCCAATTCACACAGAAGGGACGTGGCGCGGACGTCGGGCGGAGACGGGGCGCGGACGTGGCCTGTTCAGTCCAAACAGAAGAGACGCAGAAGGGACTCGCGCGCGACATAGCTTCTACCATGACTTCATCTGACGAAGATATTTTAACATTACTACATTTAAATCATATTCAATAGAAGAGTAGTTTCTGGGTACATCCTTTATGGCTGAAGAAGGGGAGAAAGTATGGAATTTTTGACGTGTGAAAGAGTTGGAAATGTTTCCTGAACGTTTTCAAAATTTTTACAGAATGTCTCAACCATGTTTCTTTTATCTACTGAACAAAATTAAGGATAGCATACAGAAAAAAATCTACCAACTGGAGATAGCCAGTTTGTCCAGAAGAGAGGATGTTAATTACATTAAGGAAAGTAATCAAAACACAAACCTTTATTTAAAAAAAAAATTACTAAAACGAAAGAAGTCTTTCAATGTATGTCTCTGCAGTCTGTTCTTGATGCGTAGTATGTCTCCTCGATTTGATGATAATGTAATATAGAGTGGAGATGTCGATGTGCCGATACCAGCATCAGTTGTTGGCGTTATCAGGATAGTCGTCACTGGTTACAGACGATAAGTCCTTAGCATTTTGTTCAAAATTCCTATTTTGTTGTGCTGTCGTAGATTTCATATATGCCAAATTTTTTGAAAAAAAAAAAAAAATCTGGATCAAGTTCTAGAGCTTTTTGTTCATGTTTATTTTTTTAACAATTTTTATTTTTGCTGAAAGTATTTGAACGTTTCTATAAACTGTGGAATTTATCCAACTATATTGGCAGTGTTGATGGAAAACACATCAGAATAAAAGCTCCGCCATAATCAGGTTCCGCCTTTGTCAATTACAAAGGATTCTATTCTACAGTATAACATCCAAGGGCGGATCCAGCCTTTGGGTCAGGGGGGGTCACATAGTTGAGGTCTAACTAGGACATGCTTCAAAATTATAATAGTACCTATATATAAATAAAAGATAAATTAATTTAATTGAAATATGTCAAAATAATTTTAGTCAAATAACAAAATCAATTATTCTCTTCTGAACTCTCGCGAATCTTGTTATGACTTCCTCCACTTGAAAGAGTATGGTTTTGTGAACGTGCAGAAGTGCCGGTCCAGTTAAGTGATCTTCTGCTAGAGATGCTCGAAGTCAAGTTTTGAGCCTCCTGAGAGGAGAAAAAGATCTCTCTGCCAATGGGACACTATCTGGTAGTGTGGCAAGATTACACAAATATGTGTTTACGATGCGATATATTTTAGCATGAAATTTTTATATTAGATTGGAAATCGACTTGTGGAATGTTCTGATACCGTTGCCATTTTACTATCCACAGCCAATATTCGCTTATAATGACTGATAATGCAGTGTCGTCTATTACCTGCTTATAATCGAATGCGAGTTGCTTAATTGTTTCAACGTCTTCATTAGTATAGGTATAATTGACTTTCGGTACAAAAACGACTAGTTGAAATTAAGTATTTCAGGAGACAAATGGTCTTGTGGATCATTTATTATAGAATCTAGAAGTATGATGTATACAGCCCTACCGAAATACTCTTCAACTGATTGAACAGGTAGGTTATTGGCTCTATGCATTTATATCGGCACTGTTCTGGGGCATTAAATTTCCATCGCAAATTTCTCGGCAAATTCTTTTGACTCTACAAAACATTTGTTCCATTTTTTTTTATCTCAGAACACTCATTGTATCATTTATTCCGTCAGCAGAACTTTTTTTAAGACAATTGAGTTCGTCTTCAATACTCTGCTTAAGGATATAGTTGTACAAGTACCTGAAAAATAAAATAAGGTATATTTCTAACGGCAGTTCTATCATTACCGTGGCGCCAAAATCTGATGATGAATTCTTGCAGAACTTGACGAAATAAATCGAAAATAAAGAATAAAATGTTTTGATATCTCGCTTGGTTTTCGAGATATAGCATGTTAAATATCAGCCATAGGTATAGTTCCTTCTGCTTTTGATGTTTTTTCTTCTGGTCCAGGCCGTATTTCAACCTAACAACAATCACTAGGAAGAAAATAAAACACCTATAGTGTATTTCCACCATGTAGATATGGTGGTTTTGGTGAAAAAAAATTTTTTTTGGTCCAGGCCGGATCTCACCCTAACCTCATCACTTTTGAGATACAATATCTCGAGAACTAAGCGAGATATCAAAAAACTTTATTCCTTATTTTCCATTTGTCTCATCGAGTTACGTAAGAATTCATCATCGAATTTGGCTATAGCGAAATTTTTCTTCTGGTCCAGGCCGTATTTCAACCTAACTACGTCAATTTTGAGATACGATATCTCGAGAACCAAGCGAGATATCAAAAAAATTTATTCTTTATTTTCGATTTGTTTTGTCGAGTGCTATCAGAATCAATCATCATTTTGTGGCGCCACGGTAATGATAGAATCCCCTTTCTAACTAACTGAGTAATTAATAAAATCTATGTATACTATTATAAATCTGTGAGAAACCTGCGTGTGCCTGATGTTTTGAAATGGCATCGCGCTCTTCAGCAATTAAGATGGTACTTTCAAATATTAAGAGCTTATGTTCCAGATTAAAATCTGCGAATACAGCTTGCGACTTGTATGTACTGAGGAACGGAGAATGAAATTATAACTATTTCTGGAAGGAGAAATAAGCGCGAAGATCACTCTGTATTCGATATTAGCATTCAATAAACACTGACAAAAGATCACACTACGATCATGCTTAGATTCTGTTTTATTTTTTCACTTCGATTATTTAGTTCTCAGTTTTGTACACTAAAATAAACATAATACGTGAATCAAACGTGCTAAAAATCTTAAACGTAATAAGAATCTTAAAATGAATAGTTAGTTTGGGAAAAGTCATTATTAATTCGCATTTTACCAGCACTAAAAACCTTCAACCTTCTAGCCAGTACTGTCACATTTACTCATTGCTTTTCAGAGATCAGAGCAAGAACATTATTACATATTCAATCATACTATTCGGTTAAAAGCGTGAAAATTAATGCAACTAATAAACTAATAGCTCCGGAGTAGGAAATTTTGCTCTTACGGCAAAAAGTAGAACGGTGATTACACGTCAGCTAGATACGAAGCCCGACAGAAAGGAAGGTTTGAATACAGTGACCAGGGAATTTATTTTTCGCAGTTGCAGTCGCAGTTGTTATTAAGTAACGTTCATAACCTTGATTTTGTAATGTACATTTTAGATTGTAGTTTAAATCGTCATAAAGTTCGAATTACTTACGAACTATTTGACGAAAGCAATAAGGAACCACTGAAATTAAAAAAAATCCACTAAGAATCCTAAAATCTTATGCTACATCGCGCGAATTACAGAACTAAATCCATCGTTCCTTATACATTAACAAAACGTGGCAGCAGTCATTCTGTCCAGCCTACATTTCAAAGTAACCACAACCTCCAGTAATACTGCCGTTCGAAAATCAAAGATGCTTAATTTAATTTAATTTTTATTTTTGCAATGAAGTGCACGCTCTGGTAGCAATTTCCCTATGCACCCTTCTTAGTCTTTTCATGCACCCACCTACATTTGCCCTCTCCAAATTTCAACTTTAAATTCTTTCTACTTTTTTGGTTAATTTATTCATTATTTCTCTTGGTAACTTATTCCAATCCCTGACACCCTTACCTAAAAACAGAATCTTCCTACACCTTTGTGCCTGAAATCGAGTGTCAGCTTGTAGTCATGGCTATCTTTCCCATACATGCATTACTTTTCATTCTTATGCCAATATCTTTCAATGCCTCATCACCAGTATACGCCTTGTACACTCCTATGACCCTCTTCACCCTCCTCTTGTCTTGCAATGAATCCCATTCCAGCTCTTTTATCATATCTGTTACTGACTGCATTCTGCAATAATTTCCAGAAACAAATCTAGCAGCCCTTTCTTGCACCCTCTCCAACACCTGTATTTGATACTCAAAATGTGGGTTCCATACTACACTACCATATTCAAGCAAGGTCTGACCAAAGTTTTGTAACCCACTTCCTTTACTTCTCTCGTACATCCCCTCATCACTCTTACCGACAAGTGCAGAATTTTGAAACCTTTTCCTACTGCCCGTCCAATGTGTCCTGCCCAGTTAAGCTTGTTATCAAATGTAATACTAAGATATTTACATTTCAAGTCTTTAACAAGCAATTCTTTCCCCACTTTATAATCATAATCAACCTTTAGTTTTTTATCTGTGTATCTAATAAGCTATATCTTCATTGCATTTATCTTCATCTCATGTTTACCAACCCAACTAGGTATCCTGTCCAGATCACCCTGCAGCTGTTCGCAGTCCTCTTCCGTTTTTATGCTTTTATATAGCACTAGCCCGTACCCGCGACTTCGTACGCGTGGATTAAGAATTTTTTGCCAGAATTAAATATAGAAAGTTGCTAACGAAGGATTGGTCCCAAACAATATCGAGTAGGAATAATTTGACAGGAAAGCTATCACCATATCATTGTACCGTCGAACCTGTCTCTTGAAGAGAATCAATTTCAACATATTTCTGTCACCATTCGATAAGGTCTCAAAATTTCGTGACTGCAACTGTTAATCATACTGGAAAAAATATCCTGTGCCCTTCTTAGAGATTTCCTTATAAAATTCCATCACAACGATATAGCCATTTAGTCGTCAAAACGTAACAAAAAGACAGAGACTTACTTCCGTATTTATAATAATATTACTGTGGTTCACACTCACACACTGACTGCGAACAACACCTGAGGGATCATTATAACGTAAAAAAGTGTACACCTACAACATTGCAAGACTACCTACGATTTGCCTCGCATTGCACCCCAAACTTTCTAATATCTACAGTTTAACATTCAATCCGAATAACCTACCCAGGCCTGACTCTTACGATGAAAAACAATTTTTAAAAATCTTAGCCTCCACAGAGATTTAAACCGGAGACCACGACGTTCGTAAGCAAGCGCTTTATCCACTAAGCTGCCAGTCCACTATACGGAACACGGTACGGAGATGACCATATTTAACGTGTCTGTCTATCGCCATATTTCGAAGTTATGAGACAAAATGTGTTATTTATACAAATAATTTTTCAACCAAATGTAGACAGTATTTTTCTCCTTGTTTCAAAGGATAAGTGTGCAAACTTTCATCGAGATCGGATGAAAACTGTGGATTTGTATGAAGAACAAACAAGCTAACCAACAAACAAACAAACAAACATACATTCATCTTTATATATAAAGATTATGTCATCCACAGAAAATACAAATTCTGTAGTAAATCAACACAATTATTCATCAGAATAATGAATAGCAATGATTCCAATACATTACCCTGTGGCACTTTCATTTTTACTTCCACTTCTTTTGATGCTGCATTTCCTAAGCTAACTTTTTGTTTTCTACCTTTTAAAAATTCTTCTACCCACCATACACTTTCTCATCCATTCCAATAGTTTTTACCTTATTTACTATCATTTTGTGGCTCATTCTGTCAAAAGCCTTTGAAAGATCTAGTGCTACACTGTCAATTTGGCCTCCCTTGTCCATTTCATCCGAAATATCTTGCATATATACCACCAACCAAGTTTCGCATGAATAATCTTGCCTAAAGGGTACTTGAAAACCACTTACACTCCTCACATATACTTCTCCATTAATTTACCTACAACTGATCTCAAACTGATTGACCTATAATTTTCGACTCTATTACTTACTCCTCCTTTATGTACCGGCGCTACTATCACACTTTTTCAGTCCTCTGGTATGCATAAAGGATCCAGACACAATTTAAATATTTCTAGATAAGGTACAATGCCACATCTGGCTATCTTTAAGATATCTGTTGTAATATTATCTACACCAGCCCCTTAAAAAATTTTCGCTGGTGAGTTAGCAACACACCATTTTTACCAAGAAAATCATCGAAAGCTATTAATGGTTCTTTTATGAATCGTTTTAGAGGAGTTCTTGACTGTGTGGCAATTCAAGGGCGATACTGTAAAGAAAATATAATATTTTCTGTAAAGGTCTTGGTCTTTATGCGATAAAACAAGCCAGTGAAACTTGTCAGTGTGTGACTTCTAATATATATATATATATCTACAGTGTGGGAAAATATAAATTTGAGAAGGCAACTAATGTTTGTCGATCAATATAGCTCTTGTTGAAACGTCTAGGTATTTTCTTACAAAACATCCAATATCTGAGGAAAATTCCGATTGAGAAAAAAACAAACTTTTTATCTGATTAGAACTGGAAGTCGACGTACACGAAATCAGCAAGCATAGAACAGCTTCAGCAGGAGTAATATTTTCTTCTTCGTCTAAGGTTAAGGTAGTTGTTGAAGCATCGGCAGCACACATATTATGATATGCATTAGTGCTCAGTATAGGTAAATGTTTTGGGTGTTTATCAATCTCAAACCTAGGTTTCTTCATAAAAGAATGAATCTATCTTTCTAAATAAACCACTACATGCTTTACGTTTCGACACATCAGCACAATCACATTTTTCGATGCATCCTGTAGTAAAAAACACCCGTGCATAACTAAAATGACAATATTTATACATCAAACGGTTTAGTGGCGAGAAGCGGTCGAGCTACGCGCGAACGAATAGTACGACGCGCTGCGCGACGCGGCAAAGTCAAAAGTTGCAATTGCGTGCACAATATTCAGTTCACAATGACCGATCGGATACAACATAAAATTATAAATAGCATACAGTCGCATTGTGACTGTCTTGTATGTTTTGTGAGATCTGGCCATCCATTATCCAAAGTAATCTTATTTAATTAAAATCAGTGAGATTAAAAATATTATCAGAGGCCGAGCCCAGGGGGGGGGGGGGTCATGACCCCCATGACCCCCCCCTTGGATCCGCCAATGATAACATCCGCATCTGTCACTGCTTGTTAGCAGTGACAGATGCGGATGGCTTATTTGTTACTATAGACATAGGCGAATACGGCCAAAACAATGATGGTCGAGCGTTTAATCGCAGCAAATTTGGAAGACTTCTACAACAGGGCCTTAAATTACCCGACCCTGCCCCTCTTCCTGGAGAAACAATGAACATCCCTTTCTATTTTATAGCTGATGAAGCATTCCCACTGCAACCAAATATTATGAAACCTTTTACTCGCAATCAATTATCAAACGATCGCAGAATATTCAACACCAGGTTATGTAGAGGTAGGAAATGTGTGGAATGTGCTTTTGGCGTATTAACTTCAAATTTCAGGGTCTTGAATAAATTAATATGTTGCTCTCCTTCTAAAACTGATTTACTGATTCAAGCCATGTACGTTTTGCACAACGCAATACGGAAATACGATAGTAAATTTTCAATACCTCACATTGAAAATATTGTAATAGGAAATCCAATGACGGAAGGAAATCCAAGAAGACAAAATGCAAAATACGTAAGAGAGTATTTGTGCAAGTACTTTGTAAAACGTACACCCACTCCGTATCAGGATAGATATTGTCTATATTAATAACAGTTGCTATAATCTGCTTTTTTAGAAGTTATTGACCACCCTTGTATGTACCTAACAGTAAACAAATTTATAATAAATTTTAAAACTTTCCTGTTTCATTTAATTCCTTAGCGATCTTTTGCCAGCACTTCCTGTACATTACGATTGCAATAATCTGAACGATTAAAATCGCACAGTTCGGGAAATTTTTCAGTGATTTCACAAAATTGTATATTAAACTCAAAATTATCACGCATTTTTATAACTGCGAGAACGCGTCGCTGGGAGGTCCGCGCCACATGCCCGTTCACTGCGTCCCTCGAGACTTCGAAGAGACGCAGCGCGGACCTCAAAGCGGCGCGCCCGTGCCCCGCCGCCTCTGTGTGGATTGCGCCATTTGTTAACATAGGAGCGACCTCAAAATGCACCGCGTCTGCGCCCGACGTCCGCGCCGCGCTCTTCTGTGTGAATTGGGCCTTAGGCCTAAACGCCGCACACCCGACATAATACCTGTGATACCTAACCAAGGACGTATTTCTATATTTTGCGCCCTGGGCGAATATAATTGGCCGCCCCTGTAACTTACCCGATAGCAAAAGTAAAAGATGCAATGAGCTGACAAATAAAAACTTATACTTTGTTTATATGATTATTTATTACTTGTGTAATCAAATATTACAAACTACTAATGTGAATAAATATATATATTCGATTATGTAATATGGGTTGATATACGTTCAATTTTTATAAAGCCTACTTAATTCAATATTTACAAATCATCTGACAAACTGAGACATTATTCTGATGTTTCAGTATTCCAAGACATCAAACATAACGAAATATTTAAATTTGATTACAAAAATGGCATAAACTTTTGTTCAAAATTAAGGAAATAAATAAAAGTTAAATTACTATGTTAAACATGCCATATTAAAATAACTGTTTGCGATATGCCAAACTGTTGGCAAAATCATCAATAACATCATCATAGCTCAATGATTTCGTCAAATCTGCCTCTATATTAAGGATAGCTAAGTTATTTAAGCGTTCTTCGTTGAAGCGAGAGCGCATGCAATTTTTAATTCGTCGCAGCAAAGAGAATGAACACTCTGCGTTTCAGTTATTCACTGCCGTGCAGGTAAACACGTAATGTAATATCAATGTAAGGAAACACCTCTTCAAGTTTGTTTTCTCTTATAAAAACCCCTATTTGTCTCAAGCTCTTTGGTTTCTTGTTTTTTTTCAGATTGTATATAATATTTGAGGAGCACAAATTCATTTGGCAGACCGTCCGCAAGAACTTCCAGATAGAGCCGTTGTAATTCTTTGGCGCTGTTCCTTATTTCTTCTTCTCCTTTTTTTCTCAAGTCTTAAAAGGAATGAAAACTTGTCATTGAAATTATCGTAAGCCATCTTTCGCCTTTTAAGTTCACTTAAAAAGCTGGTCACAAATTCAAAGAAATTCATGCTTGGAGTAGCACTTCTTCCTCGCCAGATTCGTCACAACTAAGTTTTCTTTTGATAGAGCGTTTTTGGAATCTTTTAAATTAATTTACCTGAGATTTCCTTTTGATGGACTTTTCATATATCTTGAAAGAATCTCTTTTTTTTTTCAATAAATAAAATTAATGATTCGTAAAGACCTGCAACGACTTCAAGGTCAATATATACTCCTTGCAGAACATTCGAGACTAAATGAAATTGTTTCAATATGGAGCCCCACAATTCAGACATTATGGCAGTCTCTAAAAGTAGATATCTGCGACAGCAGTCTAGTCGCCTCACTGCGGACTAAAGGTTTTTGTGACAAATCATTTTTTATCTTTTGAAGAGCTGCTATAATCTGATTCCAGTCATTGTTAAGACTAGTGCAGGCATTATCTCTAGCTGACCATCGAGTATTCGAAACACTTTTTAGAGGAACATTCTCAGTTCAGTCAGGAATTCTTGTAACAGTTTTGACCGTTGTGCTGATACCGTGAAGAAAATATATGTTTTGCAACAACCCGAAAAACTGAATAGCCTGTTTGCAACATTTAGCGGCTGACGATCCTATTAAATTTAAAGAATGCGCGGAGCATAGTTCATAAATTGCATAAGGGCATATTTCCTTAATTCTTGCCTGTAGACCCTTGTAGCATCCAGACATATTGCCAGCATTATCGTAAGATTGACCTCTGCAATTATTAATGCTGATATTAAAAGTCTCAAGCACTGCCTTCAACATGTCTTCTGATTTATGACCAGTGTCAGGAAGGAAACATAAAAACCGTTCAACGGGTTGTCCGTTTTCTTCGACGAATCAGATAATTAAAGAAAGTTGGTTCACATGAGTGATTTTAGAGGTAGAGTCAACATTAGAGGAAAAATATTTTGCCTTTTGGATGTTTTTTTTATAATAGAGTGGGTTACTTTATCAGCCATAATTTTTATGACTTTCTCGTAAGTTGAAAATAACAAACAAGACACGTGACCTTTACCAGGATTACCAATTGTTTGTATGTGTTTTGCCAAAAAAGGATCGAATTCAGCTATTGCTTCTAATATCATCATAAAGTTTCCGTTGTGAATTGATCCAAATTTGTCTGACCCTCCCCGGAAAGATAATCCCCGAGTAGCCAGTGTTTTCACAGCCACAACAATCTCTGTAAGACACATCTCCAATATTTTTTTTTCATCCTCCATCTCTACATATAATTTAGAGTCAACTCTTGTCTCGGCCATACCTCGCTGTTTTATCATTAACTAACTGTTTTTATAAATAAGCTATTTTCGTGTGTAAGTACTTTATCATAAGCATGTTTCCAATCACTGAATCCTTCATGGGAAGATAATGGATCTTTCACAGTGTCAAATAAACGACAGGGACCACAAAAAACTGATCCAAGAGACTTCGAGTATATCAAATAATTTCGAGACACTTTTTCTCCGTTTAGCAGACGTCCTTCATACAAATCGTTTGGTAAATATCGCCTGCCACCACCATCGATGAAACGTTTAAATTTAGAAAAATCTTCACTTGAAATATTTTGATCAAATCCTTTTCTTGAAAAATTATCTCGTAGCTCATCATTTACAGTCCATTATGCGGGATCAGTTTCAACTAATAAAGCGGGAGCTGCAATATTTATTAACAAACTGTCAATGTGAAATTGCTGTATCGCTCTAGATGGATTACTGGTAGAAGGGGAATGAATTAAATTCATGATATGTTCGGGCAAGGAACTAATTGTATCATCCGTAGTAAGTGATAGAATCATTAGTAGCTTGAGTAGGGTGAGAATCAGATGTTTGCTTAATATGTAGTACAGACACTGGTGAGACATCATCAATGGTTTTAGTAGTACATCGAGCCTGCAAAAAAAAAAAAAAAAAAAAAAAAAAAAAAAAAAAATAAAAATGTACGTATGTACAAATTCTGCCACATGAAGATCAGTTCCTCCTCACTCTCATATTACAGTATCAGTATGATGTTATTTTAGCGACTAATTAATAATTATCAGATAATAAGTTAACTCAGCCACATTTAATTTAAAAATATGAAAATAATAGTAAGCTTCTCCTGATGTTCTGCACTACATCCTATATGTTAGGAAGCGCCCATAAATTGCGTGGCTCTGTCGAAAAGGGAGGGGGGCTGGAGAGAGTTTGGGTAGGAAGCTACGCTGGGCTAAGCCGTGGGAAGGGGGGGGGGGAGGCAAGCCACGAAGCTTTTCGTTTATATTATTTGTTACTGTTAAAATAATGTACAGAATGCACAGAAGCATATAAATATTTAAACCACCGATGTCAAACTAATCGGCCTATAATTTTCAACCCTATTTGTAACCCCTCCTTTATGAACCGGTACTACTATAGCTCTTTTCCAATCCTCTGGTAAGCTGCAAGACTCCAAGCTCATTTTAAATCAAATTTCAAGGTAAGGTGCAATATCATATCCCACAATCTTTAATAGATCTATAGTAATTTTATCTACACCAGCCCCTTTACTTTTTATTAGCTTTCTGAGTTCCTTCATAATTTCCTGAGAATCTATTTCAAATTTTGTAGTTCCCTCATCTGTACTTTTTGGGAAATTCATTCCCTCTGACTTATTCCCTCCCATCATTGGATGATTGTCCCTAGTGGTCTCACTAAACCAGTCACTCAATATTTCTGCAATTTTAAAATCCTCAGTGACTTCAACTCCATTCTTATCTACAATTGTCTGAATACCATCCCTTTGTAGTGGGTGCCTTGGCGGGCAAACTACGTTACAATTATCTTTCATACCTTTATGATTAATAATTGTGGATTTTAATTTTAATTTTTATGAAGGAGTGAAAATTTATTAATTTTGCAAGAATCTCGACGTTAGTTGGAATTTAGGAAAAATTGTCACAATATGACATTTATTTTTTTATCACTGGCGATTACAAGTCTGAGCGAATTTACCGTTAACATTAACACAAATTGGCAAAGTCATAAAAGCAACGCTCAGAGTTACAATTAGCCGTCATGAGCAAGCAAACAATTATATATTTACTTTTAAATATATCTCAGAATCAAAATGCAAGAAATAATGACAATTGGAAACAATGAAAAATACAAGTTATGACGACCTCAGACAAAGGTATCATAATACTGTAACTTTACAGTTAAAAAAGGAAAATCATGGGCGCCAGAATGAACAATATATCATTCGAAAATAACTAGTTCTGGCAAATTATGCCGCTAGCTCAGGGGTTTTTACAATTACAAAGTGAGAACATGGATCTATCCTCTCAAAGTCGTTTAAGGGTTCTGTTTCACGGAATGAACAATCAGATGGCTTGGTCGTAATAAGTTACCATTGTAGTCCTGCGTCTGATGTCTGCGGTGACTGTAGCGGACCCACGATATGTGAGATTATCTCACAAGTCGGCTATAGGCATCTCTGGTCTGACAATGCGTATCATCGCATTACCGGCTGTGTTGCTGTGATAAGCTTGCTCCAGCAAGGCAAGCTGGCAGCCAGAAATCGTACAACGGCAGTTGGCGAGAGAAGCCAACTTTCCAAGTCCACCTCAGACTAGACTCGCATAGCTTGGACTCGAAGATCGAAGTCAGAATGTCCAGCTCCTCGCTCTTCGGTCCACGAGGAAACTTCTCGTTCCGCCCATTTGTAGTCTCGAAGCTCACATATAACAAAAATGCCCAGGATTTTGAGTTATACGCTCATTTGGATTGGACCTCAGGTCGGCACCTAATGTCACGTGATATCCTCTATATGTGATTTGGCCAGAGTATCTAACAGAGGTCGGACATATTCGGCTAAATTCGCCGGGGTGAGAGACCATTCGGGTGTCGGGCGGCAGGCTTTTCCCGCCGGGTGAGTGACCCATCCCCAGGGACCAGAGTGTGTGGTCCGGCAAAACCCCAAATCCGCGACGTCCTGTCGCCATGCTCCGGGAAGACCAAGATTAGCTTCAAGCCTACATAGCTCAATAATTCTTTAATATTCGCTTTACCAAGATACACTGTATGTTCACCATTTCACAACAGTCCTCACTTGGAATCTTGCGTACTTTATAAAACTACAACAAAAATCTATTTAGGTGGTCGCCCAAGATTTATGTAAATTACTCTTATATTATTACATATATAATAAAAATGCACCTTGTAACGTGGCGACAGCGCGTCATGTTACACCTTCCCTTGTTTAATAATATAGCCACAGAAATTTCTGGATGCATCGTTCAGTGAACCTGTACCAATAATATTCTCCATAAACCCATCCTTTGCTTCTCTCTTTGCTATTATTAATTTCTTGTATTTAGACGTTAACTGTTTTTCTCCGAATGACACTACATGCCTCAACTTCTGTTATCGACAGAGATCAGCAAGCTGAAATAACACCTTAAATTTATTTGGTTCCTATGATTAGTTTGGACGTTACTCGGAAGTTGCTTATAATGACAGTTAAATCTACGGCAGCCGGCATTCCGAGTTGATATCTCGTAGCGAACGGACGTGTTTATCGAGCGCTCAAGATAGAACAACAACCTTGGGTAACGTGTGACGGACTTGATTCAGGAAACTTGGTACAGGAAACTACGCGCGGCAATAACCTACAACTAACTGCCCTCCTAGCTGTTAGGGAAATTTGTGTCTCAGGGACTATCCACTGGGTAGTATCCCGCGGGCGCTTAGGTTTAGAGTTGCTCTTGTCGCCGGGAATCCTAACGGTGACAACGAGGCACAAGAGCAACACCCCCACCATAGGCATGTCAGGGGTAAGGAGAGAAGAACAACCCGACGACGAAGAACAAAACAGTGAGGTGATGGAGGAAGAGAACGACCAGGATACTCAACTGACAACACAAGAACAGAACGAACAGTCAAATAGACAAGCATTTATATTTACTGGAAAACAGTTTAGTATAGGACAAGAAGGCGAAGTTCCGCAAGAAGGATTCAACTTTACAACAGTGTACGACAGAAGACGACGAGCACAAAATAAACAAAGAGAGGTACAGGAAATCCGACAAAACTCTCGAGAGAAGATGAAGTTGGACAACAGATTTGCAGTTCTATCAGACCACTCCGAAGAAAGCGATGGAGACCAAGAGGAGCACATGGATGATGCGTCACAATCAGGACAAGAAGAAGAAACAGAAGAACAAGAACCCCCACTTCCAAGGATACCACCAATTGTAACCTACCAAATAGGGAACTTCCTAGCACTAAACCAGAAGATAAAAAGCTTCATTACAGGAGAACTCAAAGTGATCTTCCGCGGAGACAGCCTAAAGTATCATCTTGAGACCATGGAAGATTATGAAATGGTGAGAAGTTTCTTCTTGAGAGAGAAAATAAACTTCTACACTCACCAGACCCCAGTTGACAAAAAGCTAAAGGTGGTAATCAAGGGGCTACCACCAACAACTCCAGAGGACATCATCAAAACTGAACTTATTAATTATGGTTTCGACGTACAAATGGTACACCAATTTAAAAAGAGAGATCCAGATACAAGGGACCTAATTCCACTTTCTACCTATTGTGTAACCCTAAATCCCGGAGAAAAGTCCGAGGAAATATACAACATGAGAGGAATACTATACACTAGAGTAAGTGTGGAGAGTTACAAATCCAGATTGGGACCAAGTCAGTGCCATCGATGTCAGAGACTGGGGCACACCGCAAATGATTGTCAAATGCCCAGTCGATGTGTAAAATGCGCGGGACGGCACGCTACAAAAAATTGCAAAATGAGCCATCAGGAGAAGGCAAAATGTGTAAATTGTGAGGGGGATCACCCAGCCTCGTGGAAGGGATGCCAGGCTTACCAGGCCCTTTTGAGACCAATCAAAGCGAAGGTCCAAAATGAGGACAAATCAAAGGACACTAGAAAGACAAGAAATCAGGAGAAGGAAAAATTTATCCGTGACAGCGACACAAAGCAGTCAGAAGACAAAAACAAAGGGAACGTGGAACCAGGAAGAAGCTATGCAGATAAGGTGAAAACAAACCAACAAAAGAAAATTTGCAGAAGCACCGAGAAGAGAAAGGAAGAGGCAGAGGAAATCAAAGACAAAAAGAAAACACCTTTATGGAGGATCTCAGTGAAATGGAAGACATCCTTGGAAGCATGAGTTTTAAAAAGACAATCTCCATCTTATGACAACACTAAAAGAAATAAAGAAGCCACAAGTGTCTGGGGCAAAAATCATCGCAATAATCAAAGGATTAAGCGAAATGATAGATTAATGGCTAATAAGAAGGGGAAACTACTTGATACCAATGTATATATTTTCAACGCAAATGGTTTAAAAAGCAAGAAACAAGAAATCATTGACTTTTTAAAACGGAAGAAAGTGGACATGATGCTTATAACGAAACACATCTAAAACCCACAGACAATTTCCGAATACCAAACATGAAAATTTACAGAAAGGACAGAGAGAGACAAAGGGGAGGGGGCACGGCAATCCTGATAAAATCAACCCTCACGCACCAACCAAAAACTTTGCCGGAACTTGAGAACATGGAAGCCAGTGCAGTGAGCATCAATGCAATAGATGGAGAAGTAACATTTATCGCCGCATACGTAAGCCCTCGGAAACAACTACAGAGAATGACTTAAATAGTGCCATGTCAATATCTGAGAGGGTCATACTGGGTGGCGATCTAAATGCTAAACATCCGGCTTGGAATAGTAGAGTCACAAACGGAAAGGGTCAAAGATTAATAGAAATATCTGAAAGACTAAATCTAACAGTTATGGGCCCCGAGGAACCGACTTACATTCCTACCTCCGCAAGACAACAACCAGATGTACTGGATATAGTGATAGCAAAGAATATAAGACGAACTATAAATCTGGAAACCATAAATGACCTATCATCGGACCACAATCCCAGTTTTGCTACAAATCAGGAAGTGGGCAAGCAGTCAAGAAAACCCGAAAATCCTTAAACAGACGGACTGGGATAGATTCACTAATTTAATTCAACAAAATATCTGTCCCACCATGGAATTAAATAATAAGCTGCAGATAGATAAAGCAATAAATACTCTAAACAAAAATTATTAAAGAAGCAGAAAAACATGCCTCAGTCGTAACGGTAATGGAGACAAAAATGGAAGAACAAGGTCAGCACTTATAGAAGAACTGAAGTACCTTAAGAACCAACACCGGAAGCGCTGGCAGAGATTTAGGGACCCAGCGGACAAAAGGGAAATGAACAGGTTCGCCAGGAGATTAGGAAACGATTACAGGAAAGAAGAACCGAACAATGGGAGGACAAAATGTCCCGACTAACCCCTCCAACACCGTGACCGCATGGAGCCTAGTGCGAGCACTTAAAGAACCAAAACCAGGCAACCAAGCTATCATGGGTCCGAATGGAGCGGTCTTTGACTCAATGAGCCAGGCAGAAATTTTAGCAGACCATTTGAAGCACAACATGCAACACCAGAAGTACAACTAACTATGGCCCAACAACGGGAAGAGAAGAAACCAAGCAAATTGCCGAAAACATCAGGAAGTGTGAGGATCCAGTAAACCCTGAGCTAACGAGCCCAACAGAGATAAAAACAATCATCAGGCGACTTAGCAGCAACAAAGCACCAGGAGATGACAAAATCTCAAATATGCACCTTAAAAAACTGCCAAAGAAAAGCAATAGTGTTAATAACAAGAATCATAAATAGCTGTATGCTACACTGCTACTTCCCAAAAAACTGGAAAACGGCCAAAATCATAGCCATCCCCAAAACAGGGAAAGCAAATACAGACCCAACCAATTATAGACCAATCAGCCTGCTCAGCAGTCTATCAAAAATCTATGAAATGGTACTAAAAACAAGAATTACTCGACAACTTGAAGAAAATCATACAATACGACTGGAACAATTTGGATTTAAAGATAAATTATCGGCAACGCTACAACTATACAGAATGGCCGAATTGATAAGCAAAGGTTTCAACACTTCCAAGTCAACAGCGGTGGTCTTCCCTGGATATCCAGAAAGCATATGATAAAGTTTGGCACGATATGCTGTTAAGGAAGCTACAACAAGAGACACAGATAGATCAGTGCTACATACGAATAATAGCAGACTACCTTACAAATCGAACCTTTTACGTGTCAGTAAAGGACAGAGATCGACAAAACGACTAATGACAGCGGGTAGTACCACAGGGATCAGTCATATCACCACCATGTTTTAAAGTCTACGTAAACAAATTCCCTGCAATTCCGGGAATCACCTTAGCTCAGTTCGCTGATGATACAGCTGCTATGTGTTCAGGACGTCAACTCAATGCAATAATTAATAAGATGCAGAGACAACTGCAAGAAGTAGAGAAATGGTGCATAACAAATAAAGTGTGCATCAACGCCAACAAGAGCGCGGCAGTATTCTTCACAAAAAAAAGAAGGAAACCGGACACACAATTACAACTCGCAGGACATGGAATCCCCTGGAAAGAAAAACACAAATACCTAGGAGTGATATTAGATTCAAAACTCCTGTACAACCACCATCAAGGACAAATGCCAAAAATCCCTAGGTATTCTAATGAACCTATATCCGATTCTGTACAGTAAGGAACTGTCATTAGAAACAAAAATACGCCTATACAAAACCATAATTCGACCAACCATGCTCTATGGATGTGAAGTATGGGGACGGCAAGTAAAGTCCACATACAGAAAATACAAATAATACAAATAGAAGCCTACGTATAATATAAAGCAAATAGATATACAAGAATAGACGACCTCCACGATTGGACAAATATACCAAGGATACATACGGCTATTTTCCAACAAACTGAAAGATTCCACGAAAATGACCAGAACAAGGCAGTCAGTAGAAAACTTAAGAGACGTTGGGAACTACAAACCAAAGAGATGGCATAAGTATAAAGTCCCCCTAAGTATACTTTACCAACCAGAATAAGACAATAAAATAAAATATACCTAACCACAGATCCTGTCCAGTATATACAACAAGGAGGTTTTCCCCCTGATAAGGGTTTTACCCTCCAAAGTGCACACCACAAAAAGAGAGAACAATACAACTTGACACAAAGAAGCAGAGCTACCAAAGGTAGCGGGGCTTGCAGAAAGACACAATGTGACAAAAAAAAAAAAAAAAAAAAAAAAAAAAAACGGCAGCCGGATTTACTCGCACACTCATTGTCGGCAAAGAGTGAGGGCATTGTTAGTATAGGATAATTCCTTTCTGAAATGTCCTTAAACATCGATTTTCAAATTGAACTGTTACATACAAGTATGAGCGACGACTTAGAATAAGCGACCAACATAAAAAGAAAAAAAATCCAGAAGAAACAATTCTTGTAAAAATTTGGGCAAAGTCTCGTCATTGTTGGGTTTCAAAAAATTTTGAAGTCTTGTTCTGAGCCAAGTCTGTACAATATGTAACTTGCTGAAACAGCGTGGTTTTCCTTTGTAATATGGATCGCCCATTTAAAACTGAAACAAAATCTAGTGACTTTGTCGTTATGTATGCCATGTTTTAGCTAATTAGACACAAAAATTTGTACCCGGGTTGTTTGCCTTATCAATTTTACGGATAGTACAAAAACCGTTAATTTCCTAGATCATTTTTAGGTTTAGCAAACCTTAGAATAAATCGCACATATTACTTCTTCGAGTTCAGTTAAAATTATGAGATGCATAATGACCCAGTAGCTAGAGTTTTATTTTATTTCATATCAACAATCTATAACACTGAGAGAAAATGTGCTGTTTCAGAAAGTGACGTGATTGTACACTCAGAACAAGATCTCAAAACTTTTAATTTAATTTAATTGCAATGAAGCACAGGCTCCGGTCGCAATTTCCCTGCACACCCATCTTCCCCTATCCTGCACCCACCTACATTTGCCCTCTACAAATTTTATCTTTAAATTCTTCAAAGTTTTCGGTAAATTATTCATCATTTCTCTTGGTAACTCATTCCAATCCCTGACACCCTTACTTTTTGACACAAAAACAATCACAAGACTTATTGGCATACTTTTAGAAGAATTGTTGGGTATATATATCAAGCAAAACATCTATAAATAAGTAGCTATTGCAAAGGGCTGTATATACTTTACCTGTAAGGAATTTTGATTCTCATCATCGACATTAGAGAATGAGCTGCACGTAGACGAATCATTTCTTTTAATGAAAAGCTTATTTATTTTATGGGTTTGCTGTATAACCTCATTTTCTTTTTTCAGCCTTCGTTCAGCTTCTTTTCGATACGCATGACCACTAGGACGTTTCTTCTTGGCAACGGCACTCATGACAAACAATTGAATCTAAGTGAATGGAAACAATACAGCTGAGTGACACGCGACACACTCGCGCACGGTTTTCCCCTTCTACTCCCCGACGTAATTTACCATGCCAACGAGAGGACTACGATTAATTACTACGCAGAACCTACCACCACACTAGTACCTACGTTGTACTTAAAGTAATAAAAATTGAAACGAATAATAAATTGATTTCTGTGAATACTGTATATTATACCAAAATTTTTTTTATACGTTAGAGGTCTATCCTTCGGAGACGATCGGAAGTTCCCACCAGAACTCAAGAGGGACGATCCTCCGGACGCCTCTCTGGTAGCTATACTTTTCTGGAATCAAAGTTGTACCTTTTGAACTAACAGTGAAGATTTTATGTTGTACGGATTCGTAGTTATTGTTTATTACTTTTAATGGGTATTATTTTGTTTTAATTATAAGTGGGTTTACAGTGATGTATTTTTCTAACTTCGTGCACTGTGTTTACAGATAACATTTCTACAAAATGAAACTTCTCTGAGCATCCTATTAACAAGAAATGATGTTGACCTACGTGATATAACTGCTTGAAATAATCCACAGCAATCCATAATATGAGTCGGTCATATTTTGAATTTAATTTTGTTTAATTGCGATGGAGCGTATGCTACGGTGGCAACTTCCCTACACACCATTTTGAACTTTCTTATTTTTAATTTAATTCAATTGCAATGGAGCACACGCTTCGGTGGCAATTTCCCTACACAACCATCTTCCCCCTATCCTGCACCAACCTACATTTGCCCTCTACAAATTTTATCTTTAAATTCTTTCAAAGTTTTCGGTAAATTTTTTATATTAAATTTACCTTAGCCAAAAACGGTATCAGCGTCATAGGGCTGCTGCAATGTTAGTTTGAAAGAGGAAAAAAACAGTGAATGGTGAGCAATTGCAATTAATACAATTCCTGCGATTCCTTCTCCCTGCTGATTCCTGATTTTATGTTACAACTAATAGATTACTTTAAATATTATTTTGAATTTTCAGGTGGTACAGGGATACACAGACTCGTGAAGACCGAGGGGCACATATTATTCATTGTGACTAATCAGAGGACCACAAAAGAAACTTTAAACGCGTAATATACCACACTCTTATTTTATTTTATTAATACTCATGATACAATGTTACAAAGTTTTGATATGACGAATGAAATCTCGTTGATTTGACAACTGTTTTAATATATAGTTCAATTTTTGTAGTTGAAAGAGCAAAACTGATTCTAAATTTTCATTATTCAAGTAATTTTCTAAAAACTTTTTTCACATGTTCGTGCTGAATCAAAGAGATTTGCGTATTTTGCAATTTTAGAATCTGATGACTAGAGGGTATAAATGAAGAATCAAATGGAAATACAACAAAAGTTAGTAGTAAACATCATGTTGATAATGTTGAATTAGCATAAAATGGTAAAGCTGAACCAGAAGAAAATATAACCTTAATGGGATGAACATTGTGTATGTGCAGTATTATGTCAGAGTAATGTTCAAGTTGAAGTCATGACTGATGAAACATAAAAGGTACCACTGAGAGAAGAAAATCTTAAAGAAAATCGTGCTGATGTCAGTACTTATTATTTTTTTTTTTTTATTGGCATTCGCTGTTTTCGTCACACATAGTTTTATGGTTATATGAAAAAAGAGAAACAAATTATACACCCTTTTTATACCATGTTTGTTTAGTCGAGCGGTTGAGCCGATGTTGAATTATGGCGACGTATCGCCCGAATTCTCCGGGCAATTTCTGAGTAGAATTTTTTGCTATAACTTATCATTCTAAGTTGTTGAATTCAGCTGTACGTAATATTTTTGTATGAGTATATGTTGATTGAAAGCCGCGCGTTTGATGCGCCAGCAACCTGGATTAGTGGGTATATAATGGCCCTAGGTTAAAACTTAGTGGCTAGCGTACGAGGAGTCCAGATTACCCTTGAACGGCGTTTGTCTAATGTCTACACTCACCATGGCGATTACCAGGACAGTTCCCAATTTAAAAACTTAATACTAAGAACTCAACGTACATGATTCACACTCACATAATGACAGTTGTTTGATGGAAATGAAGTTTACTACGGTACATTAAATATACTGATTTCAACGCTAACTGGTTAATGGGAACAGTACGTTCATTTTATAATTGGTATAAATGAAATTAAAAGCTATCCTGCAACGTTAAATCAACAAGATGGTTAGGAGTAAAGAGAGTAACAGTAAAAGCGTTTTTTAAAAAAAAGAATAAAGTAGCAAATTGTGATACAGGATTAACTGGCAACATAGTCCACATTTCGTACTACCGTATACTTGCAATAAACAACTGTCCTGTTTATAAATATCAGAGAACCCTTTCTTGTGGTAAAACATACGCTGTGTTCCAAGAATTAAATTTCTATCAAAGATGAAATAGATTTGAAAAACAACCAAAATAATCATGTATGTTTCAATTATCCTAAACCTGCTTACCACAGGACTGGAAAAGTGCAATAGTAGTACCGGTACATAAGGGAGGGGTGAGAAATAGAGTTGAGAATTACAGGCCAATTAGTTTGACCTCAGTGGTACGTAAATTAATGGAAAGATTGATATGCAACCACATCAGAAATATATGTGAGGAACGTAAGTGGTTTTCAAGCTGGCAACATGGTTTCAGACAAGGATATTCATGCGAATCTCAGTTGGTGGGATATATGCAAGATATTTCAGATGAAATGGACAAGGGAGGTCAAATTGATAGTGTAGCACTAGATCTGTCTAGGGTGCGTTTATGTTGGAGCTGCGATAAACGATGAGAGCGACGATAAACGCAGCGACAAGAGCGGCGCTCAATTTCTTTCTTCGTGCAGTGTTTATATTGGAGCTTCGATAATAGCGTAGAATCGTGTTTTATATTGCGCGCAATTGTCAACCGGCCAGACATGTAGAAGAAATCTAGCTTATTTCTTTCGTATAGGAGTTGTAAGAGAAATAATTATGAAAAATACTTCAACTACTTCATATGACGATTCCAGAGGAACAGGATTTCGTAAAAAAATAGCCGAAGATTGTTACAATATTTCTAATTTTCCGAATTGCGTGGGCGCTGTCGACGGAAAATACTTCAGAGTTACTTGTCTTGCCCACTCTGGCTTCATGTTCCACAATTACAAGATTTTTTCCTATTGTCAATGCTAATTATAAATTTATAAACATTGAAGCTGGAGGTAATGGTAAACAGAGTGACGGTGGAACAGTTAGATCTGCAGTTCTGTATGTATCTTTAATAGATGGAAGACAGAATATTCCAAATCGTTCTGCCAAATTCTGAAATCACTGAACCTCGTGTTTTTTATAGGCGACGAGGCTTATCCATTTTTAAATAATTTATTAGATCCTTATGGACAATATTTAGATGCAGGTAGATGATACCTCAATGCTAGGTTATCGTGAACATGAGGAACCGTCAAATGTACCTTTGGCATAATTTATTCTAAATGGAGAATTTTAGCCACAACAATAGATGCTTCTGTAGTCGTAACTGACAATATTAAGAAGACCATTTTTTGCTCCATAATATTATTGACTGAAAAGGTATTGAATTTCGAAGAAACTAACACTTAAATTCCTAAGAATTTGACACCAATATTGGAAGGCCAAAGCAATCTGCAAAAAATACCGGATCTTATATAAAATCTACTTTTGTTACAATTAGAAATAAATTAATACGAATTTCTACATATTATGCATTTAATTTGATATTTATAATTTAAATTACTTTTAATAGAAAAATATTTTTTCAGTAAGTTATGTACAATTTCTCTTTCGCTGTATTAATATTTTTTTTTTTACTTTAATCTTCAGTTTGTAGTGTTCACACATTAAAATGAGTTTAAATTACGGAAATCGCACTAATTAAAAACGTTTAGAATTGTTTGTTTTATTATATTTAGTGCCATTTCATCCTACAATTTGTCTAGAACGAATCTGTTATGGTGATTTTTGTATTTACAGTACCACAAAAGGAACCTACTAAAAACTTAACCTATCAAACGGTCGCAGCCACCCTCGATAATAGCGAAGAAAATGCTCGCAGCGATTAGCGCCGCTCTCATATCGCTGCTCTGCTACTACGCGTTGCTCTGCGAGTTGCTCAGTATAAACACCTCCATTGTTAACAATGTTTCACTTTTCTTCGCTTCGCTAGTATCATCGCTCTCATCATTTATCGCAGCTCCAACATAAACGCACCTTAAGGCGTTTGACAGAGTAAGCCATAAAATGGTAGGAAATAAGGTAAAAACCATTGGAGTGGATAAGAAAGTCATTTGCTGGGTAGAAGAATTTTTAAAAGGTAGAAAACAGAAAGTTAGGGTAGGAAATGTAGTATCAAAAGAAGTGGAAGTAAAAATGGGTGCGTATTGGGACCATTGCTATTCGTTATTCTAATGAATAATTGTGTTGATTGTTTACTATCTGAAATTAGATTGTTTGCACATGACATAATGCTGTATAAAAGAATCAAAACGATAGAGGATTGTAAAAAGTTGCAGGGTGATCTGGACAGGATATCTAATTGGGTTGGTAAACATGGAATGAAGATAAATGCAAAGAAAGTCAGCTTATTAGATACACAAATAAAAAACAAAAGGTTAATTATGAATATAAGGTGGGGAAAGAATTGCTTGCTGAAGACTTGAAATTTAAATATCTCTAAGTTTTTCACTTGTATATTGATGTATAAGTGCTTTTTTTACATGTTTATTTAAAATATTCATTTCTGGTTTCTCATCAGCAGAATATTTCGGATTCAAGGGGATTATTTGATGATTTTTTAAAAATCTTTTTTCTGTTGAAAAGAATTTATTTCAAAACCACCTCTCTTTTTAATCCCATGACACAACATTATGTTAATCTCTGCTAGTAAACAGAATAATTAGAATAGTGAATGGGATGGCCCCAATGCAGTTCCCTGTGGCAAACTTGCTTTTTCTTCCACCAATTTCGATATAGATTTCTGTCCTAAATCTTCTCCCGTTATGTTTATGAACTCAACCCAGCAACAAACTTCGTAGTGATCCCAGAGGTTTTAATCTTATTCTTTGCACCTCATGGCTCATTCTGTCATATGCTCAGGAGAAATCCAGTTCTACACTATTAACTTGTCCTTCCCTATGCATTTTATGAAAAATATCTTACATACGGCCGAGTTTTACATGAATAGTTTTACCTGAATCCATGATGTGAAATATTGAGCACTTTGAATTCTTCCCAGATATTCATGTGTTGGAGTATCAAGGTCCCCCGTAACTTATGTACCACTGAGGTCAAAACAACTGGTTCGTGGCATGGAGGAAGGAATAATTCCTTCCTCCATGGTTCGTGGTTGTCAACCATATTTGTCTCCCCTACCTTCTGAACCTGTTGTGAGGGGTTGGGTGTGTTATGGCACGAGTGGTTGCTTATTATATTAACTATCCAACATTACTAAAGATTTTCATCTAACTTTAATTTCACTTGTAACCGAAAAGGGGGGGGGAGGAGGAAATTAGCTAGGAGATGTTAATTCTAGCAATTTATCAGGATTCTGACACCAGGTACTCTTTGATTACGCAGAGATTACCAGACTGCGATTGATTTTATACTTTCTTACCTCATGGAAATAAAACTTAGTTCGCTCTTCTTTAAGACATCAAATTAACAATATTATTCTGAAACACAATACAATAGCATATCAGGATCTGTGGGGCTATGGATTCTTAGTCTACGAGTGTTATTGAGACCAAACATGATGCGGATAAGTTACAAACCATTTAATATAAAAAAAACCTAACATACATTTTAGTCCGATTCCAACTAACTGACCTGAAGAGAAAATGACAAGTCTTTGCTTTATTAAACTGAATTTATTGCTCAATGTTATCACGTAATTACTGCCTTTACTTTAACAAATGCTTCCTACAAATCACTTATTACTTCACAACCATTAACACAAATAGGCCGCTCTCTCACACATACACAACATTCACTGAAATGCAACGACGACTGAATAATTCTCATAACTGGCGGCATCTTCTACCAACGCATATAAATGGAAGCCTAATCAACCAAATAAGTTACACCGGGGCAGTTGAGCTACTTTACGAAATATTATCCAACTTCTAACCAACCGAACACTTTAGAACTTACTATAACAAAGACTGAACACTTTTAGAGACAAACTGATTAACTCGAAACCCAGACTAATTGACTTGATCGACTTGGAGAACCAACCGAGGCTGTTGCATGTCTTACCTTCTGTACGCGACTACATGTTTCCTGCGCGCTGTTCCGTAAAAGAATGAAGAACGACTCGAGTGTGCAGGCTCACTTTGTACCAACCACAAAAGCGCTGAATCCGCGGCGTCACCTCGTGACCATAGCGTGATACACGTCCGCCTTAGCTGTAAGGGAGCGTGCATAAACCACGTAGCTCCATTTTCTCCTCCTTGTGAACCCCCCCTCTCCCCCACGTAGCCCTACGTGGCTTTTGCGTCTCCCCCCCCCCCCCCCCCCACGTAGCACGTAGCTTTTTTCCCTTTTGATTCCAGAAGACATTTTGTACTGTTTTCTCTTGTCAGACTATTCTAAATTACATACAGAGATAATTAACCGAGGGAAATAAATATTCACATGCTGTTGTGAGTTCTGTTCCTCATTTTAACTGTGAAAATTGTTATGAAAGGAAAGCTATGTGGCCTGGCTCGGAACCCCCCCTCCCCCCACGTAGCCCAGCATAGCCATTAAGCCCCCCCCCCCCCTGGACCGAGTCACGTGGTTTGTGCACGGTCCCTAAGCAGCCGCTTCTGAGCGAGTTGTAACTTGCACGTACAATGACAAAATTTACGTACCAATTCTCAAATAAAATTAAATCCTGTTTATTATCTTGGTTCCCTTACATCGTACTACCATAGGCCATATCCATGACTCAATCAAAATAATGTTTCTATATGGAAAGGCAAGGTAAATTACATTGACGCTCCTAATTAGTTGTGAAACGTTAATATGCATCCACCCACTACAACCTGTTGTAACACTACCACTGATGAAATCTACCCCATTAAAGGCCGCACCACCTATACCACATTCCATATCATGTAACAGCCCACCTTCCTCCAGTAACAAAGATTTTACATCGGCCTCACTTCGAGCGCGCTACCCACCAGAATGAATGGTCACAGGTGAATGGTTTACTCATAAAATCTGGATCTTCCTGTAAAAAAAGGTAGGCGCTTGCGTGAGCTCAGTCACATGTGCCTATTTGCCCGAGATATGTGTTTTTTTTTGGGTGTGAATCCTTTTGTTTTGCTGCCCCCCTTCTTCCTTCAACTTGGTGAGCTTTGGATATAATGTAATTTATCTTTTCTTCCAAATAAATATATAAGTTTCTGCCTGTTCCATTCTTGTTAAATACTATCTCGCTAGGGTAAAATGTTGTGTCTGCCTATGCTATACACCTGTAATAATATTATCCATGCTGCCCCCTTTACACTTTCTTAAATAATTCCCTTGTGCTATCATGAGGATCCGTTATCAGTTTCCTATACTCATCATTTTCTGCTCATAAGGGACCAGGCTGGGTCTACCTGTCAGGATGTCTGCGCCGATGCGTGCCCAATTCGTTGAATGTTTGAAGGCAGTTGTTGGTACAGGGATCGGAGTTCACTACCGTTCGGAGCAGTGAACCATAACGTGGTAACTTCAGTTACTGCAAATTTGCGCGCCTTCTAAGCCAATGATCGAAGCAGTTTATTGACAATCATTGAGGATAGAAGCTAAGAGTTGGAGGGAAAATGAAGCTTGCTTGCAGGCAGTCAGGGAGCGTGGAGAGAGGCCTGCTGTGTGGGAAAGGCAGAAGTGTTTGAACTTGAGATCAGGACATTGGGAAAAAGCTGGCGAAAGGATCTGGAGTCTGTAATAAGACAGAGTTTCAACTTAACGAATGTAAAGAGATGTTGTCTGGGGCAATTCAACTCACAGGTACAAAGTGTTCAGAGCACAGAACCGAATTATAAGAATTATGTGTGGGGTTAGTAGTATAACTTCATGGAGAGAGCTGTTCAAGAAGTTAGGAACTTGGTAGCCCAATATAGATACACATTAATGTCCTTTGAAGTCACCAGTTATACTCTACTTGAAACAAATTAGTAAAACTTACAATTATGACACTAGAAGTAAAAGTGATCTTCACAAGAATTACAACGCGTTGTCATTTGTTCAAAAAGTAATCAGATATTCAGGGATACTCATCTTCAATAAGCTTAAGTATCTGGTAAGGGATAAGATTAAATTCAGGAAAAAATGAAAGAATATTAAATTGATAACTCCTATTCCACAGAAGAATTTCTTTTAAGGGTATCCTCAAACCAATGTTTTAGGAAAATGTAGTTGGTATAATTAATGTACATATTATTTTATGACTGAATCTATTTTGTTATGTAACCAGTTTGCTGTGAATTGACTTCTTTCCACGTCCCATACCGCTAGTCTCTTAAATTGGTATCTATGGAAATTAATTTATTGTTTGTGTTCGGTGTACAGTAAAAGAACTCCTAAGGTCTAAAAATATTGCTATTTCACCGTCACTTACGAATGAATTTGGACCTCTATTCCTATATAAGACCTCATTTAGAAAGCTGTCGTGATGAGTAACGGCTCATAGCTAAGCCTCTGTCAGCTGAAGAAATGTTGAAAAAGCTGCAGAGGAAGAGACCGGGACGAACCAAGGATCATTGCAAGGGATAGTGTTTGTTTTTTACTCTATTCGGTTTTTATGAAGCATTTGCATCATATGTCCGTTGCAACTCGTGCTATGATATTTCCTCTTCTATCCAGATTTGAAATTCCCTAAAAATCTCATCAAACCAGATTGCTTAACATTTCTGACTTTTTCATAACCTCCCATTCTCATACATAAATGTCTCAGTAACACAACCATAGAATTAGTCGTTGCATCGTTCAGTTTTTATTCTCCTGCCATACTATTTTTATTGTCATTAGTTCCTAGTTCACTTGTTTGGGTATAGCAATGCTCTTCAGCCTATTCACATTGCTATTATGCTATACAAGTTCAGCGCTTTCCTTCATTTTTTGTTTTGTTTTCTTCCTTCATTTTTCTTATCTCTTTGAATTATTCCCTTTTCCTGTCCACTGTACTGGTGCCTTCCTTCCTAATATTGAACCTTTCCATTATATATCTCTTCTACTCCAGAAGCAGTAGTCTCTTATTTTTATAACCACCTTATTGCTTGGTCTCTCACAACTGTTTTTTGATAATTTATGCTCTCTGAAATCTGAGATACCGTACCAGGTAATTAGGCTTTGTAGAGAATACAGTCAACTTGGGAGCCATAAACCACGTAGCTCCATTTTGGCCTCTTGCGAACCTTTCCTCCATCCCACGTGCCCTGACGTGGATTTTGTATCTATCCCCCCCCCCCCCCCCCCTCCCTCTGGGTAGCACGTGTATTTTTTTCCTATAATGACTGTTTTTTCCTATCAGACTATCGTAAATTACATACGGAGATAATTAAATGACGGAAATAAGCATTTACATGCTGTTGTGCGTTCTGTACCTCATTTTAATTGTGACATAGCTTATAACACTAATGGAAAGCTATATGACCTGGTTCGGAACCCACCTCCCCCCACGTAGCTTTTCCATTAACCCCCTCGCCCCCCCTAGACAGAGCCACGTAGTTTATGGACGCTCTCCATGCTTTGCCCTCTTTGCTCTACCACTGCTGTCTTGAATTATTGATTCTTTTCCTAGCCTGTCCACATGTAGATCATTTAAATCCCTGCTTGATTTTTTTTTTTTGCTGTTGTCAGTCTTTAGACTGGTTTGATGCAATCCTCCATCCCTTCCTATCCTGTGCTAACCTCTTCATTTCTACATACCCCTTACAATCCACGTCCTCAATTATCTGCTTCTAATCTCTGTCTACCTCTGCAGTTCTTACCTTTAACTGTTCCCTCCACTAACAAATTAACCAATCCATCATGTCTCAAAATATGACCTACCAGCCTGTCTCTTCTTCCTGTAAGCTTCTTCCATAAACTTCTTTTCTCACCCATCATTTCTAAAACTCGTTCATTTCTTACTTTGTCTGTCCACCTAATTTTCAGCATTCTTCTGTAGCACCACATTTCAAATGCTTCCAGTTTCTTCTTTCCGGTATTCCTAAAGTCCACCCTACTTGATATGCCCATCATATTCCTTTCTCTGAACTCCCAAGACATAGGCCTACTTAGTTTCTTCCCGAGTGTCTCATTTATCCTTCAAACTTTTTCCTTGTACTTCCCGAGAACTTTGACCCTAGAAACTCGTCTGTCATTTACGAGTGCCAATTAAAAGTAGCTGTAATTTCTATCCAGTATGAATACTCTTCCATCAACAACTCCTTTATTTCTATGGTACATTCTATAACCTTTAGGGAACATTTCATTATCTATTACCTCAAAGATTGCTTCAGACTATATTCATCATAGTTATTTTGCATATTCAGACTAGATAAATACGCAATTCTAATCAAGTTTTATCTGTGTGTCAAATCTGTAGTATTTACATTACCGTGAAGCGGGGATACTTTGACTCCATTTCTTACTTTGACCGAAAATTACGAAAAAGTTCAAGCAGCTCTTTTACGGATATTTCTGAACGTACCCAATCGCACTGTTGTCGTCGTAGTTCCACATGTATTCTGTAGATGGCAGCACAAAGCGCATCCGCCAAAGAGAACATTTGTGGTAAACCTGGATGGAAGGGGGTCCCAGCAAAACCAGGTACAATCGAAGTCGTTCTGGCTGGTTTGATGCCAATATTTTTACTGACTGGTTCATGAAATCGTTTCTTCCACATGCTAAAAAGCGTAAGGGCAAAGTTGTGCTTATTGGAGATAATCTATCTTCGCAAGAAAATGAAACTGTTAGTCAAAATCTTATTTCAGGATTCAGGAAATGTGGCATCTGGCCTCTAGATCGAGAGCAGGTGTTGAACCACCTACCTGGACATAACAACTCTGACTTGGATGTAATTATGCCTACAGTATCCAATGCATTGATAGATATTTTGACAGCCATGAGACATGGGGAAAACAGTCAACCCCGCAGACACCGTTGCAAAGTAAATGACACAGCAGGAGGATATGTGAAAACTGCGACCAGTGAAATTTGCGGCCAACCTAAAATCTGCGAAATCTGCGGCCAATACCTCTTCTCTTTGTGTCATGCCGCGCCGTCCTAATCACTCTAAACGCCCCTTTAGACGACCCGACCTGGTCTCACTAAATCGTGGCCTGGAAGTTTTGTCGTGAACAAATCATTTTACATTACACGCCCGAAACAGCCAAGTTAATTTCTATTTTTTTTTTAATAGACACGTAAATGTTTCACAGGTTAAGCATTCTTTCTTAGACTTTTTTCGCACTCGTTACTGGAAGCTGAATTTTTTGCTGATCTGCAACACTGTTCGGAAAATCCAGTGCGGTACTAACTAGATCGGAGTGGCCGAGGTCGTCTAGAGGCGGCCATACACGATCGCTCCATCCGTCCAAATGGAGCGATGTCACTCCATTATCGTGTCGTCTGTGGGGAAATTTTATGTGGATGACGTTAACCCACAACTGCTGATGGTAGAATATTTTTTCCTACAGTAGTTTGTTATCTGCTTAACGTCTCTCTAACAGCGAGGTCTTTAGAGACGGGAAAGGATGGGGGGGTGGGGGCAAGGAATGGGAAGGAATTCGGCCATGGCCTTTTGCAGGAAGCATCCCGGAATTTGCCTGGAGTGATTTGGGAAACAATGGAAAACCCAAATCTGGATGCCCGGACAGGGATTCGAACCACCGTCCTCCCGAATGCGAGGCCTCCTGCACTAGTAATGTGAGGCAAAGGGAGATTTTGCGTGAAATCTACTACGATTCTGTAAGTATCTGCCTCGTTATTACAATTCTTTTCTACGACTTTTAAGCAAGAATAAAACTTGTATTTTAATAACAGTTATAAACTATAAAACATCTGTAGTGTCAACCTGCTGTTTAGAAACATTGGCTACAAACGTAGCAATCCGCTCAGAGCGCCGGCGGGGCGGCTTTTAACAATACAACCAGTTTGATCCTATTCTATAATAAACATACCGCTACAGCATTGTTGAGAATTCTGGCCGCAGATTTCACTGGCAGCAAATTTCACTGGGCGCAGTTTTCGCGACACCCAGCAGGAAAGAGTTTGTGTATGGAGGACCTTGTAGATGAACCAGATTCCCCTTCCAGTGAGGTCTATATTCCAGATTCTCATTCATTAAACACAGGAAAAATTGTGTACGACTGTGTAATAATTTATTTACTTATTTGGTTCTTTTTCTTGGCAGTTATTGCTCTTTTTAACCACCTAGGTTATTTAATTTTATTTGTTTTTAACAGATGATGATAATGTAGATAGAATGGCTGATGACACTGCTGGAGTTCTGGGGAGTTCAAGTACAATTCCACGAAGTGTTAAAACCAATGATTTTGTGATTGCTCGTGTACCAACAACACACAAGACCCACAAATACTTTGTGGGTGAAATCCAAGAGACAAATGGCACAGAATTTCTGGTTAGATTTCTAAGGAAACAGAAAGGAAAGTTTGTATGGCCAGAAGTGTTGGATGAAAGCTTCGTATCACTTGAGCAAATATCTTTCGTTCTTAGTAAACCAGATGTTTTGAAGCGTGGTTTACGTTTCTCAGAAAAAGAACTTGAAGGCTTTCTGTAAATCGAATAAGTATATGGAGAATACTGCTAGCTCAGTTTTCATTTAGTTCATAATTAGTTAAATACCTACGTATATTACTATAAATGGTATACGGCTTACAATAATTATGCTATAGCCTCATTGTGGTTCATTAAAAAAAATTGAAATATTAATTCATGTTTACATATGATATTGTTGGTCAATTTACACTTCTGCTGGGGATATTTTGACCAGGTAAGTAGTTTTCATTATTTCTGTGGAAGCAGTCAAAGTTACCCCAACCATAGGTTAACTTTGACCGGTGACAATAAAAATTATTTCTCTTGGTATTATATGCTTTTAAATAAAGTTAGGTATATCATTCAGTCGGTATTAGCCCCCAAAATGCCATATTTAGTTTGATGAAAATGTTTATGTATGTTCTGATATTGCATCTAAATTGAAAATATTGGGCAAAGTATCCCCATTTGACGGTATTGAAGTAATGGTGGAAGAAATTATCATAACAGTTTTAGATTAGTCATAGCAATCTGCTAGAATACTATGAGATACAGTTCATATCTTAGGTGCTAAAATATGATATTTAATCTTGTTAGAATCTATATGCATCATTCCTACACCTCTTGGTACGAGATCTCTGAAACACAAAATGAATCTAAGATATTCTTCAGTGCATTTTGTTGAACTAAGTGATTCATTTGAAGCTATTCTAGAACCTATTTACTGTCAGTTCTCATTCTGTTGCTTTATTTGCAGTATTATCATAAGGTTTATCGGTGGAAGATACCTTTGTTGTGATTATTTTACATATACTTCTTGGAACAATGTGTATCTGATACTGATTTCACAATGTTGCATTTATGTTTGTAATACAACTATTAACAAATATAGTAAACTAGCGGAGTTCCCGGCGTTGCCCGGTATAGTTGGCGTAGATTTACCCGTACGCTAGTTTTATTCAAGCAATGAGAAACAAGTAAATCAAGTTTCATAAACTTTGCGCCATCCATGTGCGGATTTAAAGCAAATCTAGGTTCACCCGCCCCCTTCCCAGAAAGGGGTGGGTTGAAATTGATTTACTCATACACTATTTTTATTCATCCAAAGTTATTCATAAGTACCAAGTTTCAATAATTTGGTTCTAGCCATTTCCGGTATTAAACTAAGTGGTGATTTAGCCGCACAGTTCTAAAAGTGGGGTGGGTTGAATGCTTTGATACGGAATGTCTGTTTCATTTAGGTCCAGGCTACATTTAAACTTAATTACCAACTAAATGTATACGTCATACTTCGTAAAAAAAATGATAGCCATATTATCGCATGTAACATTTCCTTCCTTAAATTTTGGTTTCGAGTCTTAAACCCCATAGATGGCCATATTGAATGCGAAGAGGAAACTAGGTAAAGTGGACAATATGTAAATTAATTTTAATAATATAATTATAAAACATTCCCATTTCTTCTTTTCATTTTGAAGCTACTATCTCAGGCTACACAGCTAGAACCTCTGAGGTTTGGATGTGAAATTAAATTCGCTGTTAATAGGAAGTAATGCATATCTCTTGGGATTGAACATGAAAGTGAACTATTTATAACCTTTAATTTTGGTTTTTCCGTATTTTTATAATTTATTGTTGAACGATTGTGGGTTCGGGCGCAACGCCAGGGACCCATGAAGGAAATGTGCTATCTGTTTGAAATTTGGTGCACACGTTCCTAAAGACATATTATTTCATAAAACATTGTATGTAAAATTATAGACCACGTACTGTAGAAATAATTCCGCACTGAATTTATCATTACAGACCTTTCAGTAGCAGGTATGTTGCTATAT
The DNA here is from genome assembly GCA_031002005.1 of Vandiemenella viatica. NCBI lineage: Eukaryota > Metazoa > Arthropoda > Insecta > Orthoptera > Morabidae > Vandiemenella > Vandiemenella viatica. The sequence goes on along the minus strand of JARYHS010011408.1, from coordinate 86,010,065 downwards.
CTCAGACGGCAAAATCGGCCAGAAATTTTGCTAGGAAAGTTTCTTGGTATTCATCACCAATTAAGATATGGTCAGGAAAATCAAGAAACACAGATTTGTAGAAATAATGCAAGTTACTATCCCGCAAACAACTTCAGCGACGTTGTTATACGCCACAACCAACAATAATTGAACACTGCAGCGATTGTAACACACATTGTTCATCTGAGAAATACGATTGCCAATGTAACCTATCAAAACAACTTAGATAACGCTTTCTTTTCGTATGAATCGAAAATACATATTCACCATTGCCATGAATGCATAATTTTACAGCTTGGTCCAGCCCTCATTTCCACGTAAACGCTAACTCGGTTTCTTTTGGTACTAATCGAAAATACATATGCGCCATTGCCATGGATATATAATTTTACACCTTGGTCCAGAATATATTTTCACGTGAACACCGAGTGTAGTTGGTGAGGAGAAATATGGTCCCATAACAATCAACTTCGCCATAAGACATTGGCAGCAATGAGGACATTAACACCTTATCTCAGTATCTTTGCAATAGGCCCTACCTAATGTGTGTGTAATATGCCTTGCAAAGCTGAATGTTTTGTATCATTACCTGTGTCGTTACTTCCTCTTTACGATTTAGAAGGAAGTGGAATGAAGTTTTCTCTGCAACAATAAATAGTAAGATACATCTGCAATGAACAGAAACAAGTAATAAGTTACGTGATAACTTGTAACGATCTACCCGTATTCCAAACAACTTTATAGGCCTACATACGTTTGATGGCTTCACATGCAATGTTTTAGTGGGGATTCCACGATAACCGTGGCGCCGCAATTTGATCATGGATTCTTATGTAACTCGACGAGAAAAATTGAAAGTAAAGAATAATTTTTTTTGATATCTCGCTTAGTTCTCGAGATACTGTACCTCAAAACAGACGTTGTTAGGTTGAAATGCGGCCTGGCCCAGAAGAAAAATTTCGCCTTAGTAAAATTTAATGATGAATTCGTATTTAACTTGACAAATCGAAAATAAATATTTTTGTTTTGTTTTGTTTGATATCTCGCTTAGTTATCGAGATATTGTATCTCAAGTGAGGAGGTTAGGGTGAGATCCGGCCTGGACCAGAATTTTTTTCACTAAAACTACTTTATCTACACGGTGGAAATGCGCTATAGGTGTTTTATTTTCTTCCTGTTGTTAGGTTGAAATACGGCCCGGACCAGAAGAAACTTCACCAAAAGCGCAAGGAACTATACCTATAACTGATTTTTAACATGTTATATCTCGAAAACAAAGCGAAATATCAATAAAAAAATATTCTTTATTTTCGATTTGTTTCATCGAGTTCTACAAGAATTCATCATCAGATTGTCTTTAGCAACGAGTGTAGTAAATTTCAGACAGATAGCACTTTTCCTTCTTGGGATCCTGGCGTTGCGTCTAAGCCCGATTCTGTCTTTACCACATTTTCCGATATAATTCGTTGTTTCTATTGCTGCACTAATTGTTGTGGTTATTTTGATGAAATTGGTACACATGTTCCTGATAGAATAGCTAAAAATATTGCAGGAATAGATCAACCCCATCTCTTTCCTTCTACGCCGGGGGTTAGCCGTTTAAATACGTACTAGTGATCGGTCAGGAGGACTGCAATTCATTAAGTTATTTAGTTTCTTTTGTAAAAAGTAATAATCATTGCATACATTTTTTTGAAATTGTCCTATTGCGTTTGCTACTAGCATAGATATATTATATACTGTATACCAGTGGTGGTCAACCCAAATGATCTCGCGGGCCACTTTGGAAATGCATCATAACTCCACGGGCCGCATATAAAATTATTTATATTAGATTTAGACCCACTATAAAAAAATGTTTGGATTAAAAAATTGAAACATAATGAGTTATTATTATTGAGATAACTATTATTCTTACACGTAAACATAGATAATATAATTATAATGATACTAAACACACATTGTAAAGAAATATATAACACTAAAAATGAAATATGAAAAATATTTTATAAAAGTGTGATGAATCTCCCGGGCCACAAAAATGTCCAAGGCCGCGAGTGTGCCACCCCCGCTGTATACAATGACGCCGTTAGCTGCGAGCGTGTACCATTAGCTTGTGTTGTTTGATATTGTTACTGCATGTTTGATTAGAATGTTCACGTAATCAATAATTAAGAGTAGTGCCAACATCATAAAAATATAATTGCGCATAACATGGTGAGTGACCATATGCAGCAGTTATTGGACCTGATCTATGATATAAAAAAATCATGTATTTTAAAATGATACACTCCGCGCATTAATCAGAAATTTTAGCTTCTGAAGTAATCAAAGCAAATGATGCATTGTATTTACAAATGTTTTCAAAATAATTTCTTGACTTTGTGTTTATGGATGGTTCATTTGAATTTAGTCCATCATACAATGATTTAAAATATCATTTTGACTTAAGGCTGGTAATACTGCTTTACCCTTATGACAACATGAAGTGAATGCAGTCCTTTCACCTGAAGTGACTTCTGATTCGAAATGTTTTGCATTACAAAACCTGCAACTTAAATGCTTTAATCCACAATCGAAACTATTAAAATGTCTTGGAATGACATGTGGTGCGCATTTAAATGTATCCATCAAAATAATATCATCATTTTGTATATAATTTTCATCATTTAAATTTGGTCTATTATTGCTTTGAATTTCACGCAAATTGGTATTCCATCTTGTTTGTCTCTCATTCCGACCTGTCAATGTTCTATGTCAAGGCATAATGGAAGTAGGTGCGAATATCTGCATAAAAAAGTAATGAAATGACTGAAATTAAGATTAGATAGGGTTTCAAAAATCAAAGGGCCCTTAACCAAAGTATAACCTTTTAAATAATAAAATGTATTAATTTTTTTTTGCTACTATCAATCCAATTTACTTTTTTCTTTGGCGGCAACCATTAGGAGATTCAAATTATGCGTTAGGATATCGAATTTTCTATAATATAGAAAATAGAGCTTTTCGAAAAGTTCTTTTTATAAGTTCAAAGATTAATTTCTGCTCTGTGCCACTGTTTTGTTTGACCAAAGACCACAGAATATCTTAATGCTCGGAATACACGTTACATAGTTGACTCCAATACGATTCGATTTCACGCACACACACGCGCGCACGCGAATTAATTTTTTTTATTTAATAAAGTATTTGAAACACATATATTAGCTATGCTTAATATAATTTTTCTTTATTGTTTGACCAAAGACCTCAGAGTACCTTATAAACTTGACATTGGCAGAATCGCTAAGGTCATTTTTTAAAAAAAAATTGACTGTAAACAATGAATATTTAATTTAATGTATTTTTAGCACATATTATATATAAATTTTATCTTCTGCACTTTTCTCCATAGAAACTTAAAGTATGCCAAATGTCACACTCCTCCGTACGCGCAGTATTCTTCACATATTAACACATACGAGGGTGAGTCAAATGAAAACCTTAAATATTTTTTAAAATATTATTTATTGTGCAGATGTAGTACAAAGCTGTATCACTTTTCAACATAATCTCCCCCAAACTCAATGCAAGTCCTCCAGCGCTTACAAAGTGCATAAATTCCTTTAGAAAAAAAATCTTTTGGTAGTCCGTATAACCACTAGATAAGAAATGGAGTGACTGACATGAAATTTCATTTACAAGTTCAGAAAATTGACCTCTGTTATGAACTTCAATATTAGCGGTCTGGTGGCTCGTTGGTTAAGGCGTCTGACTGCAGACGGAAAGGTCCCCGGTTCGAATCCCTGTCTAGGGGGAGATTTTCATAGGCACTTAACCCGGGCTTCACCTCTGGCATAGCTTGCTGTGTAATGTGAAGTACGCCAGAACGCTTCCGTGGTTCGGATTCCACGTTAAACTGTACGTACCCTGTACCATCTCCTCTAGGTGGTGGCGCCCGTACCCGGTACACTTGCTGGGCTAGGTTAAGGCGGCTACTACAGGGGCGGAATGCGCAGCCAATAGAAATCCTGTCACCAGGTCATTACGATGACACAAAATTATTATTATAACTTCAATATTTACGGTGTGGGCAAATCAACATAGATTATACCGGGCAATGCCGGGAACTCTGCTAGTATCAAATAAAATTTTAGTTGTACTGTGGTTTAATGTGTACCGGTAAATAATGGACATATTTAACACATATTAATTTATTAAAGAAATATTTGGTAAAACTTTATTAAATTCATCTTAAGACAAATGTACCACATTTGAATTTAACATACTCTTTTCCTTGAACTGTTAAATTATTGTATAATACAATATATTTATATTTCTGCAATACTTCTATGTAGTAGGATTACACAAAATAAATCATATATATACATTTATATATATTTTGACAGCATGAGAACAGTTAAATTCCAGTTAAAATATAATCTTTGTTTAGTTTATTCATGGATGGATTCTCAATGCAAACCAAACAACTAGGATTTACAATAATTTGACATATTTTAAGGAAAAAATAGTATGCGCCAGAAATACGTAATACAGGTTATTTAAGTACCCGCTTATCTATTGGTACAAAATTAAAACCGCACGACTTTTACAAAAATCCGACATACGGTTTCTTATCTCACAACAGATATGATTTATCAAGTATATTCTTCTCTTTTCGTTTAGCCAGCGCAACATTTCTGGCAAACTACTGGAAGTATCAGCCAGATGTTCACACGTATCCCAATGTCTTATGAAACCAATAGTAATAACAAAAATAATAAAAAATTGTCTTGGCGTGAATATTATCACCGGCAAAAGAACCAAAAAACTACTAGTAATTACTGTGAAAGAGGTTGAAAAACATTTGGTGTTAAGAAGTGTTTTGACTGGTGTCTACATTTTCTGACTTGACTAGAGCGAATGACATGCAATGATAATGTAATCAAATGCTTTTTCTCAGATTTACCAGCAAATTTGGTGCAATAAGTTACGGCAATAACTCCACCCAGAAACAAATTAAACTACTTATTAAAGTATATGTATCTTCTCCTGTTACTGCGAGTTTTACCAGCTCTAACTATCCTGATGCCGCGTGTTTCCTCGTTTAAAGACATATCGCAAGTACGTTTACTGTGACACCTTATCTAAATGCAGACGATAACAGAATTTAAAAGAATCGCGGGGTGCTGAAGAAATCTGATTTTGCATAAGGGGAAGGGCCTTTCGGACGTCAGCAGGGCTGCTAGTATGGGAGATGTTGACTGCACTTCGGCTTCTTGGTAGAGTCCGGTAAGAGACGCAGTAACAGCGATAATGGCGATGGTTTTGTTGCCGAGTTATGGCTGCTGCGGTGGCTTGTCAACCTGCTGTTCTTGTGTCTTGGGGGCGGGAGAGGCGGGGGTGGGGTCGTCCTGGAACAGCGGGTTCTTCACCTCCATCTCGCCGGTCTGAAACACACAAAACACTAGAATAAGGGACAAGTTTGATGTGTGCAGTAAGGTTTTAATGGAGCTGCACACCCCCAAGTGCGGAACTTCTACATGAAATCGTACCTCCGCTTCCTCAAGTTTTGTTTACAATGAATATATATATTTCGTAGGTATTGTAATGGTACGGCCATGTAAGAAGGATGGAAGACACTAGGATACCAAAAGTTGTATAGGAATGGGAAGTTAAAGGAACGAGGAAAAGAGGACGGCCCATGTTTACTTGGCTCCAAAGTGTACAAATAGCAATGAGAAGATCTGGTGCAGAAGTGGAAGATATACAAGATCGAAATAGCTGGAGCAATATTCTGAGAAGTTCTGCGTTTATTGTGTTTATTGTTATGGGAGTATCACCTCTGTAGTGAGGAAAATCATTCTTAATAATTATAATATTCCATATCTTAGTCTTTTCTCTTCGGCCCGCTATTGCTTAACTAAAAATTCTGTGGTTGTTTTCATCTAACTGAACTCTAATAAGAGTAACAATGATTTGCATGTTTTGTTAGCTAAGCGACGAATTGCAAGTTTGAAATGAGGGTGGTGATGTGCAGTGGCGTGTACTCTTGTCATTAGAATTAATTGAGCCGTGAATTCTGCAGAGTTCATGTAACATAGATAGTTTTGAAAGCGCGTCCTTATTTAGCTATCTAATCTAATTCACTTGTGAAATATCACGAGTTTCTTTTTTGTTTTTTTTGTTTTTTGTTTGATAAAGATCACTCTGTCAGTATTACCCGAAAAAATGCTTCCGCAAAATGCAGAATTGGTGATAACAAATATACTACGTTATACGGATGACGCAATACTGGGAAAAACAGGAAAGGATATTTTCTCGAAAATATTAATTACATACCACGAACACTCAAGGAAACATTTAATTCATAAATGCAGAGGCATTAAGTATTGTCTTTGTTCTATAAACAGCAATTACAAAATAAGGAAGCAAAATTTATCGACGTAATATATTATTACTAGATGATCAGATCAAAAACTTCGTGAATAAAATACGATGAATAGCGAACCAGAATGCAAATTAGCTGAACAAAACACATACAGTATTGTAACGAGACTGCTGTGTCAGACTCGTATAATGTTTTAATAGCAATAATAATTAACTAGACAACCCGTGCGAAAATTTCGCGAATAAAATGCGATGAATAGTAAGGTTGAATGCTTGTAATGTAATGAAACGTAGAACCGCACTTTTGTAGCAAATAGTTTTTTTTAGTGTAATAGGTACGCATCAAAATACTTACAAGATATTACGAAACAGTTAGGAAAATTTAAAACAGTCTGTATGTACGACAGACTGTCACTGACCCCAACCTGAACAAAATGCACACAGCATATCAACATCTGTGTTATATGTATTGCTGTGTGAATAAAATATTTACATTGGAATGCATAGCAAAACAAAAATGTTTCTAGGCTTCGTGTTCGATATCTTGCATTGTTTTGTGTTATAATTATAAATATGCCTAGCGGTGTAAATGCCAACAGAACAAAATAAATATTAACTGTAGGTTTCTTGTAATCTGACAGCTTTGAGATTCTTGTCAACAGAAATAATCAAAATTCAAAAAATTAAAATTTAAAAAATCACCCTTCCCCAACGAAACGCCGTATTCACTACAACACATGGCCGAATAAGGTTAATACTATTATCGACTACTTAATTTACATAAATAAATCTTATAGTTAAATAAATCATAGTAAATTACAGTTTTCTTTCTCTACATTGAACGCGCATTGTAAATCCATGGATATACAGCGTTACAAAAACGTCCAATAAATTCTTCAAGTAACTGAATTTCTAATCACCCAAACAAATATTTTTTATCTGAAGCATATAACTGTTGAAATGATCGAGTGTGGTGAGTGAGCGGTTAACGTTCTGGCCTCGCATTCGGGAGGACGCCGCGCCGGTTCGAATCCCCGTCCGGGCTTTCCATGGTTTCCCCAAATCACTCCAGGTGAATGCCAGGATAGTTCCTTCATAAGGCCAAGGCCGAATTCCTTCCCGTTCCTTGTCCACAATCCTATCCCGCCTCTAATGACCTCGACGTCGACGAGGCGTAAAGCCAGATTTTTTTAAACTGGAGTCAAAAGGGTGAGTAACTTCAACAGATATGGAAGATACCAAGAACGAATTGCATTAATATTTCCGAAATGTTCGTACTTTCAAGTGAACTTAAGGTTTATTTGCGACTCCAAGATTTAACTGATATTTGGAATACGGGCTGTCGTTCATTACAGTTCAGACAGCCATTTCCTCTCATCTTAAAAAGTAAGTATAATGTAACAACCCTGAGACTCAGCTTCCTACCGATTTCAATCCTTTAAACTGATTATCTTGGTGTCAGAGAGAGATAAACATTGATTAGTTGTGCCTTTGTATAATTTTCTAGAAACGTATAGTGTTTTGATGAACGAAAATGATTTGAATGAACGGTAAGTCAATTAAAAGCAGTACATTGTTTGAAATGATACTTGGAAGACTGTATTTAAGAATGTTATGTAAACTATAATGTTTTGAATGGATTACGAATGTTTCGAATTGCTTAATTTTATCGGTTAAATGTTCAAATAATTGTAAATATTTTCTAATATCATTTTATAAAAAATTTCCACTATAATTAGTAATTTTGTATATACTCTAATTGTTTTGTACCATTTATATTGTTAGAGCGATTGTCAGCGCTCCAGAAAAGCCTTTTTAATGTGGTCGAATGTATTCTACAACTATTTAAGGCTAAGAGCGGACAAGTTCGCTCGAACGGTGCTTACTCCTGGCTGCGTAATTTGAATTATTAATGTGTTTTGCTTTGTTCGTGTATGTTTCTCTGAGGTATTCGACGTAATAAATGTAAAGTAGAAAGTTAGTCGAAGGTTCTTTTTTTATGGCTTTTGGTCTCTGCAACCATTTAATCAACTTCAATTTGTATTGTGTTAGGATGTAATTGTGGAAAGCTACAGTGAGGATAGCACAAGCCAAACACAACACTTTATTAAAATCATCCAAGCCGAACTCAAACCCGCTACCCTTCCAATGTAAATTGAGTGTTCACTTTATTCACAATCAGATATTTTTTTTTAAGAACTCTAACTCTATCGGTGTCTTCTATAAATTTCACACCATATTGCATTCTATTAAAATACAATTTCCTTATCCGCCAACGAACTTTTCATTTAGGTTTCTGGCACACAATGTGATGCATCACAGTGAAAATGGCAGCTACTCGTGCACGTGAAGCGTCCACGGTGGCTGTGCTTGGGCAGTTAGCCGAGCAATCTTGGCTGGGTTGCGATGCCGCGCGCGTCAACAGAAATGTCTTGCGCGGCAAATAAATAAGGGGGCGTCCATAAATTACGTGAGGTCAAATAGGGGGGAGGGGAGTCCGGTGAAATCTCACCAAGGGGGAGAGGGGTCAATGGAAATCTCACGTGAGGTTTTCGAAATTTTGATGGACTGTAGAGCTAAAAGAAAAAGAAAAAAAGGTCTACAAAACACACTAAAGTCGAATTTAGGGGATATTTCGTCGATAAGAGGGGGTGTAACAGGCTTTGGAAAGGTGAGACCTCAAAAAAAAAGGTCTCAAAAAGTTGCGCGGGCGATTCGTAACGGGGGGGTTTCACCGGACGAAATCGCACCAGAAAGGGGGGAGGGGATCGGACCAGATCTCACGAAGTCTCACCAGAGGGGGAGGGGGGCGGGGTCCGGAAATCCGGAAAAACAACTCACGTAATTTATGGATGCCCCCTAACCAGTTTGGCGCACTCGAACATGGCTCGAGCGGCAGTCGTGCGTACTCAATACGCAGCTTAAGCCCTCCACTACACTGGCTTAATTCAAGAAACTACCCGTCATTGAAAAGTAAAAGCAGTTCAGTACATGCTCTGGTGGAAGTTACAACCACCCGGCGACTTGCCTGTAAATCTCCGCAAACCAATGCAAAAACACCAAGTTCAAAATTATTTAAAATGCTTTCCGCGACAGGACTGAGTAATTAATTGCAATCTTCTGTAACCACTTACATTGAGTGGTTTCATAATACGTTGAATACACAAATCGAAGAATTACTGCAAACCCCTATACGTTATTACAGTATCAGAATAGGTGAAAGTGGTAAACAGAGACCAGAGTCTGGACCCCAGTGCTCGCTTATCGTTGTGCGCTTGACTGCCTCCTTCCACTTCTAGAGGACCCGACAAAACTGTCACTTGGAGAGAAAGCAACGGTCTCTCTAGTCTGCCCGGAGAACAAACAAGGAGTCTCGCTCACATTTTTACTCAAATGAAAGTAGTGTTTTTAATCTTTTGTATCTTTGTTTCTAAAGCGAGACAAGAAGCAAAGGCACGCATCCACCCTGAAGCGGAGCAAATACGACAACTCGTGAATGGGCCACTCTGCTGCAATTGCTCCGCACTCTACTTCCCGTAACAAGGAACCAACAAAATATTACATTTAAAGGGACAGGTAATTAAGGCTAATAGTTCCCGTTGTTCGCTTGTTACAGAAAGATCTTTTCATGACTTTTTTCTGTCATCAGTCTCTCGACTGGTTTGATGCAATCCTCCATATCTTCCTATCTTGCGGTAATCTTTCCATCTGAATATACCCCTTACAACCTATGTCCTCAATTATCCGCTTCAGATAATCTGATCTCTGTCTTCCTCGGCAGTTCTTACCTTCAACTGTTCCTTCACTAACAAATTAACCAATCCCGCTTATCTTAAAACATGACCCACCATCCGTTTTTTCTCTCTGTAAGACTCTTTTGCAAAATTCTTTCCTCACCTATCATTTCCAAAATAAGTTCATTTCTTATTTTATCTGTCCGCTTAATTTTTAGTATCCTTCTATAGCACCATATTCCAAATGCTTCAAATTTCCTTCCTTCTGGTTTTTCAAAAGTCAACGCTTCTCTACCATAAAGTGCTTTGTTCCACACATAGAGTTTTAAAAAGTTTTTTCTAAGTCCTAGAGCAATATTTGAAACTGAAAGATTTTTCTTTTTCAATAATGCTCCTTTCGTTAGTGCTATTGTGGTTTTAACATCATTCCTGCTTTGGCCATCAGTTGTAATTTTACTACCTAAGTAACAAAATTCACTTATTCTTCTATTGCATGTATAATCTGCTATTATTGCTATAATTACTGTTAAAGTTCATCACTTTTGTCTTGATTTGGTTTATATTTAGTTCAAAATATTTCTTCAGTATTTTGTTAATGTCATTCAGTAACTTGTCAAGGTCTTCAGTCTGTTCTGCTAACAGTACAATGTCACCAGCAAATCGTAAAATATTGATTTTTTTTTCTCTTTGAACACTTATGCCACATCTAAATTTTCGTTTACTTTCTTTATTACTTATTCTTCACACAAACTGAATATCAATGACATAGATCCTCCCAAATATGACATACAAACTGATAGTAATTAGTTGCTTTTTCGGTTAGTCATTCTTCCTGTGGTGAACTACAGCACCTTCCATTCCTAATTAACTATTTGCCATTCGGTTGCTGCTTAGCTAGACTTACGTCGTTTTGCGGATGCTACGAAGGGAAACAGTAATTAATTATTTACTTAGTGAACAAGGATTCGGAAATAATAAGTCACCAAAACTACTTGTTATTTATTTAAAGTTTAATAATCCATGTGCCACAGATCAAAAGATTGGAACAAAGGACAGAATTGAGCATAATTACGACTTTTACGAAACTATAATGAAACATAGTTGAACTGTATTGATGTCGTACCTAGACTAGAAACTGTCGATCTGAAACCATCATCACGTATAGAAAAAAATTCAGAAGCTGGTGAGGCCGCTAGCGAATCGGAATAATCAGCAAAATTAGAACTTGCCGATGTTAGTGTAGCCCGACGGTTATACCTTCTGGAGATTACCCTTTCAGCTTCCTCACATCGAATATCGGATGAGGCAATGGCCGCAAGAGAATATAGTGATTAGTTTCCAGCAACTTGTGATCAGTTTATAAGTGCAAGTATTCCTCTTTTTCATAACATGTTGACGATTATAGTGAAGAAGAGAAGCTTAAGTAAAATGGGGAGAGATGTACTCTGCCAGCTACGGTTGAAGAATGTGGGTGTAGCTGTAGAGCACATTTCTGACTAAACACTTGGTATGCTGATCTGATAATATGGCGCCTTGTAGACACTGCTCCTGAAGATAACGTATTCGAACTGTCTTCATGGAATGTGGACTGTGCTCTGCTTCTGTGATGTATTTAATTCATTTCTAATAAACAAGAAACTGTGTGCCAGTAGACCACAGTGGATCATCCGCTCATGACTTTCTCACGAAGACTTTCTGAATTTTTTGAAAATAAAAATAACCACATAAAATCAACTGCTACGCCCAATATTTGTGCAGTTACAACCATTGAAAACAATCAGATACAAAATAAATAAATAAATTCATAAATAATGCTTTATTTACATAGTTAGTATTCTAAATATGAAATTTTATTTTAAATTCTTCACTGATTTTATGCAAAACTTTTGAAATCAGTTTTCCCAACGAAACTAAGCTGTTTTGACCTACTTATCAACCAAGTTTCTGCATACAGCTTCAACTGAGTCGGCTAAACAATTCTTTTTTTGCTTCAAAAGTTTGTGGAGTTTAAGAAATAAAAACACAATGCTGCTGTTAGAGCAATGAGATAGCTTTTTAAACAGTCAGTTGTTGATTTACAGTTTTAATTGTCCTCTATTCTTCAAACAGGTGTAGTTATGTCATTTTGATGTTTTAGGTTGTCACGAAAACATAAATGTTATAATATTCAAATATAAATACATAATATGTAAGTGTTGTGGTAGAAGAACTTTATTTTTTTCCTATAACTTCTACTTCTTGTTTTCTTATACTATTATAACGTTTCGTAAATAATTATCCGTAGAGAAAAATGTATTGAGAAAATAGTTTTACAAATTAACGTTAATTTATGTAAGCACTGCTTTACTGGAAATGAATTTCTCACTGACGTTGGAGTTGTTTTGTGAAGGCTCTAAGAAACGGATCCATTAAATACTTAAAGAACTTTTATCTTTATCGGCCATTATTTTAATTTACCGTCAGTACTAATAAAGTTAGTGAAAGTATTTACATAACGTGTGGAGGCTTTTGTTGAGGTAAAAATATTCCTGCTACCTCAAATATGAAATTTGTGATGACTGTATAGTCTAATGTCACAAAACTTAGTCTCCTTATGCCTGTGCATAAAAAAAATATTCTCGGCATTATTACAAATTTCCTGAATACGTATTTAGATATTTTCACGCAACTGGAAGTATTTTGAATGAGTTACACAGGTGGCAAAATTTGGTTTGTCAAAATACAACAGTGCTTTTCAAGATAAGACACAGGAGGAATGTTTTTTTGGCTGAAAAGTATGAGTGTAAAAGTTAATATGATAGAAAAATATTTGTCAAATGACGACTGTAATATACTGTGTTATAAAATATTGTTGGATGAAACAATTCGAAGTAACAACCCACGCTAAGCATAATGAAGCAAATCCATTGGTCGCACCTAATTGTAGGGTAGATAGTTTTTGAAATATTGTTTTAAAGTCCATTCAGCAACAACAATATTATTGCACTGTATTTTTCACAAATATTTTGGTAATTACCAAAAGTACAGACATGACAAAATATTCTGTTCAGTTCAGTTTTTAGGACTGGAATTATTCTATTAACACTTAATTTCATCAGTATCATCGGAAGTATTCCATAAGGCATGATTGTTACAATTATTATTTACGGTAATTTTGATTCTTGTGTTCTACTGATAAGACACAGTTACACCATTTTGAAGAAAGATTTATTACAGGTGAATGTGAGGATAAAGTACTTCAAAACAGTTGTTATATGTGGACTGCATTCCATATAAATATTGGTCATCGCTTTTCCGCTACTATAAATTCAGTTCCATAAAAAGGAGGAATGGGAGGCAGTATTGTCTGAGATTGGTAGGTTTCAATTTAAAATCAGTTCACTCCATGTTATCAGAGCAATCAGAAAAAGTGATTAACGTTATAGAGCTATGAACTGGAGTTCGCGTTGTGTTAAAAATTATACATACTATTTATCATAGCTTAACTTTTTACAGCTGGACTCTTAGGTTAAATATTGAAAGAAAAAAAATTCACATTTGACCTTTCTAACGCAGAGATTCCTTTCGTTTCAAAGGAATAAGGTTCAAGTTTCAAAGAACGTAATTCTCTCTGCCAGGGATCAAATACTAATAATAGCCGCACGGGCCTTTTGTTCGTAGCAGCAGCGATTTTGAGAAGACCTAAATATCTAATTATTTACGGTCTGGATGAGTCAAAGAACTGTAAGTGACTTCAAAGAGTATTTGATGGAGTTTTGTAATCTGATCTGGAGTTACCAGTAATTAATACTTTTAAAGTTGAAGAGAGGTTACCTGCTATCAGAAAGATCTAAATTTACTCTCGAAGTTTCGCAGAATAAGATTTTGAAGCAGACTTACAAGTCTTCAATTACTTCATCTCCATTCTGCGAGCATCCGTTCTTTTAGATTGGCACAATTTTCCCAGTTTCGCTTTTACTGTACGCGCTGTATAAAATGAAGAAGTTTGGTTTCAGATAAGTTTCAGAAGATGAAATGTTCCGACTAAAGCATTACAGTATGGAGTTCAGACGTTTTCGAGCTTCGTTGCTCTTTTCACAGACTCACCTAACCATCTCCATTGATGTTTAGATGCAGGTAGCGTTCGTTTGCTGATCTGTGTACTTTGGGTCTATAATGGGTGAAGCGTGACTTGGCCACTAAATTACAGATCAGTTACTATACGGCCACATCGGAAACTACATTCTCCTGCAGAATATTCAATAATTTCTTAAATCCAGACACAGATAGCAGTTACAAGTTCCAAGAGTTAAACTATTTCATACATTCGTAAAACTTGATAACCTGAAACTAAAAGTTGTATCAAATGGTCTGTATTTCCCTATGAAACAATATTGGCATCGTACATTCAGAAGTGTTACTGTAGAAGGATATCGTAAAACGGAAGTCTGTAGTCAAGCAAAGCATTTAAATAATCGTGCGCTTAATTTCCCGAAAACGTCTTAGTACTTTACCGTAACAACTAATTACGATGATCATACTTATCAGGTATTATTGTTCATTTATTTATTTTTTACTTTGAGTATCTTAGTTCTGAATAACAAATGTCAATCAATGTTGCAGCACTTAGAAGATAATAAATTTTAAATGAAAAATCCGTCTTTTAGCAACTGGTTTTTTTTTATTATTTCTCAGACGCGTTTCGCCTCCTCTGAATGGGGCATCGTCAGTGAGAATTTTTGGTTATGACAGTTACATGTTGATCAGGAACAGCTCTCCTTGCATGTTTTGTGTAGCCCGATTTGGTGTTGGGTTTCTCATTCCTCCTATTACACTTTTAAGGTCACTATTGTACTGTGTTTCTTGCTTTTGCACTTTTTTCTTATATTGCATATCACAAATCACATTCCTCACTGAGTGAGGAATGTGATTTAGTGACCTTAGAAGTGGAATAGGAGGGATGAGAAACCTAACACCAAATCGGGCTACACAAAACATGCAAGGAGAGCTGTTCCTGATCAACATGTAACTGTCATAACCAAAAATTCTCACTGACGATGCCCCATTCAGAGGAGGCGAAACGCGTCTGAGAAATAATTAAAAAAAAAAAAAAAACAATTTCTAAAAGACGGATTTTTCATTTAAAATTTATTGTTAAGCAACTGCAGAAAGATGGCCAATAAACCATGTACTTAGAAGATAAATTAACGTTTTGGGACTGAACTATTAGAAAGTTTCACAATGCAAGAATGAAAATGTTTATTGGCTTGAAGGAAATTAAGGAACCATGTGATGTGTAAAAACTTAATAACAAAGAAATGTGTAGAAAAAGAAAGATAACCGAAGAAATGGTGGGTACGCCATCCATGCTGTGATGCCTAGTCAAAGCTCTAGTTTCGGGCATGCGGGTCTTTTTTTTTCGGTATTCTTGTGTCTTACAGCGGAAGTACGTAATAAGCGAACAGAATTAGGAAACTATGCGTGTTCTCTGCTTTCTAACTTCGTACTAATCACTTGTTCTTTCGAAGTCAAGAAATGTTGGAGGTTGTAGCAGTGTTGAAGATTTTATCATTTTCGTAACTACAGCCCTGCTTCATAAACATCTCATTCACTTAAAATCTGAAATTTTTTAAATAATGCAGAAACAAGTATTTCCACAGTAATTCAACCCTACAAAAATTATAAACGTATTTTGCATTTTAGATTTTTTTTTTATCTCCATTGGTAATGAGAAATAAACAAAAGAATATGAATAATTGAACTTCCAACAACTTTTCTCGTCGAAATATGGACGAACAGCCGAAACCATCCAGTCTTCCAGATTTCCGTTTTCTATGATTTCCCGAAATACTCCATGCGAATACCGGGATCATCCTGCAAATGTCATGACCAAATTACCTCCACTTTATTGCTTCCTATCCTGCCCCTCCTCTAATGATCTCGACGTCGACGAGGCTTGAAGCCCAAACGGAAAAAAATAAAGGAAGAATTGGTTAATTATTTACCAAATCTGCAAAGTTTCTTTAGTCATATGAAATAATATTTCTAGTCACAGTTTAAAAGGCAAAAAATGTGAAAGCTATTAATTTTGTCTTAACAACTTTCATTTTTGGTTATGCCTTTATGCCTAGTGGACGTCGAGGTCATTAGAAGCGGGAATGGAATGAGGACAAGGAACTGGAAGGAGTTCTGCCATGGCCTTTTGAAGGACGCATGCTGGCATCCACCTGGAGTGATTTGGGGAAACCATAGAAAACCCAAATTTGGATGCCCGGACGGGGATTCGAACTCGTAACAACTACTATATTAATCTAATTCATATGTAGATATTCAAACGTATATCGTATTCTGTCATTTATAATCACTGATATAAAGAACAAAGAATAAGTGTTGGCTATATATTAACGATTCCAGACATAATAAAATTTTGAAGAAATCCGATTCATATGTTTTCGCCACAGAATGTACGTATGTAGATACCGAGCCTGTTGGGTGATCGGTAACACGCTGGCTTCACATTCGTAAGGCCGCTGGTTCGAATCCCCTTCCGGCCACCCAGCCTTGGATTTCCATATTTTTCACAGATCACTCCAGGTTAATGACGGGAGGGTTTCTTCAAAAAGCCATGGTCGAATTCCTTCCCTTTCTTTGCCCCCAATGATTTCCCGTCTCTAATGACCTCGACGCCTACGTGGCGTAAAACCAGAAGCAAAAAGTCTTTAGATATAATTTCTGGTACTAATTTATTATTATTGCAGCTTCTGCCTGATAATGTTTTTAATGAGTATTGTTATTATACTACGCTTAGCATAAGTACGTCCGACTCCAGCAGTAAAAGCGGCCTGCCCCTACAAGAATTTTTGCAACCTACCAACATCACTTTTACCTCCGTAAGAACTTGCTTTGTGTGTATAAAGTACTTTGTGATTACTTGGTTTCTGTATTCCACGTTAAATTTGAGGTCCTAGAGAAAAGAAACTGCCCGTCTTCGTTTGTGGATTCCCCGTTAAAGTTGAGATCCTAGAGAAAAGAAACTGCTCGTCCTACCAGAAGCTTAACAGCTCAGAAGTTTTAGTAGGATCGAATCAGCCTTTGGGCCAAGGGCAAGATTAATCGAATTTGTTTTGTTGTTTAGGGAAAAGAAGCCATGTTTGGAGCAAGAGTGATGTATTTATTCGGATTTAGATACTAAAAACCTTTCGTTGAAAGGTTCTTTCATTCACATGTCGACAGATTCGTTTGATGCTATAATCGTTTTGGATTATAATTAGTCTAACAATACCCACAAAAAAAAAAAAAATCGTATAGAATGATCATATAGAAATGAAAATAACGTCTATCCCTGTGAAACAGTAGTAGACCGAATACACAGCAGGGAAGCTATCTATTTTATCCGGATATTTCTCCGTCCACCACCAAGGTGCTGCGTTTCCGCATGTGAGAGGCGTTGCAATAAAGTTGAACTTCCGCCGAGGCGGGTAACTCACCTGCTTCCGCTCACGTCGTTAAAAGGCGGATGCTCTCGCACGATGTCCCGGGATATAAAGTACTAGTGTCTGCTATAACAATTTATACCATACTATGAAATATCTTCTCGTTCTGTAGGTATAGATCCGAATATTTATCTCTTTACCGGTGGTGATAGTATATACAAAGTGACTTAGTACCTAAACTTCAATTTAATATATACGCAGCGATCTCAGTGGGAGTTGTCGTTTGGAGTGTCTTTGATCTGTGGCGTCTTTATCACATTAGGATGATTCGGAAAGTTCATGACCGAGAACTCAATTTCTGGAACGTAAATAGGTGTTGCGCCAGGAGCTGATTGTGATGTATGTATTGAGAAATGATGCGCCTATAAATTGTCTTTTGGTTCCAGGCGGAGTTTTTTTCCAAGTGTCACAAATTGTACATATTCATGAGCATGATATTCGTGGCAAGAAAGCGGTGTTTAGCCTCGAAGAGAAATGGTGATTTTAGATTACACATCCAATGAAGTAAAAAAGCCATGGGATATCTTCTTATATCGTGTGGGACCCATTTTGCCTGGCGACGTGCAGCGACTAGGGATGCAAGTTAATAAAAGGTGTGTGAATTAATTTTGAGGGATTTTCAATAGATGTGACTTGTGCTATATCGCATCAATCTCGTGTGTAACTATATTCTCGTGTAAGCTCTTTGAATAGGCTTTACTGTTTAGTATGTGACTTTGGGCTGATGTGTAAACAGCACATTTGTATTAATATCGATATTTATATTGATGCCAGGCAGATATCAATAGTCGATAATATCAGCCGCATCAAGCCGTTAATATCAATATTTTACGGTATTTGTATATATTACATTTGAAAAAAGTATGAAAACCAAAATCAAGTCATTCGAGATAATTTATTTAAAAAAAATACGTCTGGAAATATTAAGTGTCAACAGATCCTGAGAAAAGTGGATTGCTTAGTCTTTTTCCATGTAGTACGTTTCTATTTTGAATGACATTGGCTCCTGCCTGTGAGAACAGGTGTTCAGAAGGTACCGACGAGGCTACTTTCAGTAAATGATTGCAGTTTTGAACATATATTAATCCAACTAGTATACCAAACATGATTGATTTTAATTCAGTTTTCCAGCAAAAAATATACCGTAATCTCCAAATAGGCAACGTTATTCTCTATATAATAATAAAAAAAATTCACACTTTACAACTTCTTCACAACTTGTGAAATTATTTATATATATTTTTAACCTTTTTTGTTTTAATAGTAGTTTTAATGGTGCTAAGTGCCTCATTAAATATTTAAAACTTTTGTCTTCAACTGCATTAAAAGGTCTGTCTGATGAAATAAGCAATTACATCGGTTAGGCGGTCATATTTTTTATTCCCTTTAGAATATCGTTATCGATTTTACAATACGAGTTTCACAGTTGCTGTAATACAGCCATGCTCAAGATTTTGTTATCAAGCTCAATCAGTGTATAACACAGTCATGTTTAGGTATTTTTTTTTTTTAAAAAAAAAAGCGCTTAAGGGTATGTAGTTTTCGATATTTCACTGCATCATATCGATATTATCGTATCGACCTTGTAAAAATATCGATATAAACAAGGATATTTTTAGACGGATATTATCGGTTGACCAATATATCGTTGCAACCCTAGCAGCGACCAGATTTGACATTGACTCAACAAGTTGTCTGAAGTCCCCTGAAGAAAGATTCAGCCATGCTTCCTCTACAACCGTCCATAATTGCGAAAGTGTACCCGGTGCAGGACGTTGTGCACTTATTGACCTTTAGATCATGTCTGATTGGATTCGTGTCTGACGATCTAGGTAGGTATCTGGAATTGTCCAGAATGTTCCTCCAACCAGTCGTGAACAATTTTGGCCCGGTGACATTGCGCATTGTCATCTTAAAGAATACTTGAATGGCTGCAAGTGGTCTCCAACTAGCTGAACATTTTTCCAGCTCATGGTCGCTTCTATTTGACCAGAGATACCAGTCCATGCCATGGAAAAACAGCCCATAACAGGACTGGGCCATCACCAGATTCCACAGTGCTTTCCATGGCCCCGGGGGTGGGGGGTCTGCGCCACACTCGAAACCTACCGTCAGCTACTACCTGCTGGAATCTGACTCGTCTGACCACGCAACCTTTTTCCAGACATCTAGGGTCCAACTGATACGTGTACGAGTCCAGGAAAGCCGCTCCAGCCGATGGCGTTTTAGCAGAGCCACTTGCGTCGGTCTTTTGCTGCCGTATCCCATCAACGACAAATTTCACTGTTCGCACGGACGAATCCGTCATACATCCCGCATTGAAATTTTCTGTTCTTTGACGCAGTGTTGCCTATCTGCCAACAAAAACACCTCAACGCTAGTATAATTCGAAATACATATTCGTGATACACTCTTGACACTGTGGTCCTGGTAACGTTGTTCACGAACAATTTCCGAAATGTTACAAACCTCTTGCGCCAACTACCATAATCACTCCAAAAAAACCTTTCACACGATTCACGAGAGAAAAAACGAAAGATTCGACTCCTTACGGCCCATTTTTACGTTTCTTCCACACTGCTACCATCATCTGGATATTTGCATCTTCCTGTGCTATGACTTTAGTTACTTCAGTGTACATCTTCAAACAGCATTAGAAAACTCAGTATCATGCTGTGCTGTCTTATTAGCTGGCTACGTATAACCAACTTATGGCGATCTTATGATGACCAGGTTAAAAGCGTGGGTTGTGGGTTGTAACTTGGAGAACTCAATAGACTGTTTTTAATGGTTCCAAGCGAAGATCTAAGAAAATCGATTGCTAACAGCTATATATAAGAAATAATGGAGTAGAGGAAAACGAGTCAAGTTTATGTCTTATGGCTCGTATCTATCTCAGTAGAACTTGGGGGGGGGGGAGGGAGGGTGTTCCCTTCTAGACTAGGGACTGGGGGGAAATAGTTTCTACGCCCTTCCTATTCCATCAAAGGAATGTTCCCATTCCCCTCTCCCCGGCCACAATTTTATTATTAGAAAGCTAAATATCTGCTTCTCAGTACTAACAATGATATCTCAGAGAAAACACTATACATGGTATATGCCAAAAGTAATAGGACTGATTTAAAAAAAAAAAAATTATTGAAGATATCTTTACAATTCCTTAATCCTCTTCGAAATAGCACCCTTAGGCAGCTACACACCAAAAATTACGCTTCTGCCATTGGCCATACGCCTTCTGGAAGTCAGTTTCGGGGACGCTGTTGAGAGCCCTCGTCGATGCTGCTTCAACGTCCTGGAACCACTGTTCCTTCAGCTGCTTTTTCATCCATGTGAGTAAGAAAAGTCAGATGGAGCCAAATCAGGACTGTAGGCGGGGTGCAGCAACGCGGCAATGTCAATTCGGGCTAACAGTTGCCTCATGACGGCGCGCCTTGGCACGGCGCATTGTCGTGATGCAGAGTCCAGTTGGCGGAGATGACTGGTCGGACGCTATTCACTCGGTCTCACATGCGGGCTGGCACTTGCACGTAAAAAATCGAATTGACAGTTTCTCCAGGGGAAACGAACTCCTTATAAATCACCCCGCGACGCGACGGTCAAAAAACACGATCAACATTGTCTTGATCTTTGATTTGCTCATGCGAGCCTTCATTGGACGGGAGGATGCAGAAGGCAACTGTTGGCCCGATTCAGCGTTGCCACGTTGCTGCACCCCGCCTACAGTCCCAATCTGGCTCCAATTGACTTTTTTTTTTATTCCCACGGATGAAAAGGCAGCTGAAGGAACAGCGGTTTGACTCAATCCAGGACGTTGAAGCAGCATCGACGAGGGCGCTCAACAGCGTCCCCGAATCTGACTTCCAGAAGGCGTACGGCCAATGACAGCAGCGTAATTTTTGGTGTGTAGCTGCCTAAGGGTGCTATTTCGAAGAGGATTAAGGAATTGTAAATATATCTTCAATAACTTTTTTTTAAAAAAAATCAGTCCTACTACTTTTGGTATAGACCTGTATACGTGATGTTAGAATAAAGATTTTCAACTCTAAGCGGTGGTGAAGGAGACATTGTGCTTCCGACGGTGTAGAGCTGGGGTATCGTCCACACGGGCGGCGAAGCTACCTTGGACCCCACCCCCTCCTTCCTCTAACATGTCTTCGCTCTCCCCAGGTTGGGAATTTTTGTTCTAGACAGTTCCTGGTGAGCACAGAACGATCTGCCGCAGAGGCTCTCTGAAGCCTATAGCACCCAACGATGCCTTGCGGAGCACTTACCGGCGCCAGTCCAGGACACTCGTACACGGTGTAGTCGCCCTCCTCGCCTTCCTCTTCACTCTCCGCCTCGGACACAGATCCAGGCCGCTCATTGGCTCCCGTGCGGCTGTAACACAAAACAGCACCTGGTTATATCAGGCGAAGAAATAAGCTTCACTGGACTGCAGTATTGGTGAATATTTTAATAATCTTCAATTTGAATCTCTACTAGCATTTTGCAACTTAGGCCATACAGCCAGCTCAATGTGATTATCATAGCTCAATGTGATTATCATAACTCTTCCAGCGTATTAGTTTCTCCAGTACGTTGTAGCTTCTACGTATGGACACCACAGTACGGACACGACATTAACACACACAACATTTAAACACCTATGCCCTCGGTCAGACTTGAACCGGCAACGTTACGCACACGGGTCCAGTACTCTAGCCGCTGCACTACCGAGGCTGGCAGGTTACGACATTTAAATACGAAACAAAAATTAGGGAGTTAGCACAACATCTGCACGCACATGTCACCTAATTCCCGTAAATTCCGGGGAGGGAAGCGATGAGCTCTGACGACAAATTCAATCGCTTCCCACATGTGTCCGATCGGGTTCAGATCTGGCGGTCGGGGGGCCAGGACATCAATTGCAACTCGCCACTCTGTTCCTCGAACCGCTCCATCACTCTCCTGGCCTTGTGACATAGTGCGTTATCTTGTTGAAAAATGCCACTGCCGTTGGAAAAAATAGTCGTCATGAAGGGATGTACGTGATATGCAACCAGTCTACGATACTTATTGGCCGTCATTGTGCCTTGCACGAGCTCCGCTGGACCCATGGATGCCCACGTGAATGTTCCCCCAGAGCATAATTGAGCAGCTTGTCTCCGTCCCGCAGTACAGATGTCAAGAAGCTGTCCCCCTGGTAAACGACGGATTCGCATCCTCCCATTGTCACGATGAAGAAGGTACCGGGATTCATCTGACCATGCAACGCTCTGCCACTGCGCCAACGTCCCGTGACGATGGTCACGTGTCTATTTCAGTCGTTGTTGCCGATTTCGTGGTGTTAACATTAGCACATGCTTGGGTCGCAGACTACGGAGGCTCAGCGTTAGGAGTGTTCGGTGCACTTTATGTTCAGACACACTCTGCCCAGCATTAAAGTCTGATGTTAGTTCCGCCACAGTTCGCCGGCTGTCCTATTTTACCAGTCTGCCCAGCCTATGACGGCCGACATTTGCAATGAGGGGAGGTCGCCGAACCCCTCAACGTTTGGACGTGGTTTCACCTTGTTTCTGCCACTTGTTGAAGACACTCACCACAGCACTCCTCGAACAACCGACAAGTCGTGCAGTTTCAGAAATGCTCCTGCCGAGCCTCCGGACCATCACAATCTGCCCTCGGTCAAACTCAGATAGATCGCGCGCCTTTCAAATTCTAAACACGGATACCACGTTGACTGATACTTCTGACGAGCATTCATTCCTCGTCAGGTGACGCTGCTATCGCCTGGACAGGTTTATATCGATAAGAAGTAGGTAGTCATAATGTTCTGGCCGATCAGAGTATACTACACTCCTGAAATTGTATACCTGCTTTTCGACGATATTTGTTGTATTACTTGGCTAAATAATAGACCGAGATGAGGCCAAGTTGGATGGAATCTGATACCTGTGAACTACTGTGCTCAAATTTGCAATATAAACCGCGGCTTTCCGGTTGCGGCACGGAGCGTACATTTTAGCCCGTCCAGCACTCTTGTGTAAACAGCACCCTGCCCCCACTTCACTAGTCTAGCGGTTATCGTGACCTAATTCTGCATTTCCACTGCTCCTCTTTCTTTAACTGTATAAACATATGATTGCAACCCTCAATAATTGAGATGCATTCGCTAGAACTAGCTGTGGTGGAACATAATCATTTTTTTGTGTAGTTATTGTTTCACAAACAAAATGTATCATAATATATGTCAGCACAATGATCTAAAATATTCTTATTCTTAGCATTGCTCGGCGGGGTCCCTTTTGCTACTTTTTTTTTATGCTTCGGACTTTGCTTCTCGTCTACGTCGATATAGCTAGTGGGAAAATGAGGGACAAGGAACAGGAAGAAATTCGGACATGGTATTATGAATGAACAATACCGTCGTTCGCTTAGCGAAACCAAATGTGGATGGCCGGAAGGGGGCTTGAACCCACTTCCTCCCGGTTGCCAGGCTGCTCATTCACAAAACTCGGTTTTACTATAAAGTTGCAACAGCTTTGTTTACCTGTCAAATCTGTTGCAGAATAAGCCAGTCGCTGCGTGGTGGTGATGGTGATGGTAGCCTTGTGTCTGTGAAACGTGTATTTATGTTTTGTGTGACAAGTATAGATTTTTGTTTGTAAAATGGCTAATTTATAGGGCGAAAACTGGGACGGTCTCAGAAATTCGTCCAGATCTTTATGGAAACTGCCCAAAACAGCTGAGTGAGGGGTAAACGTTCGAATAGGAGTTCTGATACCAATTAGATCATCAAGATTTCGGTTCCTAGAAACGCCTGGATGGTTCCTTCAAAAGGACTTAAGCGGTTCTAATCACCCAGATTCGTTGGTCGAATTTTGAAGAATAATAATGAACATATAAAGGAGATAGCGTACAAAACTCTCGCGCGTCCACTTTTGGACCACTGCTGTATCTTTTGGCAAGTGATTGATTGACAGTACAGTGAAAGAAGAGCCGCTCGATTCGTGGCTGCTTACCACAGTCCCTAGGGGCGTCCATTAATTACGTGAAGTATTTTCAGGCATTCCGTACCCCCCTTCCTCTCGTGGTGAGATCTGGTATCGGCATCGTTTAAAGACCTTTTTTATCTCTATTGTTCTCCAAGAAATTAAAAAGATGACATGAGAATTCCGTCGACCCCCCTCCCACCCCTTGGTGAGATTTCACCGGAATCCCCCCCCCTCCTCCCTTTATTTCACCTCACGTAATTAGTTGACGTCCCCTTACGACAGCGTCACAAAATTGTTACATAGACTAGACTGGGATTGTCTGGCAGACAGAGGAGGTATTTTCGTTTGAATTTATTGGCAAACATGCGAACATCTCCTTTTATTTGTGAATGCTATGAAATACTTCATCCATCAACCTGTTCGGGTCTCAATGACAGGAAATATGAGATTAGAGGAATTGGTTGCCGTACTGGTGCTCGTGCTATCCTGAATTGGAATGAATAGAGCTAGTTTTGGTGCAAAGCATCCTCTGCCACCCACAGCTTTGAGAATTACAGAGTGTATTTGTCGATGTTGACGAGGCCTAAAGCAATAACTGAAAGAGAACTTCATCTCATTGTACTGTACCTCTTTGGTTTCATATGGCGACGCTTTAAAGTCCAAGGCCAAACTTGCGGCTCACGATAGCCAAATAATGTCTGGCAAAATTGGATATGACACATACTTGGCTGGATCTAAGTCGAAGTTGTACCATTACTTCTTACGTTAAATATATACCTGAGACAGATTGCAGGTGTTCTCTCTTTGGTAGCAAGAACGCTTGTGTATTACGCAACAGTTTTTAACCGCTACGGGCCAGGCAACTGGAAAACCTAGGGCTAGAGATGAAAATTGCAGGAATGTGCCTCTTGTATGTGCTGCGAGTTGGTTGCAATCCAGATATAAATGATGTGAACTGCTGTGCGGGTTATTAATTTTTCAGTAGCTCGTGCCATCGTTTTGCAACGAAAGCTCTGCGATTTTTTTCCCCCCAGATTTCCTGTGAACATTCCAGTGTTAAAATTTTTACAGCAGGCTATGTTCCAAAAATTGGAAATGAAATTCGCCTAGCCTATGGTTTTTGCTGAATCTCCGGAATACTTCGTTAACGATTACTTTTCGAACTCTGTTTTTAATTATCTGTATGCTCATTGATTTTACAGTGGTATGCGATAACATTTTAGTTCTTACTCCACAATCCAACTAAACTGCAAACAATCTTCAGTCACTAGAATACAAATTTTATTGTATTACACAATGCATTTCGGACCCTGTGGATCCATCTTCAGGTGTCTATGGTATTTACATAGGTTTTAAATTTTTCTTAAGTGATGTTTGTGTATTGTAAAATTTGTTCCTGTGCTGAAAAATGATTTCAAGTAAGTGTCGTGAACACGTTTTATCATGAGAGGAAGGAGTAAATATGAAAATATTGTGGAAAAGTTACCAGAATTGACGAGATGCTGAATAATCATTTTCATATAATATCTATTGCGGAGCACTGCACTAGACACGATGTCGTTGAAGGTGCACATGTTTATATACACAGAACAATTAGAACAAAACAGTTTAAATATGATGTGTATTACAAATTATTCAAAGATGAAAATTATTATTAGTTGTCAGAGTATATCGTGTTGGTGATCTTTTCTTATCTCTACTATTTAACATTAAACTGGAAATAAATCTTTAAAAATATTAAAGTAATAGTGGCTAGTAAAGTCTACTTGTTCATTTAACATGTGTTCTGGGCTTTTTATCTTGTGGAGGAATATTTCTAACTGTTCTAATAGATCAATTTTCTTGGCATTGGAATGCTTATATAGTACTGTTAAATTATTTTGATTGTCGTTAGTAACATGTTTTGTGTCATACATGTGTTCTGCAATGGCTGATTTATCAAAGTGGTTTAATCTAAGGCGTTCATGTGTTCTAGGAAACGGGTTTGGAAACTTCTGCCAGTTTTACCGATGTAATATGCTGGACAGTTTAGGCATGATATTTTGTACACCACTGTTCTTGATTTTCTGTTTGTCTGTTTTTATGTCGTGTTATAATAGGTGGCCTAGCTTATTATTAGTGGAGAATGCTATTGCTACGTTGGTTTTACTAAATAAGTTAGCATTTTTTTGTGATATGGGACCTAAATATGGAATGCTTATATATATTTTCTTCTCTTTATCTGTATTATACTGTGTTATTGTTTTGTTATTTTTCTGTATTTTAGTAGATAATTTGTACGTGAATTTGGGTGAGTAGCCACTGTTCACTGCTATGTTTTTTATTGTTTCTATTTCTTGTTTGAGGATGTTTTTCTCTAGGTTCAATGAATATGCTCTGTGTAGTATTGCATGTTTGTGGGAGAGAAGATGTAATGATAAACTGTCTATAGTTGTGTCTGTGTATGTATGTTTTCTGTAAATGATAAATGTGTGTTTTTGTTGTATATTAGTGATTCTGAGATCTAGGAAATTTATGCTATGGTTCTCTTCGTGTTCGACTGTGAAGGGAATTGAAGAGTCCAAGTAGTTCTTTGGTGTCATCCAATAATATCAATGTGTCATCTACATACCTCCACTAGTATACAAATTTATCCTTAAGCCAACTGTTTTCTCTAAGTGGTTGCCTAGAAACAGTATATCAAGTTTCTTGGCAGATTTATTTCTCAACAACTTAAAAAATACTGGCAGAAGTTTCCAAACCCGTTTCCAAGAACACATGAACCCTTTTAGATTAAACCACTTTGATAAATCAGCCATTGCAGAACACATGTATGACACAAAACATGTTATTAACGACATTCAAAATAATTTAACAGTACCCCATATGCAGTCCAATTCCAAGAAAACTGATCTGTTAGAACAGTTAGAAATATTCCTCCACGAGATAAAAAGCCCAAAACACATGTTAAATGAGCAAGTAGACTTTATTAGCAACTATTACTTTAATAGTTTTAAAGATTTATTTACAGTTTAATGTTAATTTCTAGAGATAAGAAAAGATCACCAACACGATATACTCTGACAACGAATAATAATTTTCATCTTTGAATAATTTGTAATACACATCATCTTTAAACTGTTTTGTTCTATTTGTTCTGTTTATATAAACATGTGCACGTTAAGCGACATCGTGTCTAGTGCAGTGCTCCGCAATAAATATGTATATGAAATTAATTATTCAGCATCTCGTCAATTCTGGTAAGTTTTCCACAATCTTTTCATATTTACTCCTTTTTCTCATAATAAAACGTGTTCATGACACATAACTTGAAATCATTTTTCAGCACTATACATGAATATCGCTTAAGAAAAATTTAAAACCTATGTAAATACCATAGACGCTTGAAGATGAATCCACAGGTTCCGAAATGCATTGTGCAATACAATAAAATTTGTATTCTAGTGAGTGAAGGCTGTTTCTCATTCTGCCTTTTGTCTGATCAATGCAGTCACGTCAAACAGCGAATTTTGGATAAAATTAAGACAAACAATCTTGTTTCTGGCGTTCCATACACGTATCACGTTAACGTTTGTCTCATAGTGAAGCGATAATAAGTTATGTGCATTATCTTTCATTAATATAGTGTTTAGGCTAGTTGTTGAGAATATTATTATAATAACAACTAACATTTAGTAGGCTGTGGCTGCTGCATCCGTCTGCGTTGCACGGTACAACCCAGACCAGGGACCAGCAAAGGAGGAAACCCATACTAATTAATCTACTGTGCTCTGTTCACTCTCAACTGGTAGTTTAAGGTCTTGTTCCCCTTGCTCCGCTCCTCACCTCCCAGTACAGCGCTGTTTCCAGGCAGGCGGAGCAGTAACTCGCCCCTCCTGATGGAGGCGTATTAAGGGCAGCGGAGTGGGATAGAGCAGTGTGACCTTGAGCCACCGCTGTTAATTGAAAGCACTATAATGTCGCGAGACCCAGTGGCGTAGAAATTTGCCTTTGCCCTAACTGCCTGCTCTAAAGAGTTTATTTTAGTACTGTTCAATCCTAGTGTCGTTTTAGTTTCATCAGCTGATTTAAAATAAACTTCACTATTATCTCCACCCGCCTATCCCAATGTCGTAGCGAATACCACATGAACAAAGCAAAGCTTTGGCATTGACGAAGGTCCGGCTGATATCATTCGATGCCGAGAAAGGCGCCTTAACGAACTGAATCAATAGATTGTTATATCTTGGTTAATTTACAGGGATATTTCATAGAATTCTGTTAGACGTTGGAAGATAAGTTACTTAGTAAAACCTTGTACATATAAACGTGCTAATTAACAACACAATTGGAAATTTGATAATTATTCTGTGTTATAGGGGCACATATTCGTTCATTTGGTCTTTAAGTGTGTGTGGTTTCTTTTTAACTGTATATGACAATCGAACTGACTTGTCAAGCACCGCATTTAATTTCGCCACTGTTCCAAGTCTTTCAGTATGTTATAAACTTAATGGATATTTATCGCTATATGATTCGTCCAATCTCAAATATTCCCGAACACAACAGACTTCAGTGTAGGATGAAATCATCAAAATTGGCTATAAGGAATTTTATGTTAAGTGAATGACAACTTGGGAAAAGAAAAACAACCCCTTAAATTGCATGTACTCTATCCAGCTAATGCGGGCAGGGACACACACCGCTTCGCCGAGTCACCCAGCGAACCGAAAGTCTGGTCGTTATGGTTATCCATAGCCGAGGAGTATAAGCTTTACTGCTCTTCATTCTTTTAGAAGCTGAAATTTCATACGTTGTTCCTTTAGTTGGGTTTTGAGCTGCGTTGTGTTAATATTTAACAGCGGCAACTATAATATTCAGTCACGAGATAACCGAAGTTTACCCTAGAAGATGTCCAGATCACTACTAAGTAATTAGATTAATGTTCTTTCGAAGTATCAAATACTTATTTGAATAGTGTGAGTGGAGACTTTCCCGGCGCGACGTACTGATGAAATATAACCTTCTCGTGTGTTCAGCTGGATGGTGTCTTATAAACAGCGTTTCGACAGCTGGGTCTGCTGTCTTCATCAGATGTCGGATAGCTTCAGGTGTTACACGCTGGGTGTCACCGCTTGACTGGCTTAACAGAAGACTTTATTTTGACCAGTAGTAGCTACTGGTCAAAATAATGCTTACTTTTGCTACCATAGGAACGCAGGAAGAGATCATGCCCCATTCCTAGGTTTCTTGATTATATTTTAGACATAACTAACACCACTGATTGTATATCTCCTTAGTGTTCAAGTTATTTTGTAACAGGGGTATTTGACTTGGGTAGAAACAGAGTCACAGTCCTTCCTAGGGTCGTCGTAGATAAATATTAATTCTTATAGCATAACTTTCATTTCGCCAAGGAAGAGCTTTCAACGCAACTAAACGATAGTACTAATATATCTCAATTCAGCTTTGAGTAAGTACCAAGAAATTTTGAACGAAGGCTTGCAAAACAAAGGAATGGTAACATTAAGGTTAGGTAAGCAACTCTGTAAGGCTGGACTGAGTACTACGAGACAGGAACACCTGTTCAGCACGCAGCTATCCACCTCTCATATTCCCATGGCTCCTGGAGTGAGTTGTTTACACTGAAAACATTATGATTAAAGTGCACAATAATGACCTGTCCGACCGAGTCTCTCATTCAAAGGAGCGTTAATTACGAATTTCAGAGACCTTTCGAGACGAAGGGAGTAAATGATGGAAAGATCAAAAGGCTGTCGTAATAGTACTGCTCGCAGGAGACGTCATGCCAAATAAAGGCTAAAAGTACAAACGTTTCTTTTCTTTAGGGACTTCCAAAAGTGATAACAAATTATGTTTTCCATTGTATTATTGTAACAATAAAACTTAAAATATAAAAAATGATTATGTCAGTAATTGCCTCAGTAATCTCTCAATGTCGAATTTTTGTTTTTGTTTTGTTTCTTTTTTTGCTTATGGCTTTACACCTCTTCGACATCGAGGTCATTATAGCTGGAAAGGATGGGGGGCAAGGAACGGAAAAGAATTCGTTCATGGACTTTTGAAGGAAATATTCCAGCATTCACCTGGAGTGGTTTGGGGAAACCATGGAAAACCAAAATCTGGGTGCCCGTACGGGGATTTGATCCCGCGTCCTGCCGGATGCGAGGCCAGAGCGTTAAATGTTGAAGCATTGACGGATGCTAATGTTTGTACGTCTGTGAAAAAAAATGCTATCTTTCCATTATTTTTCAAAACGGTCTGGTGGCTTAATGTATTTTTTTTTGCTGTCATCAGTCTTTCGACTGGCTTGATGCAATCCTCCATCCCTTCCTATCTTGTGCTAACCTCTTAATCTTATTATTGTTATTGTTTCATCTTTCCTTTAATCAAATTTGCCTTCATAATTTCACTGTGTGACCACTTAGGACAAAATTTCTTTCCTCTTCTCACTTTTTCTCTTGGAATCCTTCGAAACTTAATACCTTTTTTCTAAAGATCTCTGTTTCCATAGTTTCCTCTTCTATTATACCTATTATTTCTTTCCAAATATTTCTTGACCTCTCCAGGCGTGATGTTGATTTTTTCCCCAATATTAATTCAATATCATTTTTGTTAATCTGTTATCATCGACTCAAAAGACATGTCCAAAAAAACAGCAAACTCATTTTTCTTATTGATTCTGTTATATTTTCTTTATTCTGGTATATTTCCTTATTAATTCTTAATTTCCATACGTCTGTTGTTTTAATTGGAACCAAGATTTTTCTGATGATTCTTATTTCTAATAATTTAAATTTATCTAAAAATTAGTTCAATACTAGCATTCACTCATGTATAGATGTTCTGGTTTCGCTACTGAGCTGTAGTGCCCTATTTTAATACATCATCTACGCAACAATAGTCGGTACTCATTTACTTATTTTGAAATATTGCAGTTCAGATGCATTTCTTAAAAGAAGATACCTATCACGTCGTGGAGATGATCTTACTGAAGTTAAACTATCGCGGTTGTTTTCTGGTCTGGCATTCTTGAAGACGCAGTTCGATTCCCGATCCGACCATCTGGATTTAAATTTTTCGCTGTTTCCCGAATTCACTTCAAGCCAATGCCGCGCCAGTTCCTTCAAACGTACAAGGCCGAATTCCTCCCCGTTCTTCGTCCCCCACTGTCTTCCGAAGTCGAATCACAAAAAATATTCCTCAGCAACCATATTCAAATCCGTTATACTTCGTCTTACAGCCAACTAGCTAAACATGGGCGAGGATGGTTTTCCACTTCCTTCTAAAAAGAACAACTAACCAACGGCACTAACACCAGCGCACACAATATTCGCAGAGATTAAGATTCTACGAGTAGAACTGTACCTAACGATATAGTCTCAGATTAAACGTCATGCCCTTTGCTAAATTTACTTTCTTTGTGATATGCTGGTGATCATAATTTGGAGTTCAAAATACTTATTTGAAACATCTTTCTGCTAAGTCAGCCAACTTTGATACCGCTTGGATCCGGATTTTTAACTGGATTAGCATATAAATTTCATTAAACGTCTTGTATTAAATAGCAGTAAGTCTTTCAATGATAAACTACATGATGTCGTTATATTTCTGACGTTTATGATAAAGGCTTCTAGCCAAATTGGTGAAAAAAGTTTACTTACTGTTAAAGCGAAATCTCATAGCTGTGCCGAAATGTAGTTGCCTTATGGCTGAATCAAGGACTTTCCAATCATTTTCATTGCCACTTGTTTTTTTTTTTTTTGCTAAATTTTGCTTCAACGAACTCGGAAGAATTGATTATCATAAGTGCAAATGAGATCTTTGATTTTCTGGACTCTTGAAATTTTTCCTGGCGTCTACATAAACTCGTTAAGCTAGTGGAGAGGGAGGAGAAGTTCGTTGCAGCTAAACGGATCCGAAGTAATGTTTCCGAATTGTCGGACGCATGGTTCACGTTTACAATAACGAGCAATGCAATCAGTGGACCATTTGACGTTTTATTGAGTACTGAATAAAATTCGATGTCAGTGATATGAATATCTTTTGGAATAATCAAGATGCGAAACAAACTAGCTGATAACATTGCGCAAGATGTGAATTTAAAAATTCTATTTTGCATCTAAAACGCAAATAAACATCTTTCAAGTCGAAGTCGTGTCTTCATGGCATCAGTTTTGGATGACACGCGGGTAGTTAAGTGGTGGTGTGCCGGTGCCCAAAACCGGACCATTCTCGGCTCGAACAATTACACGATAGCAAAAGGTACATCCAAACAATGGTTTCGCCATCAGCAGAAAGATGGAAACACGTAGATCTTCCCTGAGTTTAGTTTGTCTTTAATTAATTACAGACGTAAAGCCACTGTTTGGTTGTTATTTTAATTCGTTTTGGATATTTTGAATTGTTTTTTGTTTATTTGGAAGGTGAAATACAGGTATCACACTTTTCAAATACACGTAGTGCCAATACGTGGATCACTATTGCGTGATGATGCAGAAATTAATTTTTTAGTAAAACTGACAGTTATTACTGGAATTATCGTACCATAAGGGTAAGGATCTGGTAAAAACAAGTTTTCCCTTGAGTCTTAAGCTTGTCAGTTTTCGACATGAGTGGCCTACATCGGACGTTGTTCCTATTAGCTTCAAACCGTATCGACGCTGAGCGCTTAGTCCCCGATTGGTATTCCATTGTGCGACAGTTAGCTTCCAATACCACCTACACTGTCTGGGCGCTTCAATTACATGAACTCTGTAATTGTGGGAGATGCAGTTAATAAAGCAAGTGCTTTGAACTATGATCACTGGCCAAACAGTCGACGTGATTCACTCTGGCAGTATAGCGCTGACCACCGCTAACACCGGCAAGGTTCTGGTTTCGTCCAAAACGTAAATGTGACGACCACTGTATGTTTAAATATAGAGGAGAATTGGGTAATATGGAATAGTTGGGAAATATGGAATACCGAGGTTTCTCCTCTGGCGAATGTTGCTGTGTAATGGAAGTACTATCAACTACTGCTCAAAACTTCTATTATGCTTTGTTGTGAAGGTCGTTCATTTGGGAGCTGAACTGTGTTTGTTGTCCAAAAAAATATTGTTTTTCAATTTTCAAGAATTTTTGTAGGTAAGTTTCCTAAAATGAGTATAAAATATTAGATTTGTTTTGTTGATCGCGAGTCTTAGTGTATTGTGTACTAAAAGAGTGATGGTTTGTTGTACAGTTCTCGTTTTCTGACAAGCATCTTTTTTATGATATCTTCAAGCCTATTTTGTCCAAGATGGCGATTCGGGTAGTGTAAAATACTTAGTATCACATAAAACTGACATAAAACTGTCATATAAGCCGAAAAATAATCACTGACTTGAAATACATTTTTAATAAAATATAAACGTGGGTAGTACATTTTTTGGTACTAAATTTTGAAAATAATAAAATAACAAATGAGAATGAAAATATTCCAGAATTAGTTACATTAATTGTATTTTGTTTCCAGAAAAGCTGAAAAAGAAAGATGATGATTATAAGTGTTTTCACCAGTCAAGAATTTTTGCTTCATCACCCACTGTTACCCTTGAAAAAGTTATAACTCCTGTTCCTGATCAATCTAGGACCTCTGAAACACCTCTAGCTTGCTCATCTCAAAGCTCTAACGAATCCGTTCCTTGTCCATCTAAGCATCTGACACATCTGAAGATCTACGTTGCTTATCTGATGAACTTGATCCTTGTATCTTTAGATGGACTTATCGGTGATCTAGCGCCTGCATGATCAACATCATCTCTAAAGAATATCTTTAATTCGAAAATAATTCTCGATTTCTCTTAGGAATTCCTTCGGATTAATTTTTCTTTTAATTCCGAACTTTGGAAGAATACGTTTCACAGAACTATACACATTGCTCCGTTTTTGTGAGGTAAATTCAGCTGGCATCTGATTCACGACGTCTTGTCGTATGTTGATCAGTTCGTCTTCTACTTCGTTAAATTTTCCCGCGACGGAACTCTTAAATTCGTCATGAGATTTTAACAGATTTTCACGTTCTCCACGAGCTATTTCAAAAGTGTCTGCAACCTTCTGTAAACCCGTTTCAATCTGCTGGCACCGATCCGCAATTGCAGTTTCTGCCAGTTTCCTTCTTTTTTCTTTCATTTGGATTTTATTGAGT
This sequence comes from Vandiemenella viatica, assembly GCA_031002005.1. NCBI lineage: Eukaryota > Metazoa > Arthropoda > Insecta > Orthoptera > Morabidae > Vandiemenella > Vandiemenella viatica. The sequence continues at coordinate 85,975,324 of JARYHS010011408.1, read as the reverse complement.
ACATAAACTTACTCTCTCACACCAACGGAAAATACCACACCAAATCAATATTTAAATAAGGAATCAGACTCCTTTTCCGATACTTGCAGACTCGTGCGACAAGAGGAATTAAATTGCACAAACTCCCACACTCTCCACAGTACTCATAACACGTGCACAGTCACTTGAGATCGCTGCACTCCATGCAAAACCGTTAATATAACACATTACTAGTTTCCACGTTACACTCCGCCAAATCTTCTCGTCTTTTCACAATTTCTATAATTGCGACCGAAATGTTCCCGCGTCGACAACCAAACTTGACCGTGCTCAACCATGCACACCCCAAAGAAAGCGCCACACTGGCTTACTACGACGGCCACAGATACTCTTACATGGCTCTGACGTATGTTATGTTACACTCCCTATCTAATATACTGTGATAATTGATCTGGTTTCAAATAAACTTGATCAATTATCAGAAAAACACTGTTGTGTCACACCCTCCAAATGAATTTTTTTTTTTTAAAAAAAACTTATTTTTATTAATTAAAATTATTTGTTTTGATAGCTTTTTTATGAGATATATGTGATCAAAAGAAGTTAAAGGTTGTATTAGTTTTAGTTTCAGGTGTTAAAATAAATTCAGTACTGATTTGCAAAGCAAAATGTGAATGGTATTCCATATTACACGATTCTCCTCTACTCAGCGAACATTGTAAACATTCAGCTTCACTCTGAAAGCACAGTTTCTACTCTCGTATTTGAAATCACACAATCTGTCTAAGCACAACCTTCTAACACAGTTCAAATTTTTCTCATTACACTCATTAAAACGTTTTGTTTTGCACATGTTGTTCAAAAGAGCGGAATAAATTACCACGTTGTCAATACAACAGCTGTTCTACGCGTAGCCTCGTCCGCTAGCGCGCAGTAAATGATTTTGGCCCTCGACTCAAATTTAATTAGTTGTATCCCCAGTGAAGTTAATTTTTTATTATTTGGTACGTGATAAGCATGTTAGCAGATTTAGTGGTGCATAAAAATTAATCAGGAAATGACGCACGAAAGGTCCGAATTAAATTCCAAACCTCTCTACCATGCTTACCCCACAAGAGAGCTTTCTTGGTAAGACGAACTGAGGTATTTTTACTGTTGCCTTCCCCAGTGCACATTCGTTTGTGTTATTGGAAGTGAACCTTGTAAGTGTGCATGTAAGTTCTGTTCAATGCAGCGTTCTGTTTGTGTTGTATGAAATGAGAGATGAGGAAAGAAGAGGGTAAAAACAGGTGTCGGTCTATTCAGGACTGCTCTTCCGAAAGACACTGAGGGGTTCCGCCAATCCTGACGTCTCCATCCGACAGACGAAACGCCATCAACAGTGCCGTATGCCCTCACACCATACCCACGGAGGAGAGGAGTCGGACTTAATCCAGACCTAGGTTCATAATATGGCGTTTAGGAATTGTGTATTAACACTTCTTCTATTCTGCCAGCCAAATTCTGAAGGTATAATAATTAATTATTTCGTGTAGTCGTAATGTCCTAGTGAGAGAGTTTCTATTGGCTGCGTATTCCGGCTTTGTCGTAGCCGCCTTAACCTAACCCGGCAATCCTACCGGGTATAGGTGAACTACAGTTTAACGTGGTATCCGAACCACGGAAGCTTTCTGGCATTCTTCACATAACACAGTAAGCTGTGCTGGAGGCGGAGGTCAGGCTAAGAGCCTATGAAAATCCCCTTCCAGACAGGGATTCGAACCGGGGACCTACCGATCTACAGCCAGACGCCGTAATCTCTGAGCCACCAGACTGTTCATTATGATGGTGAAAATTTTATCAAACACCGCGATTCGACCCAGATAACCCCGTGTCAACGCCAGGCACAATCACGGCGCACCAAACAACTGAGACGACGGGTCTGAACTTCTAGAAAAATACATTGAGGGAATGTTTACGTCGAACGATACATATTAGTTGTGATGATTTCTGATCTGCTGGAATTCGCAGCGTTAATGTCATAAATATCACAACCAAAACTATAAAATATTGGGCTCTCCAAATACCGTGATATATCGCTTTCCCGCCATTTGCAACTGCGGCTCAAATTGTTGGTTTAGGGACGTCGGCCAGCCGAATCACTACTGATGCTTCGATCTGCCGCTCCGGAGGGCGACTATTTAGGGGGAACATGACCGAAAGGCAATAACGCCTGCCGTAGTGCGGTGCGAATTATAATTCTGCAGGGCTGCCCGCGTATCGAAAACAGGTGAAACATGGGCCAATATTTCTGTGTCGGGTCATTTCCCGCGAGCGCTGTAGCGGCAGTATTAGCCAATACGGAGCTCTGCCCGTCGGGAAATCGGATAACACGGCGTGGAAAAGGCCATCGCTACCTGACCAGGCCCGATCGCGTGTGCGACGCCGCGTAAATCTTCTTGATATACCGCGGCGCTCTTAACTGCTTTAGCGCGGCGTCGCGTCGGCTTGGGGAAAATTTTCTCGATAATGGTCGATAAGGGTGCAATCTAAACCAGGTTAGAAAGTACTAGAGACAATTGTAGAGGCATTAAATATGCACTTGCTGATTCCGCTACGTAATATGCTGAATGGGATGTTATATCGGTTTCTGGCCATTTCAGTTGCAATTGGAAGCGACATAAAAAAGGAGCTACGACCCGTGATGTTGAGGATAAACCAATCCCTTCATTACGTGCTGTATCAAATTATTACTTTGTAGCAAAGTCACACGGATAGACTAGCTACAAGTAAAGATAAATTTTAGAATACTAATTTGGTGAGAATTGTTAATTTAATGGATAGGACACCAAAGTGTGCATTTTTTAGAACAATTCAATAAACAAACGGCTTTTTAGAGAAGATGTTAATTTACGTCTTCTGGTTACTGAATGATTCACATCTGTTTCCGATGATTTATTGCTTTTAGGAGAAATTATTTTATACCTAAATAGCACATGAAGTAAAGTATTACACTCGTTTTTGAAGTTGCTTGCGCTTTCTCAATCGTCAAATAATTTGCTAGAACGGACATCCGTCTACCTCACATTATAGCGTATATCAGCGTGTATGTGACATAGACACAGAAAATTTCGTAGAATTTCCGTATGCTCAAACTCAGTGAATTAACTTTTCAGTAATCGCAGGTAGTTTATACTGAAGTCTGAAGATTAAAATCACCAGCATAGTAAGCAAGAAATCCATTAGCTTTTGTAGAAAACAATGCTTGAAACATGTATCTGAAAGCGAAATGGAGGGTCCTGATATTAATAGTAAACATACAAATGGCAGTTGTACGGAGGGAGTATAATTATTTACGACTTCTAGAATCACAATTCCTACAATTACAGTTTCTACAAAAGAAAGAAGCTCGTTGCAAAAACCTAACAACTTAAATCGAAATTACAGTTTGTACTCCGTAATTTACTTTAATATTTATCTTGATTTTTTTAAAATAAATATTACAGAAAGGCGATTTATAATTGTAATAATTACTAGTGTTGTGTAAGTTTCTTTGTAAGTTATCCAAATAACGTAGTGATCAACACTACTAGTTACTTATGTATCATCTAAATGTGATGTTACTTTTATTTCAAATGAATTATTATTAACGACATTAATTTTGAAATGAAACTAAATGAAATATGAAAACTGGTGTAAAAATTAATAAACATTGACCTAATAGTCAGAAATCACTTTGCTAAAAAAAAAACACATGTGTTAAGGACAGTCATTTATGTATTTAAAACGTGGATACTGGACACACAGAAAGATACTTCAAGTTTTCGAAATACGATGCTACTAAAAGTTTAGAAAATTTAGTAATCAAGATTCAAGATGTTCAGAATAAAGGCTGCCGTGGTGAATGCGAATTCTCGGCTGAATACAGTAGTGGGTCGTATTTACGAACACAAGTAAACAGTACCGTTTACTATTATGACGCCTCTTGCGGGTGATTCAAGGAACAATGATTCAATATTACATTTCAGTGCCGAGTATCAATCTCCAAGTACTGATATATCCAACACACTACCTCCGCTTTAAGGTAGGTTCAACTAAAACAACGAAAGACAAACTATGTATCGGGTGGAACGTTGATCAATATGTATTGGCTTTCGGCCTCTCGTCCTCATCAAACCACCGAGCGTCATAGGTGAGCGGATAACGCTCTGGCCTCGCATTCGGGAGGACGTGGGTTCGAATCCCCTCTCGGGTATCCTGATTTGTGTTTTCCATGGTTCCCTCATATCACTCCAGGCGAATGCCGGGATGCTTCGTTCAAAAGGCCATGGCCGAACTCTTTCCCGTTCGTTCTTCCCCTCCTTTCCCGCCTCTAATGACCTCGGCGTCGATGAGGCATAAAGCCTAAAGCAAAAAAAAAAAAAAAAAAAAAAAAAATAACTCTCGTCAAACCAAGGGGTTTGGGGCAAAGGATTGGACCATGTGAAATCGCAGTTTGCACTGAAAACTCGGCATTTTATATTATAAATTTATAAGTGGCTTTTTAATTAGAATTTAGCAGTTAATAAATTTTCAATTTTATTCTTCACATCTTGCACATTACTTTCTAAAAACTCACTTATTTCCTTCCAAGAATCTAATCTCTTAAATTTGTTTTTATATTCGCAGTTCGTAAATTCCCATAAACATACCTGTTCGCGATAAAAATCGACCAGTTTTAATGCAATCTTATTATTCCACTCCAAACTCCTGTGTTTTTTAACACAATAATAAAAAATTAATAAACACATACCCGTTTGACAAAGCAACTAAATAATGAAACACACACCCGTTTGACAAGGCAAATAACTGATGTATGAACCAGGAGGGGATCCCAAGGCCGATCCAACGCCAACCATCTGATATTGCCCCCCGTCGTCCGAACCTCTACCAAGGCCAACCCCTTCGCTGGTTGATTTGACTCCCGTATACACAAAGCATATCTCTGCAAACGAAGCGATTGGTCACCATTCGCTGGCCGTGACTTGCTTAGCGCCTATGTTGACAACGACCTGACAAGAACGAGCTAACCATTCGAAAGGACTGGACTACGTTACTCACCTCTCCATGGCTATGATCTGCTGTTTCTGGTGCTGGTAGTGGTACATGTGAGCTGACTGCGCCAGCCTCCTGTCCCCCGTGGGAGACGCCTCCTTGTTGGGACCCGTCACGCCGTATGCCGGATACTCCACGTCCGCAGCGGCCTTGGCATTCTTCTGTAGTCTGCAACACACAAACACGAACATCACAATACACAGCCTCAGGTAAATAACAGTTATTGGTAAGGAGTGGAGCTTATAATTCGAGAGGAGCCGAGATTTAATGCAGGTAAGCACATGAATGGAACTATAGTCGCTTCAAACACTCCAATCAGTCGTCTCCCGACTCTAGCAACTGCGTTATCGACGAGCTATATAGCACGCCAGTGAAGAAAAGTAATTATTTAATTTAGTGCCACAAAATTATTTATTTATTAGTTTCTAGTCGTCCAATATTTATTAGTAGATAATAATCCACAAGTGCGGCTCAGTAGGTTATTGCGCCACATACGGGATAGGGTACAACAGGAGCAGGTTCGCATACCAGTCGAAGTGTCGCAACCGCAATCAGGATGAATCCTGGGACTGTCAAAAATTCCCTTCTCATAAACTACACATTCCACAAACGAAAATACGTTTACCATACAGAAAACAAAAAGTTGCATGTTTTGTAGACAGATGGCAACACCTATAGGAAAATTGCGCCAAATATAACAACCCCGGTTTGAATTCGGGCAGACACAACTCCTCCGCCCCCCCCCCACCCCTCCCTTCCTTTAACATGATTCACATTGGTCACCTGTATCCAACAGGGCTAGTGATATTTGGTCGTTAGACCGAAAGAAAAAAAAAATCTCAAAATGGAACCCCACGGGCATCGTTATATAACGGATGACCCTGGCCCTCTTCTTGGTGGATGTTAATGGATGACTTGATGACGAAAGAAAAATACGTCTGAAGGTATGTATTCTTTCCTTTTGGCTTTACGCCTCGTCAACATCGAGGTCCTTAGCGGCGAGAAAGGACGGGGAGCAAGGAATGGGGAGGAATTCTTCCATGGCCTTTTAATGGAACCATCCTGACATTCACCTGGAGTGATTGGGGGAAACCATGGAAAACCCAAATCTGGATGCCGGGACGGGGATTAGAACCAGCTTCCAGTTTTGACACAACACCACAGGTATTTTGAGTATTCATTGTCTCTGGCTTCCTGTCCCCGAAACTAGTGAAATTCTGCACGTGATTTATATCACTTCTTCCCTCGGAAGTAATTACTATTTAGTCATTATATGTTTACAGTCGTTCGGCTTCATTTCAGTAAATATCCAGTTCAGTATTAAAACACGTAGCGCTGTGTTCACACAAAATTCTGAATTCAAAAAGTTTTGTCATTAAATATCTCTGAGAAATTAAAGTTTGATGACGGAAACCAACGCTGTCAATAACCAAAAAACCGCGAATTAATAACAGCGGATAGCAATTAAATTTAACAATATCTGCTTCGTTTAAAATTAATATTTCTCAGATTTTGATACGTGCGGCAATAAAAAAAAAATCCGCCAGCTAATTTCAATTATTAATCATGTGGCCACTTTCAAGTCATGCGAGAGTATTTTTTGTTTGTGAAATGTGTTATTTTTGATGCGGAAATTGAGTGTTTACATAAAAACGTGCAAATTCTGAAACATTAGCTTATTTGAAAATACCAACTGTTCCTTCATGTGGTACACCCTATTTTCTCGGACGAGGTTTGACTTTTGTACGACTCAGGTATAAAGTGTCACATTTACGGTTTTAAAAACCAGCTAATAGTCAATTAAGGAGGGGAGGAACATATTTTGATCCATAGCACTTTCTTTTTGTGAAAAGTGCTCCCAGAAGAGGACGAATGAGACAATATTAGCGGCATGGAGATAGTAGAGCCAGATAGTGAACCAGTCATAAGCAAGCTTTTAAAGCTTCGTCCTGGTTAAGGTGTTGTAGGGGGAAAATAGTTTCATAAATAATACCTCCTGGTAGGGAATACTCAAGGGAAGAGGATGAAAGTGCTTCGAAGAAATGAAACGTAAGCTAAGCTGTAGGAATAGACGAGACTTTTCAATAATTTAAAAAATTCTGAGATAAGATACAACTGAATCTAATTCCAACTGATAGCAAAAATTACGAAAAAATAAAGATCCCCGATGATTTTTTCATAATAGCAGTTGTAAATTCTAGAAAATATAGTATCATTGTTATGGCGTCAAATGATTCAAGAGAAAATTAGAAAGAAGACTGGCAGGGTTTTCGGTTTACGTAAAATAGGGGATACAAAAAGGAAAATTCTGGAAATTAAGATGTTGTAAAAGGAAAATTTAAACGTGGTCCTCCTGCAATCCTCTGAGGTCATTACGGTAGGATTGGCGGAGTTAGTGTTCCATTTTCCCTTTGAAGATCTTTGCACTAGGATGGAGAGAGCGGAGTTATAGGCACTCTTCGACAGTTTTACGTCCGAGAAGATTCACATCCTATAAAACATCTCCAACTTTATTGGGATTTGAACAATGGCCGTCTCATTCGCAGTTAGTCGTTTTCTTTTAACGTCTTGGTAGGTTTAGAAAACTGCCTTTGGTAGTGTTGAATGAAATAAAATTTAATTATTATTATTATTTAAAAAAAATAAAAGGCGAGAAATGGAAGAATAATGCAGAGAATCAAGAGAGACAAACATCAGTTAATAAGGGTGGTGAGATGAAGGTGTATTATTTCAGCGCTGATATTCAACGACTGTGTGCAAGAAACAATCAGGAAAGTCAGAATTTGATACAGAAGGTTCATTGAGTAAGAATCAGTATTTAGCGATTTATTGGCAACATTGCCCTATTTGCTTGTAAGTATGTTTGTGTGTACAAAGAAATTACTGAATGATGTTGTAGGCTAACCTATAATTTTGTAACTACGTATCAAAATTTGTTCGTAGAGGTGCGATTTCATTTAAATAACCTAGTAACCAAAGTTTAGAAGCCTTTTCTGAAGTATTTTAAGTGATAGATTAGAGAAAAGAGACATGGTAAATTAATCACATTTTCGCTTAAAGGATTTAAAATATTCTTGAAAGGAAAAATACTACATTCATAGCTTAAAGAACCGGGGATTTTTATTACATGACATATAAAATTTACAGGAATGTAGATAAAAGTTAAGTACTGTTTTCAGGGGTTTAAGTGAAAATTAAATAAATGACGCAATATATAGATACAGTCAGAAGAAAATGCTGGCGAAGGAATTTGAGACAACTGTTAACAAACAGGAATTGTATACCAAAATAGCCAAAAGAAGATTAGCATCAACAAAAAATTGAACTTTTTCTAAAGTATAAACTGTTTAGTGATAAAAATTACTGCAGTATTTGCGAAATATTTACTGACGTTATATGCATGCAGTGCACCAGTTTAAGGAAGTGAATCGTCGACTTTGGGACAGTTAAAAGAGGCAAATTTAAAGCTTTTGTAAATCGATGCTACTTGAAGGATGCACAGATAAAGTACTGCATTAACAGATTCTGGAAAAAGGTGAACAAAGAGAGAAATCTTATAAGAAGAAATAGATTACGTTTGAATAGATGTGTGGTTGGTTAAATTTGTTAGTCGAGCGAATAGCTGAAGGGACAAGCTTCAAAGCAAATCAAAGGTAAAGTGAATGCATATGTCGTTATTCGTTTGTTCAGCCGCTCAAGCGACAGAGTTTCAGTTTGTTGCACAATCCGCCTCTGTCTTGGCCACCTTCACCTAATCCAGTAATCGTATAATGTAAAGGGGGCAACCAGTTTCATCGTGCTATCTAGCAGTGCTTTGTCAGATGTGGAGAACAGTTTAAGAGAACATACAATTTACGGCTCAGTACCAGGATTCGAACCAAAGATATGTCAATCCTCAAGTGAGGGGCATTAAATATTTTATCCCACTAATAATAAACTTTATGGTAAGAAACTATTAAAATATTTCCCAATACTCTTTGAACATCCAAGACTTATACTTACAACATTCTTTCTACTGTTGACAGCTCTTTGTATTTCGTGATTACCCATTGGCCAACTTAATATGTTCCACTGTATCAAGTCAGTACTCAATTAGAGAATATGTTAATTTTTCAACATGTTAATTCTCTCTTTCTACAGTTCTCAGTGTAGACGTAAAGGAATAAACACAACGTCAATTTAAAATGCTCAGATTCCATGCTGGACTATTACCGATGTATTTTGAAACGCGAGATCAACGTAATAACAATTAGCTTGCCGGGGTTGGCACGAAGAATTACAGACATTTAAAGTGTATCAATAAAGATGAAAATTATATTACCTAATAGTTTCTGTAATAGCGGTAACAGATAAGAAAGAAAGAAAATTAAAACAGATTTCCCAGAGGTAAAATTTAAAAAAAATACATAACTTACCAAAACTAGGAATAATCGTAAAAAAAAGAAAAAAAATTACATTGAATTCCAAGAATCAGAATTTAAATTCTAGAAACAAACTGTACAAAAATCTAACGTAATTATAGTAATCAGAAATAGGAGTTAATCATTCTGAGACACATCGGTTTAAAATTTTTTTAATAAATGTAAAAGAGTTTGCAGATAATAAAGATGAATTTAAAGACAAACTAAAAGATTTCCCTATTCCTTATTCCTTCCACTGGTTCCAAGAATTTGTACAAAACAATTAACTGTGTCGGATATAAATTTTACAAAATGCAGGTGTAAATTTTAATATTTAAAGTTTGTTTATAACATATAATATTTACATTATGATTATTATTCTTCATGTATACATAAACCATGAAATGTTTCACATTCCAGAGGTCTTTTCTTATGCGTGATCTATAGAATAACAATAATAATTAATGTCGCTAATTTATTTGTTTCAAATAGCATCGGCATACTGCAAAGACAGATCTTTTCAATTAATGTTGCCAACTGCTTCGAGCGCTGACCGCTCGTCTACCTGCTGAGGCAGACTTTAGGAGAGCCCTCCTCTAAGCCCCAATTTGACGGGCGGGTGCGCCCTGCAGACATTAGTTCCGCCTCGGCGCCGCTCAAGAGCAGAGGGGCGCCACTGTCCAAAGCCGCTCCACACTCATAATCAGGCCCGTCAAGGATCTCTCCACTACAGCCACTTAACGCCGGCCTAGTTCCATGTTTAAGGCACGGTTTGGAACTAGGTTGATACAACCGCGTCTATTCCTGTACCAGCATTCACTGTCCAGTTGAAGAACGGGAAACGGCAGGCGAAAATATTTTTCAACATAATACTGTTAACAGCAACTGTCAGTAAATAACTATGTAACCCAGACATTTAACTGACAAGAACTGTTCTTTAGTCTTGATATTCGTTAGTGGAATGGCCTGGACGCAGAAGAAATGTAGCCTTTGCTCTTTGTGAGTAAGAGAAGATCAGAAATGCTTCCCACCAATTTTTATAAAATTTGGCACAGTTGAACCGAAAAGTTGGAAAATTAAATTTGCGAATCACCGTACTTCTTTATATTTTGAAATATGAATAAGCAAGTAATGACACAAAGTGAATCTCAACTGCAACCTTTGAAAGCGCCTGGCGTATTGAATTTCTCGATTGCCTTGGCAAATTAACAAACAACCAGAGAACTATTTTTCTGTTTAAGTACGAAGCCAATCTTTCGGCCTAATATTGGGCATACTGGCCGGCACTAACCGCCTGCGGTGTTCGCGCGGGGCAATCAACAGTACGTGGCTTCGACCCCTGGCCAGAGTCCAGATTTCGGCTTCAGTAGTTTCCTAAACAGAATTACTCAAGGACAGTGACGGAATGGTTCCTTCACTAAGCCCATGTTCGATCAGATTTTCGTTCCCACCCACAATCTTGCAGCTCTAATAACTTCGTCTTCGTCAACCTGAAAAGCCTTAATAAAAAAGGGGAAAAATAAAAAAGAAGATTTCGAAAACTGGTACGGGTAATTTTATTTCAATTCTGTGTTCTCAAAGATTGTGTAAAATTCTGATACGAACTACAGGGAAGAAACTGAATGAACTTCTGGGAGGAAAGGAAGAGGATTGACGAGAAGTAGATGGAATGAATTTGGCCATTGACATTTACAGATGTCACACGGGATTTACGAGTACCACGCCAGTGGCAGTTAGTATTGTTGAGATATTTTTTTAAAAGTTGTTTAGATTCGGATCGCCTGTGTGTCACCACATAGCTCTTTATAGAAACAATTTCTAACTTCGTTCTGTCCAGTGAATTTCAGTGCATCTTTAATTATAGTTATTTATCCCTGGAGTGTTACTTCAAGTTCAAAGTGTTGTGTAAAATGGCGCTATGCGATAAACCTTACGAAGCTTATGGATTTTTTTTTTTTTTTCCCCAGAGAGTTTTCAATATGCAAACGGCATTAATGAATATGGAAAATTGAAACCTCTCAAGCGTTAAAAAGGAATCATTCTCTGGTAATTTAAGAAAAAAATGTGACAAAACTGCGGCAAAAAAAAAAAAAAAAAAAAAAAAAAAAAAAAAAATAGTTAAAAGAAAAGAAAAAGAAAAAATGCAACTCTTCTTAGATTTTCCTTTGCGCGGCATGTGTACATTGTTCTATTTTATCACTTAATATACAATTATGAATGAGATTAGGAAAATGTTTTTAGTAACACCTCAAGAACAAAAGGACCTCTGGCCGTACATGAGAAATAAGTTTTTCCGATAACTGGCCATTTGCAGAAATGCTACTGTCACCATGTCATTCAGAATATTTATAGGAATATATAGAAAGCATATATCGGTCGTGTTCATAACATAAGCAAAATATTAACGATAGTCTGGTAAGAGAAAATAGCAAAATATGTCATCTGGAAATTATAGGGAAAAGCTACGTGCTACACGAGGGGGGGGGGGAGAGGGGAGCGGAAGGGGATCAATGCAACAGCCACGTCCGGCTACGTAGGGGGAGGAGGTTCAAAAGAGGCCAACATAATGTCTCGTAGTTAATGGACGCTCAGCAAGAGGGTTTGCGGTCAACAGCGAGACATCCATATTCATCCAGCTAATCTACTTAGGACTTGAGTTTGTTCCGTACAAAAAAATGTTCTCAAAATCTGTTATTTTGATTCGATGAAACTCATTAATGAAAGTTGACAGTCGCTGAGGAACAACATCTTAAAACAAGATTTCCAGGAATAATTTTCATTTCAGAAACGCTGTATTCCGACACGCTACATTTCTTTGCGCTTCTTCGAAGGCTATTCTTAGCGGGGAAAAGGAGTAACTTCCGTCTCACCGTTCTAATTTCACCATTTTTTTCCGGCCAAAATCGCATGTGTTTGGAACACCTCAGTTTGAGGTATCAGTTCGATACGAAAAGACAATTAATCACAGTTTTGGTGCCACAAGATGTCTTAAAATGGTTTAGTATTTACATTCTTAAAGCTTATACCTGTTTTGATGATAATTAATTAGTGAAGTCGGGAGATACACAATCAGGCATCGAATAATGAAGAAATTGAACCAAAATTAAAAGCTATCGCAAGCGTTGCATTTAAAATTACCGTTTCAGGTAAAAGAAAAAAAAACTAAATAAAAATGTGATGTTGATAAATAATGGAACTTATCAGCAACTATAAAACATAACATGGGAACCAAGAGCAAATTAAATTTTTGTGGTTGCAAGAAACACTAACAGTATGGAAGCATATTTAGGAGTAGTACATAGGCAGAAGTTTCGTAATCCGTGAACACCTGCACGTGTGGAATATTGACCGTCAGATAAAACATCTCTGGAACACCTGCATCCGACTGCTATCTCACTAGCCACTCTATTCCTTATCAAAGACATTACTATCACCAGTCGCGGCCGCACAGCAACAGAGTATACTGACCTTCGAAAACAATTTCAAGTTTGTTATTGTAATAACTGACAGTGTAAGATGTAATTCACCTTCCATCGTTAGCAAATAGTATCTTCAATCTGGGAAGGGACAAATGATGAAAAGTTAAGTTTGAAATAATTAACGTATCGGCTCACTATAAAATTATTTAACGCATCACTGACTATTGACGGTATGGTCTGTCTTCTGCTAGCATTTAGCGATTATTGCTGGCGCCCAGCATTCCGAAGGACACAGCTTCCATCCGAAGTTTCATCACCCAGGTTTCGGTTTGCCATCGCTACGTTATAAAACATTACAAGCGATGTATGTAGAGAGAGGTAAATGAGTGACGCCGTCTGAACCATACAAACATTAGACTACACTCTCATGTTTGACATGTTATTTGCTTTGTATAGTATGTGTTTCTGGGACATGATATGGATACCCTCTCAAAATTTTTGTTGCTGACTTCACCTACTTGCTTTAAATCGCAAAATATTCAATCATACACTTGTCCTGCTGAAATATTTTCTATTTCAAATATTAATACTCTTTAGTTTGAATCAATTGTAAATTCATTTTGTTTCTTTCATTCTTTTTGATGCTTCCTAATTTTACAGACTGTTAGAATTATTTGAGTTTCAGTGTTAATGTTGAAACCTCAGTTATAATACTATTGCCCCAAAAACTGATTGCTCATTGCAGAGTCCCATCTGTGACATTTTAATTTGAATTTAGTCCAATATCAGCATAACATTTGTCCCAATATTTGGTTAATGTATTTCAGCAGTCTGTGTTATTTGCGAATAGGAACACATCATCAGCACGTGTCAGCACAATAAATTTTCACCTTGAACTTTTATATCATGCAAAAATAATGCGCAAATACTATTAAAACATTATTATCAATCAGTATTTCTCCACTGATATGAAAAAGTGTTAAAATATTACGCCAGAAAATCCAACCAGAAACCTTAACTGATAGAAATGTGTAAGAGTTTAATCTGTTTTCAATTTTGGATGTCTGTTTAGTGAAAAAATACTGAGAAATTATAAGCTCTTAAAGCCCATGGGATTACGTTTTAAATCTGGATTAGGTGTTTCTAATTGAAATTTGTGATAAAAATCTTTTTTTAAAATTTCAGAAAATTAGAGTTGTGTTAACGTAGTCAAGAGCAGAATATACGAATATATTTGATGTCTACAATTAACTTAAAATGCAAAGTCGAATATTTTCTGCAACACCTGTTTTATCATCCGTCATGTTGCAAGTCAGTCGCAAATGATGTTGAGTTCTTTGTAACGTTTCAGTGAACACAAAACCTCGTCACCAGCATCAGCTTTATATGAAAACAACGTGAGCTGTCTTAAAGCTCTGGTACTAGCGTAAAACACCTCAGCGCCTCCATGAAATGCTTTGCCGGGAATTAATTTAAATATTTTGTAAGCGGCTTAGTGCCTCATCCAAGCCACTCGCACTTGTAATATTAACGAACTGTGCTCTCCTTGCCAGCTGATGTTAATAACATAAACCGATTACAATCACGGTTCATTAATACATAGTTAATAATCCTCCTACTGCTTCTGATTAATTAATGCAATTGTTACCATGTTCAGAAAATACTGGGTATGAACATTCCTTAGACGACACGAAATTACATCGAAAACAAAATGAGAGCAAAAGAGAGAAATAACAAAAGTTCATGTATTCAGGCTTATTCCGAGTAATCATATCTAAACAAACAACAAAAAATGGATGTGATGAACGAACAAGTTGTTAGAAGCGACGACAGTGTTTTTTTGGTGTCCCAGGAACCTCTTTCATCTTTTTGCCTGATCAACGACCGTAGCGCAAGTTTACACTGCAGAATTAAATTCACCTGGATATTAAAGTTGTAATATTACATTCCAGTGGAGGGGAGCTTCATAACGTTTATAGTTTCAAACGTTAATAAATTTAGTGAGAGCGTTTGATGGACACTCGACACAAATGAAGCGGTTGATCAAGGATTACTTTAGAAGAGTCCCGAAGTCACGAGACAGCAGAACGTCATCCAAAGAAATAGTTAAGTCGGGAGATGGTAAAACAAACGATGTTCGACTTTCAGTGTGGTAAAAAGAGATTGCTGAGGGTTTTTTCGTAACTATACCGCTCCAATCGCAGCAATGACTCCAATTTCGCTAGCTATTGCGATAGTTAAGTAGTAAATTGATGTTTGTTTGATTCATAATAATCTCACGTGCTTTCAAAACGGGAAGGCAATCTCGATATCGAAATTTTACATAGTTACCATGTTTTCTGCTTCTTGCGTGGATTGATGGTACCAAAGCCATTTCAAAGCAACCAATAATGCTGCTAGACCACACTGGCTGTATAACAGCCAGGCGCTGTGGCAGCAACTCGGCCTCAGGGCTAGGTATTCCTCTGGTGGCAGTTACAGTTCACCTGTTACAGTTCACAGACCCTCCTATCCTGTCAGAAGCAGCGAACTGACACGTAAACATAGCTGATTCATGGCGTAACGTACTGAAAGATATAACGAGCACACTACAGGTGATTTAAATTAATAAGCTAAAAATAAATTCAACGACCGCAATTTGAAGATATTACAACGTGTGTGGGCAAAGTATGGCATGGCAGACAAAAAAGTTTAGTACCGGAAGCACACATTGCGAATAAAAATGGAGCTGACACGAGGACATGGTAAGATTATCTTTCAATTTATTTATTTGATGAGTTATTTTTAAGTACAAACTATAGCAGTTCCTAAATAACAATAAAGTTACAGGTACGGCTTTATCAACAGTATCTGGATCAAATATTCGATGCGCTGTTAACAAATGATTGGTTTATACAGACTCGGCTCCATATTTCATGTTCGGCTGATGCTGTGAAGTAACGCATGATGTATTGAAGAAATAAGCTGAAGAGCAGCCTGGATTTTATATAATTCCTGCAGTCCTGCAGATATGGCACCTTTCTTCATGAACAGAGCTAATAAGAATCTCTGATTGGGGGTCTGACAACTCTAGAAAGTTTAAAACTATTCTGAGCTGTAATAATTACGTTCGAACAACACTTAAAAATTTTCATTTGCAGAAGTATATAAGGAAAAATTCAAACTTATTCTATTTTTTTTAAAGTAATACTAACAGGATTCAGTATTGGGTACAATGGTGATGCAAACTTTATATTTTTCAGTTTTTTTTTAGATTTATTTGTGTCGGGAGGTAACTGATATTCGACTTGATCCAGTTTGAACTCGTTTGGCGTAGAAATGGAAATGTAATGCATTCTTGCACTAAACTAGATGGTTTTAACAAGCAAGTTTAAATTCTAACCAGTCGAGAAACAACAGAAATAATACCCCAAAAATATTATGTGTTATTTTACGAGTGGCACCATTTTTTTCCAAACGGAATTAAAGAAAAGGCATATCCGAGTATCATTAAAACTTAAAATGAAACATTTGTATAATAATACGTCCGCAACTTACAGGGACAAATACGATAGAAGAGATACAATTTCACAAGATGCCACCTCATGATTCATGAAAATCTGACATGAAATAAAAAAAGAAATTAATTTCGGAATGAACTTAATTGTTCTTTCAGGATGGTTACACTACTTTCGTTTTGCTTATGGTTTTACGCCTCGACGACTTCGAGGTCATTAGAGGCGAGAAAAGATGGGAACAAGGAATTGGAAGGAATTCGACCATGGTATTTTGAAGGAAGCATCTCGGCATTCATCTGGAGTGATTTGGGGAAACCATGAAAAACCCAAATCTGGATGCCCGGACGGGGATTCGAACCCGGGTCCTCCCGAATGCGAGGGCAGAACGTTACCGTGTTACACTGTACTCAGAAGCTTTATTTAATCACAGATTGACTAAATCAGCACATTTAGATGTTTCTTCGGGTCGACTTCTATCTAATAATAGTGTACTGTGTAAGATGCATATCCAACCTTCTGACGATGCACCATTGAAATATGTGGGCCAATGGCAAAACAGGGAGATTCCGTTGAGGGAAGACGATAATGTATTTGCCCAGCCAATTTTGGAAATATGAAAACACTACTTCCCTAGATGTCAGTAGAGAATGGCTGAAAATAATTAATAATACCCAGAAAAACTGATAGTACCAAGCAACATGAAATGGGACTTGCACATATCTCCCGTCGTAGGTAAAGCTAATTCTAAATTACGATTCATAGTGCGTATTTTGAGCAAATGTAATATTTATACAAAGAAAATAGCGTACAAAACTCTAGAGCGGATTACCACTGTGGAATTTGGGATCAGTACTGCAAGTGATTGATTGACACAATGGAGAGAGAGCATAGAGGAGAGCCGCTCGGTTCGTGACTGCTTGCTACAGCCATTATGAAAGCGTCAAAGAATTAACACAGAGGTTGGGCTGCAATTGTTTGACAGACAGACGACGTCTTTTTCGTTTTAATTTTAATATTACAAATATATAGTACAACAAGTATGTTCCTTTTTTCCGTGAACCATTCGGTCTGCCAGTTTCTGACAGATCTCGCGCTTTTAGCGATGCTAGGAGTAAAAGTATTTAAACGGGCCTGCCACGCTTTGTCGAAAACAGAACAAGACAGGTGAGCGAACGTACGCTCATTGAGATGAAACTTTTTTCCGGTTGTGAAGTAGGAGCAGAATCCAATGCTACAGCCCCCGTGTTCCGCCCGCGGGCCGTAACTTATTCACGATGGGAGGGGACGCTGGTGTTGCATCTGACAGTTAGCGGCTGTGACAGCGTCTGCGCGGTACACGGAATGCCACTTCCTGTGCCACTCGTCCTAAATAAACAAAACACTTTGCAGGTAGCCACATAAATTAACACTCTCAATCGGCTCGCTTTGTGGCCTATGGAGCCTGGCACTTATCGCGTGGTCAACTGGTTCCAATCTCGGTTAGATTACTCGGTAAATGATTGTGTACCTAATGCCTAGATCTAATTAAAAAACTCCTCCTACTGAGCGAGGTGAGTGAGCGGTAACGCTCTGGCCTCGCATTCGGGAGGACGCGGGTTCGAATCCCCGTCCGGGCATCCAGATTTGGGATTTCCATGGTTTCCCCAAATCACTCC
Organism: Vandiemenella viatica; assembly: GCA_031002005.1. Taxonomy (NCBI): domain Eukaryota; kingdom Metazoa; phylum Arthropoda; class Insecta; order Orthoptera; family Morabidae; genus Vandiemenella; species Vandiemenella viatica. The sequence goes on along the minus strand of JARYHS010011408.1, from coordinate 85,957,301 downwards.
AGGCGAATGCCGGATTGTTTCCTTCAAAAAGGCCATGGCCGAATTCCTTCCCGTTCCTTTTCTCCCATCCCACCTCTAATGACCTCGACGTCGACGAGGCGTAAAGGCATAAGTTAAAAAAAAAAAACGCCTCCTGTGTGTATGCAGTGAGAACATAGAACAGCGGATAGTGATTCGCCCTTCGAATCTGGACCTTAACCAAGTTCCTCCAATTACGGTGCCTATCCAGAGAGTAAGGTCGTTTGTACAGAAGGCTACTCAAAAGAAACAGAACTAGTTGGTGACCGGAGTTACCAACTATTTAGTAAACGGTTAATGACGTGGAGCCATCCACGAGACTGAAAACACTAGTTTCTTTCGTGTAATTATGAAAGCAGGACCATGGTTCCTTTGTTCCTCTCTACTACCACAGACAGTGAACTGTATTTTGTATTTGTACCGTTTCTGGACTTGTTTTATATTAGCATATAAAATTAAACTTATAATACTACGTACCTGTCATATTCACTGCTTTTACAACTTCAAACTATGCCTTTACAGCTTCGTAATTATAGGAATACTGTAACAGCCCTCAGTTCAAGCTCTTTTATGAAATTTTGTTTTAAAAATAATGTGTAGCATTAAGTTTATTAATTGTAGATTTGTATATTTTTCGGGGTGATTAATTGTGAATTTGTATATCTTCGTCGTGTAAATGGACATTGTTTTAGGAGAGAGACTGTGTAAATAATATGGAATACGACCAAGGACAGTATTACGGATGAAACATTAGTTAAAAGTTTGTAATTGTGAGTGTTGCTGTGAGACACCATGTTTGGAGGACAATTCTCAACTGTCTGGTCTTGTATATGTAGATTATTTTTTGTGTAAATACCTGTAAAAATGTTTAATTTTCATGTCCGGCTGTTTCATAATTATTGTGAATAATTTTGTACTAGTTCTCATTGTTGTATTGTAGTTTTGATTGCATTGTCAAGACTCGAGAAATGTCGGTCGACATTCTTTGTTGTATTCTGGATGTAAACAATAAAATAAAAAAAATAAACGGGATGTTTTTCGACTTCCCCCAACGAAATTGTAATTCAGTTGTTGTTTATTCACACTGTGAAAACACTTGGTAACCAGGAACTGAAATCACCTAGCCACTGACATGCAGGGTCACCTGGAACTGGTTGGTAACTAGTAGCGCCGTCTGCGATGCTCCGTTCAAACACATTGGAAGTGATTCACCGCGGGCTCGTTAGTAACTCGAGTTACTAATCACTTTCTATAGAATAGCCTCGTGTGGAGACGGTTAAGTCCGATCAGGCCCGAACGAGGTTGTAATGCACATCGTTGTAATATGACTCGCAGTATACAGTTTTTGAGACGTTTTCAGGCAGCGGGGTTGTACTTGACATATTCGCTGTCTCAGTGATGGCAGAAGCAAAGCAGTGCCGACTTGCATTGTGGAATCACAAAAGGAAGTGAACCGCTGTTTGGAGAACCTCTTATGCTGGGACGGCCAAGATAAGTGACTTTTATTACTCCCGTGCCGACAGTGTCTGAAGTCTACCGACTTCCATCAATCGACTTGTCGCAGGAATAAGCCCTAAGTTCCAACTATTTTGATGCGTGGCGGATAATGGAGAACAGCCGATCAGATCACTTCAGTACTGCTGTGTGTTATAAATGTGAACAGTAGAAGAATGAATGAGAGGAGAACAATGGTTTGCTGTATAAACCGACTGGCGGGTTAACGTCGAACGACGATACCCGACGGCTTACTGGTGGTTTCTATATGGTTTAAAGCTTCCCCTTTGTAATGTTCATCAATAAAAAGAACAAGTCACTACAGGCCGTAATTACCATAAAACTTCAGTACACTGGTGAAAAGAAATGACCGACTTATTTCTGTAGTCCTAGCACCACATTCACAGGAGTTGCGACCCGGCTTTAGTCCGGAACCCTTTCTTACTTACAGCTTTAGTGTCATATATCACATCACTGATGCGTTCTTGTACTCACCTTGGGCATCAGTGGTATTAATTATGTCTTATGTTCCTATGGGTGAAAAATAACGTTATGTACTGATGGTATTCTAGTCAGTGCAATACTATAGCCTAAGTCTGGCCGTAGGAAATGCGTTAGCAATAAAAAAAGTTTGGTATTAACTGCACCGATGGCCTATTAGTGCAGCCGAAATTACAAGGAAAAGTATTTGTTACGGTTAAAACTGTTTCTGAATTGGAGAATATATTATTTCCGGCGTCTGTAGCGCGGGGCTAGCGAGCTGGCTTTGCCTTGCAGGGGTCGCCGGTTCGAGTCCGGCCCAGGGTATGGGTGGTTTTAATTAAGTGTTGTGTCCGTCCTGTGTTGTCCTTTCACTTGAACAACACTAGAAGAGTCAAATACAATTGAGCAAAATGAAAAAGAAACACAGATGTTGCTGGCTAAAAGCCATTAAAAGAAATAGGTTTACCTTTATAACGTGGAAGATGTGAGAATTGGAAAGTAGGAATTCAGAATTATTCCATCATTAGAAACAAATAAAAACAAGTCAGGTAACTAGAATAATTCTAAAGTTTAGTGGACACTGAAAGCAGCATGCTACATACGCAAACAGAATTTCATGCCCTAATGTTTTTTTTTAATCTGCTTAACGCCTCTCTAACAGCGAGGTCTTTAGAGACGGGAAAGGATGGGGGGCAAGGAATGGGAAGGAATTTGGCCATGGCCTTTTGAAGGAAGCATCCCGGCATTTGCCTGGAGTGATTTGGGAAACCATGGAAAACCCAAATCTGGATGCACGGACGGGGATTCGAACCGCCGTCCCCCCGAATGCGAGGCCAGAACGCTAGCCGTTACACCACCACGCTCGGTATAAATATATGGAAATACGAACAAAACCAGTGCTGGAGGAGACAGGACATTACTTTTCTTATGCGTAACGTTATTACTCACTCTTGTCTAGGTTACATTTGAACATAACCGCAACCTTTGCTAATATTGTATCTATACAAACAATTACCACACACGCATTGGTCCATACATCTAGGTCCACAAGAGTGAAACTGCAGGCATATGCTAGTAATAAAATAAAATATAAAAAACTCGCACAAGTGATAAGTTTGTCTGGGTGGGATGGTAGGCAGTGTTATCTGAGTTCAGGCATGGGAGTGGTTTCCATAATGTGCTGGTACACCAATTCATACCTAGGTGTCAGAATGGAGGATGTCGTTTCGAAGGGTACTGTGATGGCTCAGACTGTGACGTCACGGGAGTTGTAGGAGTATCATAGCGAAAGTGGTGGGTGAGGAGTAACGCTCTGGTCTCGCATTCGGGAGGATGCGGATTCGAATGCTGGAATATTTCCTTCAAAAGGCCATAGCCAAAAACCTTCCAGTACTTTGCCCCCAGTCCTTTCCACTCCTAATGACTTCTACGTCAACGAGGCGTAAAAAAAAAAAAAAAAAAAAAAAAATAGGCATGGGCGGCGACCTCATAATAGGCCAGGCACATGTACTCAGGCCGACATCATATACCAGCACAACTGCCTCCATTGCCAAAATGCGTACATCAGCGTAATCTAGGTCAGCTATTAGTCAGGACGCACAGTTTACTCCCAAAATCTAGACCACCTATTTGCCGTCAATGCCAGGTTTACTTTTTATAAATCCAACAGATTCAAAATAATCTGAGGGATTTTAACAGAGTGATGTCTGAAACATAGAAAATCGTGATATTTATCTTTACCCCTGTTAAGCTCTGATAAATTTCTAAAAAAAAAATAAAAAAAATACCTAAGGTAGGTATGCTTATATTTTAAGATATAATAATTACTGTATTTAGTACTATGTTTCAGTTATGTATTCAAATGATTACGTTATTAAGAAACTAACCCAGTAATAGCAATTAAAATGATGCATAGACTTTTCTCTAAACTATTACTGCTGACAATTTCACAGTTTTATAGTATTTTAGCATACTACTGTGTGGGCGTTTGAGATCAAAGACAATGAGGAAGGGAAGTGAAATTCGGGAACCCGGTACGGTGCGTTCGGAATGGTTTTGCTTTGTTCTGTCGCTTGCTGCTGCCTTTGCAAAAGACCAGTGCAGGTTTCTGTTCGCACACAAACGGGGGAGGGGGTGGGGGCGGGACGTCTCTCCAACTCGCTAATTACCGTTCGTTAGAGGAGCGGCTACCTCGTAGGTAGCCAGACCAGCGCTTCTAAGTAATTACTAATTAAATACTTCAATATTAGCATAATTATAAAGGCGATAACTAACTGTGGCATGAAGCAGACCGCTGGGTCCCGCCGCGATGTGATTCTCTTACGGAGATGTGAGACGTTAGTCTAGCCTGAGATACGAGACATTTAGACGTACCTAGATTCCTGTCGTCTATTCCGTACAGCCGTCTCATGGTTCACTTGCGACTAGCCCGCCGGATGCTCAGATTACAGAAATACTTGTCTTTGAGCTAAAAGATAACTAAAATAACCACCAATACTAGCAAATAATGTTTCAAGATAATTGGAGACAGTCATTTCATTGCGCTGAATTCAACGATCACTCTTTCGACAGCTTATGGAACCTACGACGCGTACCATATCGTAGGCTTCTTATGGTCTTGGGTGAGAGGTAACGCTCTGGCCTACGCATTCGGGAGGACACTGGTTCGAATCAGCGTCCAGGCATCCAGATTTGGGTTTTCCCATGATTTCCCCAAATCGCTCCAGCTGAATGCCGGGATGCTTCGTTCAAAAGGCCATAGCCGTATTCCTTCCGATTTCTTGTTCCTAGCCCTTTCTTGCCTCTAATGACCTCGACGTCGACGAGGCGTAAAGCAATAAGCGAAATTAGGTCTTATGGGCTTCCTCATATCATCTTACTTATACACACTTTCAGCATATTTTGCCTTTCATTTAACATAGCAGACAACGTTCACAAGCAATAAATGTTCTCTAGCACTAAAAAAATTATACTTTTTTCTTTTGCTCACGGCTTTACGCTTCGTCAACGTAGGAGGGTATTAGAAGCGAGATAGGATTGCGGGGACAAGGAACAGGAAGGAATTCGGCAACTAGCCTTTTTAAGGAGACACATCTGCATTCGTCGGTAGTGATTTCAGGAAACGATGGAATACCTAAATCCGGTTTGTCAGACGGGGAATTGAACCAGGTCCTCTCGAATTCCACGTCTGAGCTTTACCGCTCACCTACCCAGTTCAGCCAAATACTAAAGGAATCGCTTGTATGTTATTATTTCTGTGCGCAGAAATAACTGAAATTTTTTCTCAAAATACTTCAACGTACTCCAACGTCATATGAAAATTCTATAAGTACTGTTTGATTCGGGAAGGTTGGTGTCAAATAATAACAAGCGGTGAGAGTTTATGAACAGGCCGGCTAACGTAGAAAAATTAAAAAATATTTTTTTTATTCGTGTTTATATAATTTTTTATGAGGCCTTAACTTTAGCAATAAAATACAAAACATATGGGGACACGGCAGGTTCCTCTGTTAGGGAATACAAATGAGGCAGTGTGTATGCCCTCACGTTACAGAATTTTGATAACATCAGACAACTGATCTCCAAGGTGAACTTGACCACTGGCAAAGCTTTGCTTTCTTCGTGTGAAGTACGCTTGGATTCTCGTGGTTCGGATTCTACGTAAAGCTGTAGATCCCCTTTGCCCGTTAGGATTACCGGGAGTAGCGCTGAGTAGACAGAATCACTCCAAGCGAACGTCGTTTCAGTCCGAGCTGAATAAAACTAGTTGTAAGCTTGCGATTAACGCGAAAACAGTTCAATGTCCTATTAGCATTTCCTGAACGTGGCTGAGCTAAGAACATTAGATAAGATGTAGGTCACGGGGTTACTTCTACAGTTAAATAAATAGACTGCATCTTTAGATAGGGTAATTCGGTGAATATAAAGCTCTATGCAACCTACATACTTAACGGCATTTGCCCAGTTAATTTTCGTAGATTTTGTAACGGCTGTGATAAGTTGTAGATGTGTTCTGTCAACTCGTTAAATAATACGCGATAAATCTTCGTCATACAAAGCTGCTGTTTTATAAGAGTATAAAAACTGAAAAACCAACACGAGTGAGGCATTAATATAATGACGTACAGCAAAGTAAGCGTTTGTTGGTTCACTGATTTAATAAATTAGCTGTCCACGTAGTGGTCGCTTTGTGCGGCAGTTAAATTATTTATAAAGTAGTTATGATCAAACGTAGCACAATCACACATTGTGTTTACTGAAAGCTTGATATGTAACACATCCAAGCCATTCGTTGCATCCACTCCAGTCTGGTTGTATTTGGTTTCAGCAATATTGTTTGTGGAGGAACATTTTCAATTAATATTTCCGAGAATTCCGCAATTGTAAATTGAACATAAAAACAACCACGTAATTTAATAATGCACCAATGTGAGCAATGATAAAGTTGACAATCGACCTTAATATCTGCTTGTTGGCACCAATACAGACTTTCCTCTGTCATAAATATATATTTTTCCACTGATCAGGTTGAACAGGCAAGTATGAAGTTTTACAAAACAACATTTATACAATCGATACGAACACCAAACGCCTGCTGTAAACTCATTACTTTATTTTATTTTAAACGGTAAATTGGGCCATACAGGCAGCTCAAGTGTTATTCCAGTATTTCAGTTTCTGCAGTACGTTGTTTCCACTAAGTATATGGGACACAGAACGGACACTATATTTAATTAAAACCACCCATGCCCAGGGCTAAACTCGAACCGGCAACCGCAATTCCAGCCCCTGCACTCATTAAACCCAGTGAAAAGCCCTACTCTGGTTACTGCATGAATTAAGTTTTAATTTTGTATTTGTATCCTTAGCTAACTATGCTATTCTGGAACTTACACCCGGTGCACCGCTATTGAGCAAGTGCGGAGTAGTTTCCGTTCGTAGTGAGACCTGATGATAAACTGTATTCATCTGTTCTAAAATGAATTCGGAATTCAGCATGAATGTTTCAGTCAAAGGAAACCATTAAAATTCTGTAGCCGTACTGGAACTGTAAATATCTTTGTAATTATCAACAGCCTAAGAAGATAAAATTAATAACTCAAGCTATGAAGGCTACTTTTAGTCAGATTAAACACACTAACTGCAACTTCTTTTCTACTGGTTATTGCTGGTGGCTTGTATTTTTTTTCTTAATTTATGGCAAATAAGAATCTTTCAGGAATAATTGCAAACATAATTCGCGACCAACCAATTCAAGTTTCTTATGATATTTTATAAATTTATTTATCATTTAAAACTTGACCAATGTGTGAAAAAAGAAAATAAATCCGAGAACTATTCAAATAACGCTCCTATTATTAAACAATAACAAAACACACTTGTATGGTAGGTAGTTTTAACGTAACTCCCTTGTACACGTCGTCAGCTCCACTGCGAAAATTCTAAGTTATTCACATATCCACAGAATTATTAAACGAAATACAATTAAGAACCACACATGGATGGGAAAAAACTTATACTATGTTAAAACACTTTGAAAGAAGTAACTTTGTTGGTCAAATGCTGACAATGTCGGAAGGACGTTATGGAAAAAATAATCACTGTTATGATTTTTAATTGTAACACGTGGCCATCAAAATTTCTTAAATTTTCATTTAATTAGAGATGATATAATTAAGAAATTTAGCTAGATGATTTTTTTTTAACTTAAGAGTTTGATGCCTCGTTAATATCAGGGTCATCAGAGGCGGCAACGGATTTGCTGCAAGAATTGTGAAAGAATGGCCCTGGCCTTTTGAAGGAATTTTTTGTTTTGCTTCACGCGTCGTCGAAGTCGAGGTCATTAGAGGCGAGAAAGGACTGGAAGCAAGGGACGGGAAGAAATTTGGCTATAGTCCTTTGAAGAAACCATCCTGGAATTCACTTGGAGTGATTTGGGGGAACTACAGAAAATCAAAATCTGAATGGTTGGACGGTGATTCGAACCCGCGCGCCCTGAACGCGAGGACAGGGCGTTAGCTCCTACCCACCACCCTCGGTCGTGGAGGATCCATACCGGCATTCACCTGCAGTGATAACATTTATCCTGTCTACGTCGGGGACATTAAGGATTATCTGATCTAACGGGCTAGAGAAATGTTGCTAACTGTCTACGAATTGAACCCTTGGGAGGAAATATTCTGTTTGTATAAAGAGTAATTCTTGACGAGCGTAGTGTAGCTCAGTCAAGTATTTGCCAAGCCGACTTCGGAGAAGCGACTAAGAACTGTAAGCAGGATAGGCGACATAGCGGGACCACGATTAGATAAGAACTGGGGCTACAAACCGGAAGGATTTCGACTCTGAAGAAACCATCGCTTGAATGGTTGAGGAAAATCATGGAACACGAAATCTGGATGGCCGGACTAGGAATCGAACACGCGTCCTCTTGTTTACTGTGACTAGTGTTAAGCAAGCTTGGTACCACGGTTTAAGACCGTCTGCATTCTAAAGCGTTGTTTCCAGGAGGACAGCTTTTTAACATGTCAGATGACTAGTATTGTGATATTTCTTACCTGCGCATGCCTCAAAATCTCTTACCTTACGCGTCACTTCTTTACTAATCAAGTTAATTACATGACATGCTGATTATGAGCAAATGGAAATTGTAATGCTGTTATTGAAAGACGCACAGTAAAAACTGACTGTCAGCAGCCACTCACTGTGAATTTTCCAGCAAAGTCCACGCTAATAAGAGGGTTAATGTAATCAGCAGCTCCAATTACAGACGAGTTGGTTACACAAGCAACGTCCACAGAGCCTAATTCGCTCTGTTATGGAAACCAAGGACGGATTTGATTTAATGAGTGTGTAATTGACCGTTAAGACCTCAGAGGCCACACACAAACCACGCAACCTTCATTGGGGGACTAAGGGCGGAATTCGGCCTTTAACACTATTGATTTGTGCTCATAACAGTCGTACAAACCGGTTTGTTAAGGCTTTCCACTGTGACAAGTCTTTAAATTTTATTCGAACAAAAGTCAAAATGAAGGAAAAAATGGTCGAAATAAACACTTGTTGACGAGTATTACAAGCTCTTAATTACCTCTTTTTTGTGCTAAGAGCACTGCTCATTTGTATATCAAAGAATCGGTTTGAAATGGAAAACCAATAATGCCTCTCGTTTTCAAACAAAATTTCAGAAGCAGTCTTTTAAACTGATGGCGAAAATTTCAGCTCTTCTATTAGTTAGATAACAGAAAAAACTGATTTGAGCTTGTGAGCCAAACTAATGACTGATTATTTAAAAATACGATCACCAATATGATATAAATCAGTGTGAAAGATTTATTTCTGTACGAATACGTTAAACTTAATTTTTTAACGAAATGTAACCAAATTTCGCGCTATAATATAATTTCTTGTGTGAAAATATTATTTTAGTGTATTTCGAGCCAATTAGAATATCTATAATGTAACTTACAGTTCTGGCTGACCGTATTGGTACCATTTTCTTCAATTATTAAAAATTGTAAAGATAAGTTCTATTATTAATTTTAATACAATTATTTTTAATTCACATATAGTTAAGAATGTGTGATGACAATGCCCCATTGTATCGTATGAGTAGCTAGAATTATTAAGACTGCAGAACTTCCGACGCTCCGAGCACTATCATTGGCGAGTTTCAGCATAGTGGAGCATTCTCATTGGTTGAAAAACCACTTACAATCTTCCGCAGTAGACAAACAGCCAGTCGCTCCGTATGAAGTGGAGTGTCTCCACATCTGCAGTATGTCTTAAGAGTGCTGATTTAGAAATTTTTAAGCATCATTAAAAGGAATACTATTAAAGACAATTTTACCGTAATTTATTTCTAGATCCTTACCCAGAATAATTAATCTTGTTAGTTACTACATCTGAGAACTGTTTTAAGTCTGACACTGGGTATTTGGAAAAACAAATAGATAAGAATGACAAACATTAACAAGTCTGTTCGGACATATAGCCCGTTTAGTTAAAAGAGGCAGCTCAAGGTCAGTATTCACTATCCCCACTCCGCTGCTGCTAGATGCGAAGGGGAAATTTATTACTTTCCTACTTGGACGAAGCAATAAGAAGGGAGGGGATGGTGTAATGAATGAGCGGGGCCAGGGTAATATCACCTTGAGCCGACAGTTCGGAGTTAACAGAATACAACTCTCTGAGAAGTCTAAGCTATCACATATGGATTTTTTTCCCATGGTTTCCAAGAGTCTCAAGGTGAATGACAGTATGGTTCCATAAAAAGGCCGTGATCGATTTCCATCAATTTTTATGCCACAATCCTCTCCCAGCTCTAATGACCAATCGTCGACGGAGCCGTTAAGAACAAATTTAGAACAAGGGTGACAAATGGAATTTTGAAGAGATGTTCTGCTTCCTTAAAATATTTGTACTGAAATTCACATCGGGGATGAAAGAGTTTGATCGTGGAGATTAAGCAAAACAATGGTAAATTTTTTTTAATAACCCAAGCATTTCGCTTGCTTTCCGGTAATATGGTTGTGCTAACTATATTTCTGTTTAAATCTTTACATTAATATAATAATGCTAATCAGGCAGCAATGTGAAGTAAACAGTACACTCATTCACAGGACGAAACTTCGAATTGCACTTCGATATTTTCCGGCTTTTTTTTTTTTCGATTCACTAGCACACACAATATTCACAGTAACTTTTCCGAAAAAAAAATTCTATTTCTCAATCGCTAGTACTAAAGACTTTAGCGCTTTTGATTACCCGAAAATCTTGAAGGGAATTACAACTAAACAAATTTGCCATCGGAAATGATAAGCAAAGACCGCTCAAACGCTCGTGACATCGTAATCTTATATACATAAAAATCTCGTGTCACGATGTTTGTCCGGGATGAACTCCGAAACTACTTAACCGATTTGATGAAATTTCCTGTTGCCACGTATTCCAATGATACCGTCAGAATCTCCAATACCATCCGATTCGTTTGGCTTTCGCTATGACCATAAATAAGTCTCAAGGCCAATCAATGTCCGTTTGCGGCTTGGACTCGAAAAATACGTGTTTCTCCCATAGGCAGCTATGCCTTTTCACGTGTAGGGAAACCATGAAATCTATTTGTATTAGCAAAAGACAGGCTAACCAAACATTTTGTGCATCAATTATTATAAATTGTAATAATTTAAAATAATTGATAAAAATGAAAAATCAACTTCATCTACCTCATTTAGAAAACTGAAATTTCAATAAATAAATTATTTTTTATAAATGTCAATTTTTTATATATTTTCAATTAAGTAATTTGTAATAAAATGTAAATTAACAATTTTTATGTTCGTTTGTCTTTAATTTCAACACTCCGAAACTCTTTTCCAATTAGTTTTGAATTTTCAAATCGACTAAAACGTTTTTGTCTTTATTAGTGAATATTAATTTGACTATATTAGGAAGTTTAGAATAACATTGATCCAACCTACGTACTACAACTACTGAGTCACAGCCAGGCGTGACCGGGTCGGCTAGTATATATATAAAACTATCAAACTTGTTGGAATGATTTCATTTAAGACATTGTACCTTGTGGAAACAATTATCAGCTATTTCCTTCCCCTCAAATATTTTATTTCAAAGACTTTGATTATTCACCATGCACGCGGTTAGCAATTATAAAATATTTTGTGTTTTTCTCTTCTTATTACAATGAGGTATGTAAATCGATGAAGTGTTTATCATTATTATACAGACGAGATTTTTATTTTGTGAAAAATCAATATTAAAAATTACTGAAAGATAAGTTTTTTTCTGGATGTAGTCTTCTCGGGAAACTAGCCGAGTAAGTAAGATGTTTCCACACGATATTTCGGCGATCTCAGACTCCGTCGCCATCTTCTGGTGAAGTTTTTTTCTGTCAGAAAGGAAATTCACGGTATATTAGAACCAAATTTCAACTGAGAGGAGTGTTAGAATGTTTTGTACCTGCAACAAAAAACAGAATCTACAGTCACAACTGCTTCAACAAAAAATTTCAGGCCGAAAACGAAAGTGCATTATTTTTCCTTATCACAACATTATTGTGTGGCAGTGGTTCTCAATTAGTGGTACCCACACCTCCAGGGATATGTGATGTTTCTTCAAGAGGTACGCTCGGTAATCTCTTGGCTAAGGTAATCACTAAGATAATTAAAATTAATACAAATACATTACTATCACCAAAATATATTTTAAGACGGCCAGACTGTGTGTGTGTGAATTATATTACTGTAATTATGGGATGAACGCAGCTGCGCACCTGTAAAGGGGCACGCGAGGTTGAGCTCTTTCTTGAAGTGGTACTCCGGAAGAAGTAATTGAGAACCACTGTTCTCAGAACTGGCTCCCAGCGTCAACAGCAGAGATATGTATTCTACTCTAGGATTTATTAAATATGTTTACTACTTGTTTAGGTACTATAATTGGTATCTTGAGAATGGAGCTCAGAATAAACTACGAGAACCAAATTTCCGAGGTTTCTGAACACTTAGAGACGTGAATAAGGAATCTAAGAAAAATATTGTTATAAAAAGGTTGCCTGATGACGTTGTCCTTTGATTGATACTGTTCAAAATATAAATTAAATGCTGAATGACATGAAGATAATATTGACCGAGCAATGTGCACAAATTCTAAGCAAAAACATCATGTGAAAAAGATACGAGAAAAGAACAAATGGTATCTTAAATATTGAACAAGAACACATATGGTAAAAGAAATAAGAAAAATCTATTAAATTGGGGAAGTAAACTTACAAAAAGAACAATAGGAAGATATTAAAAGAACAATAGCACTTGCAAAACAGTTTTTCATATGAAAAAGAGAAACTTTTTAATGTAAATATTCGCAGTAGAGTAACAGAGAATTTTCTGCAACTGTCTGCATTTTTTGTAAGTTGCGCTTGGGGGATATCGAAAGAAAGAAAATTGAAATTTTGTGCTCTGAAATTTTCATGAAAATTATGTGGTCCGATTAAAGCCTATATAAACAGGTTATGAAATGGAGAGAGTAGACAGCTGCTAATGGAGGAATTTTACTAAAATAGGAAAAAATGATGAGTCTGAATAAAATTATTGGCGTAGGCCTACATAATTTTTTAATAGAGATTACAGAAGACAGAGATGAGAATGTTTGTTACAGACAATTGAGGGTGAAGGAGAGTGATGGTCGTAATGAATACGAGGAGAGAAAGAGCTCGTCAACTGCACAAACCAGTTCAGAGAGTAACGAAAAAAGAGAAAGAAATGGAGACCCATCGGTTCGAAGCTTTTTTTCTGCCGCAGTTGATTAAAAAGCAAACAGTGAATGTTTGCGTATCCGGTTTAGCAATGTGTGCTGAATTTGACACACAGCCGTCCTTTAGTGTTTACATTATCTGTGAACGATTTACCGTCTATTAGGTACACAAACGAGCGTATCTCGTGAACACGGTGCTGTTCGCTTCAGAGCGAGGAGAAACGTGATTCCCGCTGCGGCCAAACCACTTGGTACACACAGTACTGTCGTTAGCAGAACACGATTGCCAAATCACGTTAAAGCACTGTCTGTGTCGACATAACAGCCCTCAACGCTCACGTCCAACTGTTTTGCATTGTAATGCAAATTGGCAATCAGAGTATGTATCTGTGCGGGCACCATTGAGGTGATGGTTTCCAAATGCTTGATTCTGGGAAGTGTAGGTTTCTGTATTGGTCTCGTTCATTAAATCGATTGCTATGTGTATCGTATATTAGCTGGTTACAACGCACACATTAAAATTACGGAACTCGCTGTCTTCCTAGGGAATCAGGAAAAGAAGTTATTCTGCATCTTTACGCGAAACACGGATGTGACATTCCATTCCATATCAACAAAATCTTACGCTAATGAGCTCTATCAATTATCAAAACCAATAAAAGGCTAAGTTTGGTCAATGTGTCGGTAAAGCTGACGTCACACTCTCGGTCTTCGTCGCTAACGGTCAGAAATGTTATTGCTGCATCGAGGTTATGAGCGTTACTTGATAACAATTTTAGCTGAGCAGCTGAAAACATTGAAAGAAATGTAGGCATTTCGTTTAAATCAACATACATATTATTAGTTGCCTTTTCTGTATTTATATTCGTGCGATGTAGATGTCTTGGTTATACTCTCTGAACGCTGTAATAGGACGCCAAGAAACATGGGACAGCGTGAATGTATTAATGTGCGTGCGATGGAATTTATTTTAGAGTAGAAATATTAACATTTGTCTTCAAAGCGAAGGGAGGGACTTATTTAAGTTTTAAAAAAAAATTAATTTGCTTTCATGAGCTCTGTATTACAGAAATCATTACTTCGGTTGAATAATAGTATTTCAACATTCATCTCCATCTATGCGGCCTGCACCACGATTAAAACTAATACGACGTAAGTTGTCAAGATTTATTGTTAATTCGTTTGTTTTTACTGACAACGAATTAGTGAGGTCATTATTTCAGTTTGTGATCAAGTTGAAACGCAATATAGACCAGTTTGAAAACAAACTTTTTTCTACAGCATAAGGCACGAAAAATTACATTGGGCGTTATTTTACAATTCTATTTAGTTAAGCAAATGACAAGCCAGAACACTACGTTCAACACATTATTTTTGACGGGTTTACAGGTTAGTTGTCTTAAACAGTTTAATAGAAATATGTCTGCCGATTAAGTGAAGTGTGTTCTTTTTTATGTATTCTGTGTAGCAATTAGTGAAAAAGGTAATTATTGAAATGTGGGGATAAACTTGAACAAGAATATAATAATAGAAGATGGAAAACATTGCCATTAACATCGAGAAATAAGCAGTCTGCTACGGTAAAATGTTAAAGATTTTTGCTATCTGTTAATGATGTAAATGTTAGGCGCTAAGCGAAGGACAACTTCTATAAATATTTGTCAGTATGATAGAAATCTCGCTGACAGAACACTTTACATGCGGTACAATAAAGTAGTGGTAATGCGTAAGTTTTATTTTATTTATGCAATTATAAAAAGAAAATGTTCTTATTTAATATAGCCCACAACAAATTATATATTAACGCCGTTCTAAAAGAAAAAAAGTAGAGTGCTAAGCAGTTTTGAAATTTGAGAAGTCTCACTTTGAACTTGAGGTATCTTGCATCATCTCGTTTTCTGATGTTTCGTACTGGAAGGGAAACAAAGTCCTATTTTTGATGCGCCACTGTATGTCCGTCTGTGACAGGCCTCTAGCTGTGAAACCTTCGGATTGGAACATGTTGTGTGTTTCGTTGAACCGAAAACGACTATCGCATTAAAAAGTTCGAGTGAGGAGATGGGAGTGGTTATCATAGAAATAAAGGCTTTTTTTAATATTGTTTTAAATCTTCTATCTCAGCTTGTGGAACACAGATGTTTAGAGCTGGGTAAGTAGAGAATTAACTAAGATATTTTCTTCAATTTTTTTTCTACTGTAAATCAAATATATGAGTGGGCATCAGAATGGGCAGTTTTAGACCATTCTTGTATTCAAGTCTATCAGGGCAGTGCCAATACAGAGAGGCAATCGCATCACCGTAAGGGGGGAGGAATAAGCAGCCAAATCAAAATACAATAATCAGAAACCTTTGCGCAGCGTTTTTCTATATTCATCTATGTTATTACGATACTGATGTATGATTTATGCCATGCTCTTGCCGGTATCCTTTGTTCTTGGTGCAGGTACTACATCGTTGGCGAGTGCTTGCCGAAAGACTGATCTGACAGCGAGAAGCTAAAATTTTTGCTTGTGATATATTGCGCGGCCACTCCTAAAGGTTGAGCTGACAATTATCAAAAAAGAAAATAGCACAATTTTTAAATTCAATGTTAGTTTTTATTGAGAAGTGGCAAGTAGCTATACTGTGTTCAAAACACTATTTTAAAGTAGTTTATTTCTTTATAACTAAAAAGGTATTCGTATATTTTGTGCAGTTTTTTCAAATCGCAATAGAAGGTTTTTTTTTTTTTTGCATTTTGATGTCTTTCATTATACTGAGAAAATTTACAGCATGGCCCTGAGGTGTGATTAAAAGAAGCTATTACGTATGATTATAAGAAGGAAGTTCTTCTCGTCGTCGAGAATTAATGTAAAGATCTCGGGTGAGTAAACTAGTGAACAAAGTGTATAAACACGAAAAACTATCAGCAGACGGCGACAATGAATTAGATCGCCGAAATGTCATGCAAGCACTTCGTTTACTCGGCCACTCATCCGTTAGCATTATACAGCGTTAATCCTAAACTGATTCATTGGGTTTCAAAATACTGTTGAACTGAAAAGTATATGTCCTACAAAGACGACTGATACATGAAAAGGTACATAAAACCATCAAGTTTCCGATATGTACCATAAAAGTTCGATGTGTGGGCCGTTAGTCATTCGGCACACATCCAAACGATAATCCAGTTCCGTCCATACCTTCCATAGAATGTTTCTACCAATGTCCGTCCAGCAGTGATTTGATCGTGTAATTATTGCAGTGGGGTTACATAAACTTTGTCCTTCACATAACCCTACAAGAAGAAATCACATGGGGTCAGATCTGTCGACCTGGAGAGCCATGACCACAGAGCAACATCACTCGGAGAAGCGCTCCTGCTTTTTTGTCATCTTGTCTACTGCTGCCATCTAGTGTGCACGCCAGACACCAAGAGGGATTTTAAACTTGATGAGTTAACGTCAATCTTGCCGCCTTAACGATTTTGTCGCTAGATTAGTGAATTTTGAAGTTCGACAGCGATTTTCTTAAATGTTTTATCGCTAAAAAATTATTTGGTGATTTTTAGTGATATT
Organism: Vandiemenella viatica; assembly: GCA_031002005.1. Lineage (NCBI taxonomy): Eukaryota > Metazoa > Arthropoda > Insecta > Orthoptera > Morabidae > Vandiemenella > Vandiemenella viatica. The sequence continues at coordinate 85,940,483 of JARYHS010011408.1, read as the reverse complement.
CAATATTGCAGTTTCGAAAAATATACTCACATCCTTTCAACTACATTATTTGGGAGAAAATGTGTTTTTTGAGTGTGGTAAATACTCTTCGGCAGTGCAAAGATAACAAAACAGTATTATTATTTTTTTTTTTTTTTGTAACTGCTTTACGTCTCTTTTTAACATCGAGGTCTTTAGAGACGGGAAAGGATGGGGGGCAAGGATGGGGGCAAGGAATGGGAAGGAATTCGGCCATGGCCTTTTGAAGGAAGCATCCCGGCATTTGCCTGGAGAGATTTGGGGAAATCATGGAAAACCCAAATCTGGATGCCCGGACGGGGATTCGAACCGCCGTCCTCCCGAATGCGAGGCGAGAACGCTAACCGTTACACCGCCCCGTTCGGTAACAAAACAGTAGATCTTGCGTCAGAACTTAGATTTGATGACGAGAAAAGTGACAAACCCCTACAGCAATAACATGGTATTAATTATGTTCAATGGAACGCTACAAACAATGTCATTGAATTTTGGGCTCAAGTTCGAAAATACAAGAATGCTGTTGGAATAAATATTTTTTTGGAGTTATCTGATTTAGCCATATCCGCTTTATCACTTCCTCACTCGAATGCCGCAGTAGAGAGGATTTTCAGTACAATGAGCATTGTTAAAAACAAATTGAGAAATAGGATGACTGTAAATACTCTTAATATTTCTCTTTATAAGGAATCAGTTAAAAATTGTGAAAACAACCACTACAGTTACGAGCTTCCGGCTGATGTGATTGCTGTAATTGGTAAAGATGCTAAATATTCTTTTAAAACTAAGACTGACGATTCATCTCATCCTTCCACATCTGCAAGTTCTTCAACTCCTACGGGACCAAGATGATGCAGAATAAATACCGATTGAAGAATTTGATGTTGATTTTTAATGCAATATTATGTTGAATTTAATGAAAATACTAATTATTAAAATATTTTTATATTACTTACTTTACCATTTTCCTTTATTTTATTTAACGATTTTTAGCGAATCTTTTAATTCTAAATATCCCGTAATCTAGTTAGTTTTTACACCAGGTCTAGCGAATTTTGTTTTCATGAGGTGGCAACACTGGTTAACGTATCTTTTCATGTATCACTTGGTTTTGTATGTAGTATACTTTTCAATACACAGTGTTTTGAAACCCGATTAATCATTTACGCTAACCCTGTATTAATCTATTACGTGTTTCTAAACATCCTGTACGAAAAAAAAAATTAAATTTTATAACTTGAGAGAAAGACATGCAAATATTTTTGTTTTGAGATTACTTTGCCATATAGTAATAGCGTTTAATTTAGAGTGCATTGCATCTTAATGAAGCTATAGCAGATTTCATTGCAAATGAACCATTGCTCTAGCAATGCTTGTGACAATGTATCACGGTTTCGTTGAGTCGTGGAGTGGAATCCTCTGCACACTCGGAGAACCTGTCTAACACTGAAATTGTTCCAAGCTACAGCTGTCTGACCAGCCATTTGCAAAACAACTGTTAAGATAATTACAGAACGGAATCTTAATCGAGCGAGGCTCGACTAGCCCTTCCCCTGCCTTTCTTTTTTAATTAGTAATTAATTGGGAGAGGATTGTAGGCAAAAACGGTGAGCAAATCGCCTGAAGCCTACATGCGGGAACTGTCCTCCCATTCGGCTGGAGACATTTCGGAAAGAATGGAAACCTAAATGTGTATTGCTGTTCAGGAGATCGACAGCAGCCTTATCCCGAGAGATACGTCTAGTTTGGCAGAGTTGACGGTGCGCACGTAAGTAATGCGTGGCCTCGTTTCCGACGGTAGGGAATTTAATTTGTGCGCTGCGTTGAGGCGGCCGCATTTGGGATGCGGATGCCTCGCGTTCCCCACCAGTTCCACATGCCAGCCCCTGCGCCCCACAGCTTCATTACCTTGCTCGCACTGGACAACGCAGCCCAAGTGATAGAGAGAACGTTAAGCAACCACCTACACACTTTTTCGGTTTTGCAAGTATTATGAAAAAGTACAACAATTAAACGAATTTTTATTTTGAAATTACTACTGGCCTTCAACGTCCAGCGTGCCGACAATTATTTAACATTACTAGGTGGCCAGTGCGAATATTTCGGGGATGATTTACGATGAATAGCGGGTTGGCGGTTTGTAGCAGAATGAAACAAGAACCGACTCAATTTTAGCACAATTGTTTATTTCTCAACTAGAATAGGTACGGATCCAAACACTCACAACATGTTCCATAAAATGTAGAAACGATGAAATGTTTCCCTAAGGGAAATAAAAATTTGTGAAAAGCTACTTACTCTAGAACAGAGTTTCTCAAACTCAAAGCTCCACGTAGCCTTAGGAAATTTTCCAGCCAATGGCCAACCCACTAAAAAAATTGACTTTTTTTCTTTCTTTTAAATAAGGATTTTTGTCTAAAAAAATGTAATACAGTCACAAAAAGCAGTACGTTATTAATTAATTTAATTGATGTCGCAAGCTGAGTCAATTTTGTTCATTTTCAATCTCAGTGCTCCATGTTGCGTGTTGCGTGTTGGACTCTCGAGATACCCAGCCAGCCATAACGTAAATCTTGTCGCGAACCCCTAGGGGTTTCTGTCCCCCTAAGGGGTACATGAGACAAAAAATAAATCATTATGTCAGTATTATATGGAAATAGAGTATACTTATGAAAAAATATAAAATTTGACATGAAATATATATTTTTTATTTTAAATTTATTTTTTTATCAAATAAAAAAGCTAAATAATTATAAATTTATTTTTCCATCTCCGCATTTGCGGATGTAAGCAATTAACATCCGCATCAGCATCCGCAAAGATGAGTTCCGTCATAACCCTGGTGTGTATCGACGCGGTACATCCCTTCTATTGCCTTCCGTCATAACCCTGGTGTATATCCACGCGGTACATCCCTTCTATTGCCTTCCGTCATAACCCTGGTGTGTATCCACGCGGTACATCCCTTCTATTGCCTTCCGTCATAACCCTGGTGTGTATCCACGCGGTACATCCCTTCTATTGCCTTCCGTCATAACCCTGGTGTGTATCCACGCGGTACATCCCTTCTATTGCTTTCCGTTATAACCCTAATGTGTATCGCCGCGGTACATCACATCTATTGTCTTCCGTCGAAAATATTTGGCCAGATTTCATTTCTTCGCAGACGACGATCCCTGTCGGCAATAATGCGCAAAGACACTCAGATATGAAGAGAATCTGCTCAGAGAAGAAGCAAATAGTTTTTTCCTCAGGAATAGAAATTTTAGTTCTAGGAAAAAGTTTGAAATATGATCTTCAGAGCTGCACAAGGTACTTGCTTGCTTGTCAAAATCAAAGTTTATTTCGTTATTATTCGGTTAAGTTTTAACTTTGTTTCTTAAGAACATTTATGTACTAGTAAGCTTATAGTTTCTTGACATGAGATTTTCAGTTTGTTCCAGTAAAGCAATGCTTACAAACGGTTATATCAAGTCGGGTACCCCCTCGAAAACAAAGCCCCTGTGGGATATATCTATGAGGATTTTCATTTCCTTCCCTTGTGTGAAATCAGATAGTGCAGAAATTACAAAATAACTGTCACAACTCATTCAGAGACTCTGATAACAGAATAAATGAACCAATTTGGGAAGAGCTGATCAAGTGGAAATTAAGCGCCATACGCTAGACAGTAGATGGAAACAGCTGGATGGAGGGCGATGGAACGAAACAAAAAATATCTGTTCTTAAAATTTTTAAATTACATACGAGGTGATTAGTTTTTACTTTGCTAGCCCTAAGACAGGCCTTTTCCGTTTTTCGGGACATTGTCATCATAAAGTGGAAGAGTAAAAACAAATTAAATAATTTTTTTTTTGCTGCTCTATTGCCTTGTGTAAAACACAAGAAAAAATTATGTTAACAACAGAACGGAAGCCAAGTCTGTTAGGTCAGTAGTAACTCTCGGGCTTGACGTTCTGGAGGATGTTGGTTCAAAACCGTATCAGGCAAAACTGATTTAGGTTTTCAATGAATTCCCGAAATCACTCAAGGCGATTGCCGCGATAGTTTCTTCAAAGGCCAAGAACAAATTCCTTTCCGTATCTTGCACTCAGTTCTTTATTGGCTTTAATTACCTCGAGGTCCACGAGACGTAAAGTTATAACGAACAGAATGTAAAATATATGCGGGAATGAGATTGGATCCTCATAGCTGAAATTATTTGTATCCGAGAAGAATGTGTCTCTCAACGATGTTTTTAAAACAATTGTTCAACAAAAATTCGAGGAAACGTGTACAACATCTCAACACTCACTCGCGAATTGAAGCAACTGTCCCAAGGTCACGAGGCGCCGCGCTCTACGCAGTTTTCGAATCCCCGTCCGGGCATCCAGAATTGGGTTTTCCATGGTTTCCCAAATCACTCCAGACAAATGCCGGGATGCTTCCTTCAAAAGGCCATGGCCGAATTCCTTCCCATTCATTGCCCCCAATCCTTTCCCGTTTCTAAAGACCTCGCCGTTAAGAGACATTAGGCAGTTAAAAAAAATCTACGCAGTTCCTTTGCCCGCACCAGTGTCAGTGCAGTGCGAAAATATCCTGTTCACTCGAAACATAAACTACAGTAATTCATACATTTTTGGAATCGTCTTTGTATACTATTTAAAGTTAGTAACAAGCAATGTAACCTGTTTTTAATTTTTTAATGTCGTACGCGTTTCTCCTTCTGTCTAGTTAATATCAGCAATAAATCTGGGTTGAAATGTACATTTAGTTTAAACTGTTTAAGATAATTCTTAACTTGTACAGCTAGTTAATAGTTTTTCTACTCACTATTTACGATTTGTAGCTGTACATTTCTACCTTTCTGAAAAACATTTTCTGCTTCGAAACATTTGTCAAATTATTATCACTCTTATGTTGAGCAATGCGCTTTCTCGATATTTCTATATCTGACGTTGCCATCTTGCAAAACATCTATGACATTGAAGTAATCGCTGCGTTGGCGGTTATTTATTAACAATTCAATTAATTAGGTAACTTAATAAAAATGATCTGCAATAACATTGCATTTATTTAAATTGATACCAACACGATGGTTTTAAATATATATTTCACTTTACCATAATATTTGGCAATATATTGTGCGCTATATAAGATTTATTGTGAATCTACATATCCTACAACACTCGTGGCGTCAAGACCAATCCAACGACACCTCCCACTTCAAAAATCATCAGGCCGTATTGCCTAAAGGAGGGAACAAGAAATATACATATATATATTCGAAAAACATAACCCTTGTTTTGCAGCCTCGATGATAGTGAAATAATTAGAACTGGAAGGGTATATCGCTCAACCAGCAGACTCGGTCCCTTGAACGAAAGCACTCATATTCAAAGAGACGCGTTTTATTCTATATCAAATATCGGATTCGAAGTTCTTCAAACATTTTTTGCTTGGGTTTTCTGGACCCTCAACGATGATCTCATAAAGCGTGGTAGAGTATTAATGGTCTTTATGAAGAATCATCTCGACATACACCTGGAGTGACCGAACCGAGGGCTGAATGTCTCTGTCAAATATACTCTTCTACATATGGTAAAGTTCAGTTTAAACACTGTATCCTGGGACTTTCTGGCTCAGATTCTGCCCGGATATCCGTTTGGTAGAACTTTCAGAAATCGATTAATTCTACTGTAGCCGCACTCCTGACACAAATGGTTACAACAACGATACAAGTTCTGCTACTCAAAAAACATTTCTTAGTAAAGAAGCAAGTCTAAATAAAAATTTAGTTTAATTTTATTCTATGCTCGATCGGGTAAGATGTTCAAGATCTGTTAAACAGTTTATGCAGTTGCTTATATTACAGGATAATGAGGTTGAAAGTTTAGTTATCTATCCCGTTGTATTATTCAGTGAAATTAATACAAACATAGTGTTTTAACTTGCAAATCTGGTTGTAGGCCATCTTCCGCAGTTGTTGGATAATAGATTATAAATCAAAATTCCGTCTGGAAACAACTGTTGATGTTAATGTTTTCCTTATTTCCTTATGGTGTGGGGCATCGTCAGTGGCTGTGAATTTATTTTTACATGTGACAGAGTAATTATAAATTATTATATACATATTTACATTGTACTGACAGCTAGGGTGATGGTATTTACATGGTGATCTGGAACAGCACTTTATGCATCTTACAGATCTTCTATTTCACAATTATAAAAACTGTTTTACACATATTTCTGAGTAAACACTGGCATTATATCCATTGCAACTGCAATGTCAGTGTTTCACAATTATAAAAACTGTTTTACTCATATTTCTAAAGAAACACTGACATTGCAGTTGCAATAGATATAATGCCAGTGTTTACTCAGAAATATGTGTAAAACAGTTTTTATAATTGTGAAATAGAAGATCTGTATGATGCATAAAGTGCTGTTCTAGATCGCCATGTAAATACCATCACCCTAGCTGTAAGTACAATGTAAATATGTATATAATAATTTATAATTCCTCTGTCAGCTGTAACATATCACCATGTAAATACCATCACCCTAGCTCCACTGACGATGCCCCACACCATAAGGGCGAAACGCGTATGGAAATAAAGAAAACAGTAACATCAACAGTTGTTTCCAGACGGAATTTTGATTTATAATTTATAGTGTTTTAAGATTAAGGGGCTCAGTTACAAACTTAGAACTTCTATTGATCAAGATACTCAGATATTTTAGGAACTCTCCTTTACCAAGAGTGAATTATTATTAAACTATATTAAAAGGGCTTAGGAATTCTATTAGTAATAGATATTTCTTAATTAATAATTTCACCGATTTTTGACAGAAGTATTTGACTGATAGCATACGCCTTTTATTGATTAATTTCTAATTCGTTACTGGCGGTTGCAGGTTCGGATAAAGATAAATAAGAACTTTTATCATTTGTTAATTTGAATATGGAAAAGGTTATTTCATTTGCTCGAAAACTGAAACTTAGGAATTTATCTTTGAGGTTTAAACGCTGGCGACTCTACTTCTTATAACATAACCGTGGTAAATTCCATTACACGGGTGGCTTGTGTGACTACTGACATATTTTTAAAATGCTTACCGATAACTAGCTGTACCCACACTAAAAAAAAAAACTGTTTATTTAAGGTTCTCCACCAGTATATAGTTTTTAACGAATGTAGCATTGTAATTTTTTTAATCTCTGCTTCGCATTATAATTTTCTCTGTCCATTGTATTTTTTGTGTAGTTATTTCCGCAACAGATAATTGACTTTTAGCTATCATCGCAGATACAGCTCCTTTTAACAATGTAAAAATGCAAATCAAATCAAATTCAATTATTTATTTGATACTAGCTGACCCGGCAATGCTTCACTATTGCTGGACTTGAGTAGGCACATAGATTAAATGAAAAAATATTTACATATAAATTTTAAACTGCTGTTTCATTCATTTTCAGTTGGAAAGGGTGAGAGGGGATGCGCTTTGGAAAACATATGGAGGCAGTATTTTTCTGTTTGTTTCAAAGTATAAGTGTACAAATTCTTATCTAAATCTGATAAAAAGTGTGGTTTGCCTAAATTATGGGGTAAAAACGTAATGGGGTTGGAAAGGGGGAGAGGGGATGAATATTCGGAAACCATACGTAGGCAGTATTTTTCTGTTTGTTTTAAAGTATAAGTGTACAAATTCTTATCTAAATCGGATAAAAAATGTGGTATTGCCTAAATTATGGGGTGAAAAAATTGTGGGGGTGGAAGGGGACGAGGGGATTAATATTCGGAAACCGTATGTAGGCAGTATTTTTATGTTTGTTTTAAAGTATAAGTGTACAAATTCTTATCTAAATCGGATAAAAAATGTGGTTTGCCTAAAGTATGGGGTAAAAACGTAATGGGGTTGGAAATGGGGAGAGGGGATGAATATTCGGAAGCCATACGTAGGCAGTATTTTTCTGTTTGTTTTAAAGTATAAGTGTACAAATTCTTATCGAAATCGGATAAAAAATGTGCTTTGCCTAAATTATGGGGTGAAAATGTAATGGGGTTGGAAAGGGGGAGAGGGGATGAATATTCGGAAACCAAACGTAGGCAGTATTTTTCTGTTTGTTTTAAAGTATAAGTGTACAAATTCCTATCTAAATCGGATAAAAAATGTGGTATTGCCTAAATTATGGGGTAAAAAAATTATGGGGGTGGAAAGGGGGCGAGGGGATTAATATTTGGAAACCGCATGTAGGCAGTATTTTTATGTTTGTTTTAAAGTATAAGTGTACAAATTCCTATCTAAATCGGATAAAAAATGTGGTTTTGCCTAAATTATGGGGTTTTATGGGGAATAGGGGGTGAATTTTTTTTTTTTTTTTCACAGGAACCTTCGCAGACGCACACTCGAAAACTCTCCAAAGTTTCATTGCAATCTGATAAATGCTATAGGAATGCATAGAAGACGAACAAACCCACAAACATTGATTTTTATATATAAGATTTACACTTCCCTTTAACAACATAAGAGCAAATGAAGTCAGTGCAATTACTCGTTTGAAATTTCTTGGTCAGCAAGCAGCGCTATGGTGGTGTTCAGTGGAACTAACAGACTGTGTAACCTCCGACTCGCCGAAGGTTCAAGGTCACGTCCAGCCCCGAGTTCAACGCATTTGATCAAAGTGGATGTATCGGTATTAGCAGACACGAATATTTTAAGGTAAAAAAAATCGTAAATATGTAGTGGTCATCAAATTTTTGTTATGAATTCATGTTGTTCCAAGACACAGAAATCGAAGCTATTGGTACTGGTGTTGTAGCGTATATGATACCATGTAGGCCACCCAGGTTCCTGAAAAGCTGGGCAAATAAAAGTCTCGGCCACAAAGAAGAGAGCTGGTGACCATCTTATTGGCTGTTGTCGGAAATTGCTCTCCGGCTTTAGGAGTCGCGGTCAGCTTGCAAATATCGACCTCGCAGGCAGGACCTGCCCCTCTGATCCTTGACCTCAGCACGAGAGGAAACAACTGACTCTCTCCATCCGCACACCAAGTCCACAGTCCTGGTTTAAAAACACGAAGTTAAAGTTTGCGGAAACTAATCTTTACACAAGTTGAATAGTGAGTGGGAGCTCTTGCAGCTGTGCCTTGTCAATCCCTGACCCCCCCCCGTTATGATATTTGACAACAGGTTAACCTTTTAAAAAAATATTTACCTTATGATCTGTCTGTAAAGTGACTACTTTGCTAGATGACAGCAAGGGGCTACTACTAAGGGATATTCATTGCTTGTCTGATAAAGTAACTATCGTGGTTTGCCCTGCGCATGTCAACGACTTCTGGAGGAGTAGCACTACAAGTACGGATGTAGAGTTTCGTTGCTTTCATCCTGGTGTATAACTGTTATATGTACGATCAGGGTATTCCAGAAGTTCTGAATATTAGGAGTGACAAGTGTATTTACACATGATGTAAATTTGTATCACGAATAATTTGGTCCGATGATGTGAGACCTGCACTGTAGCTGACTTTTATCTAGTGTACTGTGTCGTATCAATGAAGATGGAGGGAAATTCAGATCAGTTCTTTCGAAAGACTTCAATGGGGTCACCAAGTTTAACATCCCCAAGCGGCAAACAATTTCAAGATAGGCAACTGATTTGAGAAACTTCTTTTGTTATGACTTTACGGCTGGACAATGTTGATGACATTAGAGCCGATAATAGATTGAGGGCTAGGAACGACAAGGACTTATGAAATGGCCTTATTAAGGTACAATCCCGACGTTCGCCTCGAGTGAATTCTGGAAACCATGGGAAAACGAAATCTTAATGTCCGGACAGGGTTTAGAAAGCGCATTTTTCCGAATACCAGGCTCAAACATTTTGAGGAACAGTAATTATAATTCAAAATATGATGTTTATAAAAAAGGAGAACTTAAATTACCGCTAAGTATATTTAGCAGAAACCGAATATACTTGACTTTGCATGGTAGAGGGCATTTTTGCATTCATGTAATGATTTATTTGTGTATTTAATGTCTATTGAAAATTAATCCTCGGACTTGAAAAATGTGTTACGAATTAAGATGATGTTACGATGAACCCCCGCAGGAAACTCAGAAAGCATAATGCATTAAATCCATGGACTGGTTCTATGTGTAATTACCGTCGAAAATTATTTTATTTCAAGTCTATTAAATGTCAAAAAATTAAGCTATGGTAATTAGTATTAGAGGGTTCGTGATAAGAAATGTTAAAGTGTCTTGCTGGCTAAATGAGTTTGTAAGTTTTTTAGTCTATAAATTACTGGCACTCGATTTCAAGCATAAGAGGGGGGGAATATTTTCTTTCGTGGAAGAGGGTGTCAGGGACTCGAATAAATTACCGAGAGAAATGATAAAAAAAACTTACCAAAAAAACTGAAAGAATTTACAGTTCAAAACAACAGACGGCAAAAGTAGGTAGAAAAAGTAAAATGGAAAAATGGGTGTTTAGGAAAACTTCTACCGTAGCATGCGCTCCATCGCAATTAAATTGAACATATGGTGAAAATAGGGCATGGTAGACTAAGTTGTTGACAGTACGGTGAATGCTAAGTAGTTTGCTGGAAAGCCATGTATTGATCAAAAGGTCGTTTATAAACAGAAAGATCTTCAGTGTTTTATCTTCAAAAATCGTATATACTATAATTTTAGATATTAATTACCGTTTACGTCAGTCAATACGATCAACTGAAATCGTTACTACTTTCAGCTTCAGAGGTTGAATTTCTCGAAATTTTTAAACACTGCCACTTGGGCTTTAAGCATGTTTTGTTTCATGGTTTGGTAACGACTCTTGAAACAAACAAATATCGATTGTGTACAGACTGTGATCAAAAACTGCGCTGGTTAAACTAGAAATAAACACACGTAGATGTTTGTGTTACCACAGACAAAAAGGATTGTCGCACAGATAATTACTGCCAAGATTCCCAGAACTGACAAACATTTTGTGACTAAGATAACTGGACCACCGTGTACAGCGATATCAATTCACTTTTTTAGCTCAGATTTCTGAGAATATGGATTTGTTGCTTTTTAAATGATTTACGCTAAGGGCGACAGACTGTGAAATCACTGCTTAATCAGTTCATAGAAAGCGCGGTAACAAGTGCTGTTGTAATGTTTCAGGCAATATTTATTGACTTCCAGAAGTGCGAAGTGAGGCGAAATGTTTTCTTTTCGCGCTGACTGCCTGTACTGCCCATACGGAGAAACCCTACGCCGTACTGGAAGCCACCAAAGCAGAACGGAGTTCAGCAACAAAGTTCGTACTTCTCTCGACAAGTTGTGACCACAGGTAAAACAAAACAATAATTTTCATCACGTAGCCTACGCCTGTGAAAAAATAATTTTATTTTATTTTTCAGTGTTGAAAAAATAGACAACGTGGACGTACACTAAGTTATGTATTAAGTAACTCTTGTTTTCCAGTTTCTCTTTATTTAAAGACATAAATCAGTTGCTAACAATTTTAGACAGGTACTGTTATAAATGTTGCACGCATAATCTGTGATCTTCTGTTGGCAGGTAATTATAGCAAACGTAACGTATTTGAGCAATATGGACCGGATAAAACGAAGCGCAGTATTTTGCTGCTACCTTAGCAGGTGGCTACCTGTCACCATTTCGGCAGCAGCAAGTACATTCCAATTTCATAAACCAACAATTTGTCTATTTCAACTTAAATTTATCTGATAATTTCAGAAATCTATAGAGAATATATGCCAGTAATATACATTTGTAGAGACCAGCACAAGTTCTAATTTATTTAAATTGGCTACTTTCTAATTTTTATATTTTTTTGCTGACGAATGTCCTTGAGCCTCTTATATAAATTATTGAATGAAACAACTGAAATTCGAAAATAATTTAAAAAAAGATATTTCCATCACGCCAGAGCTCTTCAAGAAGCGTGTAGAAGATGCCAAAATCCTATCTCCTATGATCGATCGGATGCGCCCAAAGAATTCGATTACGTTTCTTCTCTTTCCTACGGCGATGAATTAACCGTATCACAGATATTTTCAGTAAGTGTGTATGATGCTGAAAAGATGCAAGAATCTAAGCTCATACAACGATAAAAAAAATCGTTGCGTGTTGTAATGGTTTGATCGCGTCATATTTAATTATTTATTATTTTACTAGCTTCGAGCCCGTCAAAAATGACGGTTTTAATACCATATCCTATCAGTTCATTTTTTTTTAATTGGTTAATTATATGGAACTGTTATTACATAATGCTAATGGCCTGGATTTTGTAATATTCTATATATTTCATTTGCAGTTCACATAGCGATACAGTAGTAACTTCTACTGAATTAATGACGATGGAAGTGTAGAACCAATAAAAATAAAAACAAATTACGAATCCCACAAAAACTTTTGCTGTCAATGTAATATCAGTTTTATTCCTGGTCCAGGCACAATTAAGCACGATAAATATGAAACTTCTTTCCCCCGCAATAAATAATAGTTGCAGTAACATGGCGCTTATGAAAGCAGTTTAAATGGTTTGTAAAACTAATTTCAGAGCGAATTATGCTGTAACAAAATATGTGTCAGTTGCGATTCTGGTCAACTTAGCCCCAACCTCCATTAACATTGCATTTGAAAATCATAGCTTTTATTACCCTCATATGAATAACGACAGGCAGCACCTATGGTGGTAGTCTGAATTTATTCTGGAAAAGATTGCATGAAAAAGCGAATATCGACCATTTCTAATGAAATCTTCGTGATATGAGTACCATACTGTGGTTAGATTATCGGAGTATTTGACTATGATTTATTTAAATAAATACATTTTAATTTAATGACGGAAAGTATAATATCAAAAACGGATAACGGTCATTTATCTCGGTGATACATTTCGTGATTCGTAAATTTGGTGTAAACTTTCTTCTAGTTTTTAATTAACTTCATTGTTTCTTATCATCTGCCAAAAACATTCTTACGTTATGTTTTAACCTCGTTCTTATAACTGGTACCGATAAAATAACGCAAACATGGAATACTCTTCTCCTTGCATTAATTTTTGCATCTAGTTGTCATAAATAAACAAAAAGCAACATGTAAATTTAAACGAACGTACTAATTGTAACTTTGTAACGTATGATTGCCTCGCATTAATTTTCTATCTCTGCTCGCCGCTATTTGGATGCAAGAATATCGTTGTTGAATTGTGAATTATAAATTGAAATCATTTTTAATTATATCTTTCGTGATATGAGTAACTTATTCTGGTTAGATTATCAGAATATTTGGTTAAATAAATGAATTTTTATAATTTCGAAAACGGATGACTGTTATTTATTTGACTGATACATTGCACGATTACGTACGTTTCTCTGAGTTTTTAATAAACTTCATTGTTTCTTATCGTCTGCCAAAAACATTCTTAGGTTATGATTTAACCTAGTTTTGATAACTGATACAGATAAAATAGCATAAATATTGAATCCCCTTCTCCTTACATGAATTTCTGCGTCTAACTGATACGGATAAAATAGCGTAAATATTGAATCTCCTTCTCTTTATATGAATGCCTGCGTCTAGCTGAAAATAAACGAAAAGCAAGATGATGGTACGAATGTAATATGGTGGTTGATGATTGGCCGTTCTCTAACCAATAGGAGTAGCAGCTATAGACGACGCATCCAGACTCCACGTTAGGGTTTTATATAAGGGGATTAAAAAGGACTAATGCGGCCAATTATACGAGCATTTGATTATTGGTGTTATTCGCATGAGAGATATGCACAGAGAGCCGGCAGAGATCGTTGGTAAGAGGAAAAAGCATCTTTCCCGTATCCCAACCTGCCCGACCGTTGTTTCAAAGGTCGTGTGGAGTGACTGATTGATTTGCCTGTCACAATATCCATGAATGGTAGACACAGCGCCGTAGACAATTTCCATTCGCGTCAGTCTGGCGACTCAAGATAAACTGCGACAGTGGCAGCAACGGTCCGTGAGAACGAAGAATTGAGGTTTTAACAGGATGCGTGAAGTTACCGTATTGTCACACACGATGTCAAAACATAAACAGGGATTGAAATGTATATGCGAGAGAGAAAATTTAGAACCGAGCGACAACGGAAATAATCGAGAAATTACGATGCATGAAGCCATCACTGTGAAGTAAAGCTGCCAAGTTTTCGTATGCTTGAGAAGAGAAATCTGTATTGTATAAGATACTATTTACAATAATTTTGTTTGCACGTTGGAGACTATCAAAAGAACTGCCAAACAGGATCGACTTTTGATTGGCGGAATAAAATAGGACAGAGGACGAGTTGGAAAGGGAGGATGTCAACAACGTTGGTAGGACGTGAATAAAAGTCTTGTGTTTGAACAGTCGGACGGAAGCTTGATACAGGCGATCAGACTTTAAGTTTGAAGTAGTCATTATCAAACCTCGAAATTTTCTTAGACAACAGCGTCTATAATTAGATATTTTCAGACGAGGCTGGGTGGGAGGAGTGCTGATGGTTGGCGAAGACTGCAACGGCCACCCTTACGGTAAAAGACTTCGTTAAACACTAATGTAAATTTAATATATTCTCGGGTGACTAGACACCCTGCTCACTCGACTAGTGAAACATCGATCTCACTAATGTAAACTGTTTGAACTCATACGTTTTTGTCGCAAAACCCAAGTATCACCCTGAGCGAAGAGATCCAGTTGATGAGAGTATCATTGCCAAATAATGAACTGATCATAGTCGTGTGAATATGTTAAACCCAAAATTGTACTGAAGACTGTAATTTTAATGCCAACACTAAACAAAGGGTATAACCATTGCGCGCCCTTGCCTGGATATTTCATTTTTCTTACCGTATTTGTTAAAATTTTGTAAAATCATATTGATGTTGATTATAATTTCATCCATTTTGTCATAGAATGTTCACTTTCATAATATAACGACCATTAATGTAAAACGGGGTTGTTGCTTTGCAAATTTTAAATGTTTATAATGTTTAAAAATAAATATGCCTCACGTCTGTCAGTTATTTTGGTATGACCATGAACGGTCAGGTTATGACACTTTTAGTTTTACCTTTGTTTACAGAATTAGTTAGAACACATTTTTCATTCAGTAATTATTGAATTAATCATAATTAAAATTAAAAAGGGATCATAAAAACCAGTAACATTACAGTGTGAAATCAGGCCAAGTGTATATACGACAAATTGTCGTACAACTTTTTATCTTACTATCAAATCGATACGTGTGAAATCAACCTAAGTGTGGTTACTGGTTCTCAACCAATGTTAGATGCAAAAGCAGTGACGTAGTCGCTATTAAAAATTAAATCAGTGATTGTTCTTATGATAGACGCATTTAATGCTTTAATTCACGGGTAAAAATTGAACCTGATGAGCAATGCTTTCATACTTGCAGATAATCAGATGTTAACCCTACAATTCCTTTCTTCATTTACGCGATACTGTAAAGGAATATAACCGTTCACAACGTCTGATTTGAAATTTAAATCTTGCAGATTTTGTCTTTCTTAAAATGTAGCTGCAATGCTAGTAACGACGTTTGCACATAATCTCTCACTGATAGAATGTCACATTTCTACGTCCCTTCTATTATCTTTAAGTTTCTTCAAGTTGGGGACGCCGAGTTTCTGATTGACCTGACGCTACCATGTCACTCCTCCTGTACGCTGTGGAAGGGATGAGAAAGCAACGTGGAAGTTAAAGAGGAGGCGAGGATATTCGGCGTGAGCAGATCCCATCAAAGGCTCTCGCGGCGAGCAGACCTCGTTTTTAGATTTGGGTGAAGGTCGCTTAGCGTCGAGGGTCAGTCGGACCTCCCATTCATCACCGCTCGCTGTCCAGGGCCCCGGAGCAATCCCCTGCGGAGATCAAAGCACGGTTTGTCTCTGAGACTCTCGCATCATATCACACTGCAGCCACTCATCTGTAGTCACAAGTGATGATCTATCCACTGAATTCGAGTGGCAGGTCAACTCGCAACCACCTATCTAATAAATTTTCTCATTGCTCACAAACCTGAATGTGTTTTGCGTCACCCGGTGGGTACAGAAATTGTTAAGAGTTGTCTGTGATGCTAGGTCGTTCCGCGGTTCGGATTCCAGGGTAAACAGTAGGTTCCATAGGAAAGAAACTGGCCGTCCTACCTCTGACCCAATGGCTTAATATGCCTCGTTCGGGAGGATCCAACCAACCTTCGGGTTGTGGACTAAGTTAGTTTCTTTTAACTTTTTAATTTGCAAATCATACATACTATTTCTAAAAGTGTTTTTTCGTGACGAGTCATCTTTCTCTTTTATACTTAACCTAAATCGTTATATGTGGTATCATTTTAAAGATTAAGTTTCCCACTTCGGTATCATCATTAATTAAGAAAGGAAGTATTCGAAATTCGACCCGTAAATGACAAAATTATAAACAATCAAGGTCACGGTTATGCGATAGTTCAGAATAAAGCAGCTAGGCTTCGCTGGCGTCGATAAGGAGTGATCGCATTACCGCTAGATAGCAACACCACATATTACAGAGATACTGATAGATTGTGTGTGTGTGTGTGGTTTTTTTTTTTTTTTTTTTTTTTTTTTTTTTTTTTTTTTAGTAAGGAGCTTTCCAGGTATTTTTATTTCTGCTAGGGAAACAATTTATCATTTCTAAATTAGCCGGTTCTTCTTTCTTCTACTACCAGCCTCCCATCGCGCTATTCATCGCGTATCCTACGCGGAATTTTCGCAAGGGTCACACATCCACATTTAGGTTTACCATGGTCTCCCCCAAATAAGTCCGCGTGAATGTGTGGATTGTTTCTTCACAGAGACCTTGCCACATCTCCCTCCTGAGTCGGATCTACAGTCATCTCCAGGTCGTTATCACTTCGTTGTAATAAAAAAAATGAAAGATATAAACTGCAGATAAAATTACATAGCTTCAAGCAGATTTTAAAGGGTAGGCTAATCTAAGTCTCCAAAATATATGTAACATCCGAGAAGCTTGAAAGAAAAGTCTTTAAGCCTACTAGATCCGGCGTCTAGTTGAGCGAACAAAGTACCATCGGCGCAGTGCTCAGTTAGGAAATTTAAATAAATATTTCTATCTGCGTTAAAATTGCATTTTGACATAATTTTGTATTATAATGTCATTCTATTTTATTTACCTGGAGCAATCAGTGCCATATTTAACTTGATTTGCATGTGTTAGATGTTGGTGAAGTTGGTTAGTATTCTTGAGCATCAGGATATGTGGTAAGTTATCTAAAATAGATTTACAATAAGGCTTAATTTGAAATTACTACATTTCACTATATTTTTGTATTATAAAATGTAAATATCTGAAGCTGAATGAATGGTCATAAAGGACATAGAATTAAAAAAAAAAAAGAAATAGAGCATGACGAAAGTGGAGGTTTTGCCATTGTGGCTGTCCTGTTAGTATAATCTATGTACATTATAACAGGTAGATGTACAAGTCACGGAAAGATGCTACCAGAATCATTGGCCAATAGTATTCTAAAACTTTCTAACGTAAGTGATTCCCAGAGTTTCATTTAGTTATCAGCACGCTTTTCTGCTTCACAATACACTGCAAGTTGTGCCACAGACGAAGGCCGGGTTAAAAGCCTTTTAAAATCCTAGCTGGGACCGGGATTCGATCCGAGAACCTTTCCACCTCCACTGAGCCACCAGAATAACAGAAACAAGCATTGCTTGACAGTGAAGAAAGCAAGGATCTGCGCATTCGCAAGATGCCACATGCGTAGATACGTAAGACGTAACAAGAAATGGAAGTTCCTTTCCAAAAAGTCCAATTTTTATTTTATGTCATTTCAGAAAATCCACACGCAGAAGAACGACTGTTTATAAAAATAACGAAGCAATTTCAAAAATAAAACATTAATTGGGACAGCTAATAGGTAAAGCGAGACGAGGATAGAATGTTTATGTTGTTTCTCCGGCTGATCTGATCCGATCAGCTGTTCCCACCTGAGATACAGTTACCACCCACGCAATCAACAGAATACACAACGCTTCCTCACGCTACGGCAGACCACGTTCATACTGCACCAACAGTCAACCTCAGGGCATGAGGGGTAAAACTACACCAAAACTCACTTTGCAGTTTATGACAACGTAAATATACTGCATGATAAATATTGAAACAAACAAGAACAAAGCAACCTAGAACGAAGTAGAATGTTTGAGATAATTTAAGCGTTATAGCGTATCAATAAGGCAGCGGTTCCCAAATGGTGGTCCGCGGAACACTGGGGTTCCGTGGAAGGGTCACAAGGGTTCCGTGTTCCGTCACCGAGCGTGGTGGTGTAGCGGCTAGCGTTCTGGCCTCGCATTCGGGAGGACGGCGGTTCGAATCCCCGTCCGGGCATCCAGATTTGGGTTTTCCATGGTTTCCCAAATCACTCCAGGTAAATGCCGGGATGCTTCCTTCAAAAGGCCATGGCCGAATTCCTTCCCATTCCTTGCCCCCCATCCTTTCCCGTCTCTAAAGACCTCGCTGTTAGAGAGACGTTAAGCAGAAAAAACGACGTGTTCCGTTCGAGAATTAAATAAAATGTTCGTTGAAAAGAGTCATAACTGCTGCATGAGAAGACTATCATAGTTCTGCTTCCGTTTGTGACGACTTATCGATGTGAGACTGGTTTTTCAGCTTACGGTTATAAAAATTGGGACTCGCCAAAAAATGTATGACCAATTAGGGTTCCGTGGCCAAAAAAAAATTGGGAACCGCTGCAATAAGAAAAAGCTACAAACGAACTGTATCTAGATCGATCGTAGTCTAAATTAAAGAACGTCCCAACATTGACCTGAAATAATTAATAGAGCCCGTAATTACAAGAACACTTTTGCTATCCCCCGCCCTCACCCCATTTTAGGAAGAAGTTGCGAGTAAAAGCTTCATTTACAACATCGATTCTAGCGTTACTTGTAGAGATAATAGTGACTTCTTGCCCGCGTCCGGACGTAGGTGATTACTTTTTTTTATGGCTTTACGCCTCGTCGACGTCGAGGTCATTAGAGGTGGGATGAGACACGTGAAAAGGAACTGGAAGGAATTCGTCCATGGCCTTTTGTAGGAAGCATCGCCTGGAGCGATTTGGGGAAACAATGGAAAACACAAATCTGGATGCCCGGATGGGGATTCGAATCCACGTCCTGCCAAATGCGAGGCCAGAGCGTTAACTACTCACTCACCATACTCGACAGAGGTGATTTACCTTTGGGGATGTTTACCCCGCTATAAATACGACTGATAAGATGAACGGGGTGGTTTACCTTCTCCAGTGTGACTGTAGGTAAGTGCTATTGCACATATGGATGACTACTACAGTGTGTGTTCAGTGCAGAGTGTTGCGGATGAAAAATAAAAGAAGGGAGAAAGCAAAACCTGCTGCTGGCCCATTCAGGCCTTCTCTTCCAAAAGAAATCTAATAGGATTAGCGTCCCCATTCGACGCACGAATCAACAGTGCCATATGACCTCACGCTATACGCCCTGCGGGGGTGTTTGCGATTTAAGCAAGGACTCTGCTCCACAATCTGGTGATAAAGAACTGTGCCGCACCACCTCTGCTACCCGACCGCCAAACTTTTGATGAATATTTCTTGCACCACAAGGTCTCGAACCAGGTACCTCCGCGTCATCGCCGTACACCCTCACGGTGCGACAGGCCTACAGGGCTATCGGTTATTTATGTTAGCATGTTTGCCTTTTATCGGTACAACTGTGGTGTTACCAAACTTCTATAAAGTGAAAAGTGAGTGGTGTACCTGGCGGTAAGAAGCAAATTATAAAGCATTGCTTGGGGCACTGAACTCTTAAGAAGTCCTGACGTGGGTGTCGTGACCTTTCGGTGATGGACACAATAGCTGTGTGCTCAGATACTTGAGAACCACTCTGATCAAAGATCAAATCCGAGGATTATAGAAAGGTACCTATTAGCGAATAAAAAGCAATCAGTTAGTGTTTTAAGCCGGAAGTTTAACAAAGGCGTTCTGCCAAAATGACGTTGAGTTTACAATATGTAAAATTCAGAAAATGTTGAGAAAGATTGTTTGGGTCTCTAAGAACACTTGTATACCAATAACAGGCTCTATTTATTGACAAAAAATTAATTTGCAATGTTTTCGATGTTCCCTCAGTCTATTGCATGCGAGACGAAGCTTGAGCAGTTCCACGATGGGTCGCTCACGTCCTTCTTCGAGCAACTTATGATAAACCCTGATGACGTGGAGAGGAAAAAGCAACATCACGATAGTTCGGTGCTCACCTGTCGATACAGAAAGATGGTTTTCTTCTGTCAGACCGAAAACCTCCAAATGACTTGTGTTGTCGTCCGATCCTGCCCTTGCCTCAACACGGGTGCCTTCCGACACACAGAGATGATGTAGAAGTTTGCTTCGAATTGTAACATCCCTGGAGGCACGCTGTTCCCATTCGCATACTCAACAGAATGTATACTCATGAGGCTGGCCGTAAATAAACTCCGTCAAGTAACAGCGCCCATGTATAGGACATATTTAATTATTAACCGACTTCAAAAAAGGAGGAGGTTCTCAAGTCTTCTGAATTTTTTTTTTTTTTTTTGGATGTATGTTCAGCGATATCTTCGCCAATTTTGAACCGATTTAAATGAAATTTTTATAGTGGATAGAGTATACCTCCAAAGTGGTCCCATATGAATTTCATTGAGAAACCACCCCTTCTACCCCTTTACACCCCTTAACTTTTATACAAACCCACACTTTTTATCCGATTTTGATGGAACTTTGGAAATGTATATTAAAAAACAAACAGAAAAATACTGTCAACTTTTGGTTTAAAAAAACCGAACCCCTCTCCCCCTATCCACCCCTTAATTTTTGCCAATGTTCCTTATACAAAGCTAAAGTCGACACCATTTAACTGATCTCCATTAAAGTTGGCATGTACATGTAATTTTTCATGGAAAAGGTTCTGACCCAAAAAAAAACAACACCCCTCTCTCCCTTTACACCCCTTAATTATTATACAAACCCACATTTTTATCCGATTTCAATGGAACTTTAGACATGTATAGTTAAAAATAAAGAGAAAAATGCTGTCAACATTTGGTTTGAAAAAACTGAGCCCCTCTCACCCAATCCACCCCTTAGTTTTTTCCAATGTTCTTTATACAAAACTATAGTCGACATCATTTAACTGATCTCCATTAAAGTTGTCATATACATGTAATATTTCATGGAGAAGATTTCTGACCAAAAAATAAATAAAAGCCACCCCATGTCCCCCTTTACACCCATTAATTTTATAGAAACCTATATTTCATATCTGATTTTGATTGAACTTTGTCAATGTATACTTTCAAACAAACAGAAAAATCTTGTCAACATTTGGTCTGCCAAAGCTCAACCCCTCTCTTTCCTTCCAACCCCTTAATTTTTGTCAATGTTTTTTCTTATATATATAAAAAGCTATAGTCGCCACCATTTGACCTATTATCATGAAAGTTGGCGCTTATATGTATTTTTTCACGAGGAAGGTTTCTGACCAAAAAAATATAAAAACCACCCCCCAATCCTCATTAAACCGTTTAATTTTTATACAAACCCACAGTTTTGATCCAGTTTAGATAGAACTTAGCAAACTTTTACTGTAAAACAAAGAGAAAAATAATGTCAGCTTTTGGTTTGCAAAAACTGAACCCCTTTCCCCATTTCCGCCCCTTCACGTTTGTCAATTTTCTTTTTGATAAGCTATAGTTTACATCATTTGACCGATCTTTATGGGAGTTGGCACATATATCTATTTTTTTATGGAGAAGATTTCTGACCAAAAATGAAATAAACTACCCTAGCTCCCCGTTTACATCCCTTAATGTTTGTACAAACCCATATTTTAATCCGATTTCGGTGTAACTTAGCATGTGTATTCTTTAAAGCAAATAGAAAAAGAAACATACTAATCACATTACTTTGACAAAAACACAAACCCTATTCACCTTTCTACCCCTTTAATTACTGTTAATGTTCACTATATAAAGCTACCATTTCTACCTGATTTTGAAGGAAGTATGCACATGTATACTTCAAAACAAACAGAAAAATACTGTCTGCATTTGGTTTAGAGAAGCCAAACCTCTCTCCCCCTTTCCACCCCTTTTATCTACACAAAGCACAGTTTCTATCTGATTCTGAAGAAAATTTGCACACGTATACTTTAAAAAATAAATAACAATTGTGTTTAAATTAGGTTGAAGAAGCCCAACCCCTCTTCCCTTCTACCCCCACCCCCTCCTAATTTCCAATGTTCTTTATAGATACCTACCGTTTTTATCAGATTTCGATGGAACACTGCAAATGTATACTTAAGAACAAAGAGAAACATTCTGTTTACAAAACCCAACTGATCACTCCCTTACACCATTTAATTTTTATAAATGTTCTTTACACAAAGCTACAGTTTTTATCTGGTTTCGATGGAACTTTGCACATGTATACTTTAAAACAAAGAGAAAAATGCTGTCCACACTACCTTAGCAATAATCAAACTACTCTTCACCTCCACACTCCCTTATTATTTTTTTATACACACATAAAACTTTTATGTGATATCAATATAAATTTACAAATGTATACTTTAAATCAATCAGAAAAGACAGTATACATTTGGTATACAAAAGCCCAATCCCTCTTCTCCTTTACCCCCATCGTTTATAATTTCCAATGTTCTTTACAAAATCCACAGTTTTAAGTACCGTCAAAATCAATTAAGCTATTTTTAAGTCATTGCAGAATATTTATAAAATGTATGTGTCCTAATGTCTCAACATGTACTTCAGATTTCAGCTTTTACGCTGTGAAAACCAATTAAATATCTATATTTTCTATGCTGGAACGAACAGATATATTCCAGAGACAGATTTGTGTATGTAGTATTATTAATGTCCAGATGTTATATGTTTCGATTATCGAGCAGCAGCTTTAGCAGATGTTATGATTAGAACGAAACACAGCCTGGATCAAAATGTAAACTAACATTCCTTAACACAGCATCCAATTCTCCCCATTCTGAAATTTGTTGTAAAGACAGATTTTTTTTAAAGCTTTCGCTTTAACCACTGAGCTACCAGGAAGTTCACAAAATGAGAACTGCTGCGGCATATTTAAATACAAATTAAATATAATACCACTAAAAATTTAAAAATAAAATAATTGTTTAAAAAACATAAAAACCGCCTTCAAAAAATGGTACTAAAAATTTTAAAATAACTTTATACAATGCTTAGAAGAAATAAATCTAAATGGACAATATTTTACATTACTGTTATTGAAATTTTTACATTAATTAGTTATTTTTGGAGTCGGTGCCAGCCAAAAGAAAGAAAAATAAAAAGATAAAAACAATAATAAATAACAATTATACATAAAAAAAATTATGTTACTACTTACCTACAATTAATTCTAGAAACATTTTTCAACAAAACTGAAACATTTAGATGATACACCGATATTATACTAACTATAAAGTATTTACTGCATGATGCAGCCTACCAACTGACACTATAGCGCCAGAGATATGCCTGGATGACTAATGAGGCCGATCCACAGATAACATGCCATTAATTTGTTTCCCTAAGCTGTCTCACGCAATAAAACTATCTTCCTCACGACATGCTGTAAAATATTTGGAATTTTTGTTCGTACTCTCGGTTTGCCTCGAACACCAAATAAAGTTCAGTAATTCGATCTGCACGATCTGACAGCTGGCACCGACTCCAAAAATAACTAATTAATGTAAAAATTTCAATAACAGTAATGTAAAATATTGTCCATTTAGATTTACTTTCTTCTAAGCATTGTATAAAGTTATTTTAAAATTTTTAGTACCATTTTTTGAAGGCGGTTTTTATGTTTTTTAAACAATTATTTTATTAAAATTTTTTATATAGCTTCGCCCAGTCCGAGCCTCGGTGGCGAACGTGCCATCCGTCAGCTCATCAGCAATGTGGACACGTGGCTAAATTGCACACGCGGCTGTGTTCACCTTGTAGCGAACGACTAGAAATCTTTCTCACTTGTATCTGATCTATGGAAGCGGCAAGCACTGCCTCGTATCGTCTATCGATCGATCGCCGCTAATACCTGCAGATACTCGTTCAACTATCTATCGTAGAATATTTTCTATTGCGGGAAACTAGTCTTCGCTCACATTAAGTTGCGTGGAGTCCGCAGATGTATTTTTACTTGTAACTGAACTATTAAGTATGTTGCAAAAAACATGGACTACGTCGACTTCAGTATTTCATTCGGCTAGAGCATAAAAATCCGTATAATTCTCCGATCCCATGCAGCCAAAGTTTAGGTGTCAGCAGAAGAAGAACTGCAGTACAAGGAAAGAAGATTGCGTCACAAGTGTTATGGAAACGTTAAGAAAACGATCATAGCCATCCGACAATTACAGACATTACAC
Source organism: Vandiemenella viatica (assembly GCA_031002005.1). Taxonomy (NCBI): domain Eukaryota; kingdom Metazoa; phylum Arthropoda; class Insecta; order Orthoptera; family Morabidae; genus Vandiemenella; species Vandiemenella viatica. The sequence continues at coordinate 85,915,977 of JARYHS010011408.1, read as the reverse complement.
CCACCACATACCCTTTGATTTTCAACGAAGCCAGAAGTAAAGTTGTTTGCTCTACCCACATTTATTAATTCATGACTATCCAATAGAAATTTGTCCATGTCCCTGAATGCGAATAAACGTTTCCTTGACTCGTTTAATTTTGAAGTAAGATGTAGCCCTAAGCTACATGTTAATCAAGTTTTATCCTAGTTACTAATTTGACCATGAAATTTGAAACAAAAGTACATCAGGCCTTTCCTGTCCCATGAGATCTGATGCTTCAGTATCATGTTCAGTGGTATATTTATGGCTCACTGCACTGACATTTGAACTAAAAAAAAAAGCCATATTAGTTCTCCAGAAAAAAACACGTGCTGTATTACATGTTCATGGCACCCGCACGTTGGAAGTGAGTCTTCTGTTTCTATGATTGATTGCTTCTCAGAATAATTCTACCATTTCTATTTTCGCTCATCTTGAATATTTCCAACATTTACATACTCATCACTTATTCATCTGTTTGCAATTTTGCTATTCATTCGTTCATTAAAATAACCCCTTTGTTTTAAATCTTTATCTTGTGACATTTTTTTACTTGACCGATATTCACGGCATAGTAACATGTTCTTTTTCTTTATTTTTTGTTATCCTCCCCACATCACCCTTTTTGTTCGAGAGAGTTGAATGATTCAGACAGAATATAAATATTAACGTATTGGTGCAACCGTTTGTGGAATGACTAGGATCAAGCTTTTCAAAGTCACTGTAAAATTCTATGTACTGTATGCCCGATGAATCAATCCTAAGCAATATTGTTCAAGCTATTAAGCCGCTTAATTTTAAACTAATTCTTTCTAAGTTGATGGGAATGTGTAAAATCTTGCTGCCGTTAATAGTGATTAACAAAATTACTTCAAAATCATTTTGTGTGAAAATAACAGTTACATTATTTCCTACCAAAATTCATCGTCTTTAACTCGCTCCTCTATAGTAAAAATTAGGAATTTATGCGTGCTAAATGTTTCTGTGTTAACTCAAGCGAAGAAAAGTTGATGCAACAGAATTTTCTCAGCTCCATCTATCATTATTACTGTATCACCATTTTGCCGTGTTACGTCTATACACGGAAAATCGGAATTGAAAACGGTTAAATGGGCGCACGTAATTTTTTGCTGTCAGATTGTTCTTCGTTGAGATTAAAGTTTCTATCGACTTCATGAGCAGCTCTGTCCATATCTATATGGGTTAGTCCCTGTTCTCTGATTGAATACGATAAAATACCACATTTCGCCTTCATTGGACCCATGGAAGCTCCACAAAGAACATTAACAGTGAGTTTTAGGGATATTGTACCGGGTAGAGGTACCATTATCTTCCTCTGTTGTGTTTAATACGAGGTACCATCAAATGATACTGGGCTGTTCCTCTGGTGAGAACGAATAGCTGCCATTAAGTGCTCTTCCTACGCTATCGTGTTTCCCTCTGCAGGGGAGTCGTGCAATATTAAGCCGCAGCACCTCCCGTAACCTGCCCTCTTCTCTAATTGTTCCGCTTTACGACTTTCCTCTGTTCGCTTCATTCCACCCACACTCGCCTTACTTCGCCGGATATGTATCCGCTGCGTCCAGAGTGCAGTATGCTTTCACTATCGCTGCTTTATTATTTTTAGCTAGCTACCGGTATGGCAGCAGGAGGAAAAGAATTAAAGTAATTAAAAACGACCAGTCTTTTATTTCTGTTGCACGTTCTGCTGAATGCCACAAGGTAATAGACTTTGTGGCCTCGGGCACATATAAAAAGAAATAAACCCTCTGATGACAGGCTCCCAACACATTTATCTTTAATTGGTTTTACAGCGTGGAGTCCAGGATGTGTGGAAATACATAGCAATAATAATGAATGCGCAATATTTTTGAAAAGTTTAATGTCATTATCTCTACATTACCGCGGACATTTTATCTACACACGAATGGATAACTGATGATATTTTTGTTTCAGTTGCTGGCTGGAAATACAACCGCATGCTTAACAGTTTAAAGCTTATCTGCTTTTAACTGACAGGTGAATAGAAAGAACAGTTTTTAAAGAGTTGTACGAGAAGGGTAATGCAATAGTACATAATACACGAAGATAGCTATTCAATAATTCTATGTTAAACGGAAAGTACAAAAAATAGTAAAAACAGTTCGTTCCAATGATGAGCAATATTTAAAGGGTGAGGACGTGGTATGTGTGGTGTATTTATGATAGAATTCCAAACATGAATTTGATATTAATTATAATGTTACGGTTGAAATTTTTTTACATATAACTTCAGCGCCAAAAACGTCATTCAGCAAAGTAAAAAAGGAATGGCGTTTATAATTTCTACCAGTTTCTGTAGTGGTAATTTTCTGCTGGCCAGTCAACGTATTAAAAGATAGGAAAGACTTACTGCTGGACCTCTTCGTCATTTTATTTGAGAAATGAGCAAAACTTTTTTTCAAAACTTGAAATGAAGCCATGATCTATGTATCTAAATGTTTGTTGTGAATTGGATCGACATCTTGATTGCATTTTAGCAGCTTTGCAAATAAACAAGAGATTTATTTTGATTTGTTTCATCTTATGATCTTCCCGGGAACATGTGGAAAAGACTTTCGATCGGAATCAACGAAGCGATTTTATATTCACATACCAGTATGGGCTCAGCCACCACAGTAGTCTTAACTGAGATTGAACAAGTTTTAGTCTACAATAATATTTAGGACGGAAGGCATCTCACTCATCAAACTCGTGAAGAGAAATCAGCACGTCATAACATTTAAACATCACTTGACCCACAAGTTTATGAAATTTACTAACTTGAGCAGAACGAAACAATTTATTCAGAAATATTCTTATTTATTGTCTTAACCCACTTTTAAACATGCGTCTAAGTCCCCCCCCCCCCCCCCCCCGTTGTAGACAGGCCATCCCAATTGCAGTTTTCACTTGTTTTCTCGTAATTACGGACATTAGGTAACTGGTGGTTGAAATAAGTACGCCTGAATAAATGCCGTAGTTGCATTTATTACTTTTATACGTTTTCTCTGCCAGCTCTGTAACCGAGATCATTAACAGTCATACATACCAGTTTCTCCGAGGAGAAGAGAAGCTCTTTCCAGTTCCACATCGCCAATAAGTGCTTGCAGCTATGGTTAGTACAAGAGAAACACGGCACTAGTTGCAACCAATCCAACTGAAACACGACTCGGAACGGAGTCCCTTGCATCATAACAGTAAGTTTGACTTGACTGAACGATGTTGTAAGAATTGTCATAGCTTGGATGGGACATTACATGACAATTAATATAATTAAAGCCACTAGTGCCCAAGATATACATCTATATAGCAAAACACTAAACGCGACGCGACAGCACTACCAAGATTGGATGACGAAGTTTAAAATAAAATAAAAATGGGCAGGAAACTGTTTGTAGAAAAATACTTTACAGTTTAAATTGTTGAGGGAAATAAGTTACAAATCTCTCTGAAAACAAGCTGTTTATCAAAATTTTATCACGGACAGAAAGTTATACAAAAACCACAGATAAGAAATATATTAATGTTATAAACATATATGTTGGAAACCACGAACCTATCGCACAGGGAAAGGATGAGGAGGTATTGCGAAGATAAGAAGAACAGCAAGGAGAATAAGAAGGACAATGCGAATTAATAGTTCCTCGCGCTCCTTAGTGGGCTAAACGATAAAATGAAAAATAAAACTATACGTTGAAAAAAGGTACTGTGCTATTTGTCCACTGTATTCACAGTATTGTTAAGTCAGAGCAGTAGAACAAGGTCACCAATCGATGTAACGCCGAAAGTCAAGGAAGGAGACAGTGTGCGCCGTCCCTTTCAGTATTCAGACGTCGATGCTGTAGAAGTTACGAGCCGAATTCTGAGGCCTTCCGTGTAGCGGAACTTGTGGTTCGGAGAAGTTATCTTGAGTGAAGAGCTCGTGCGGTCGGCCGAGATACCACCTTCCAATTATTGGGAACAGATCCGACAGACGTCGCAACCAATTGGAACCCACTGAGCGACCGGATGAATATCAGGGGCTACAGCCTGACTACACACACGTTTTGAACACACACTCAGAAAGATTGATACAAGCAGCAAACAGATACCTACATTCACTGACAGAACGGTTTCCCTGCTTTTCCATTTCCCCTTTACTACAAGCGGCTGTATTACATTACGTCGATCCCTCACTAAAAGTGGCTGCATTATATTACGTCATCAGGGTCAGGTGTTTTGTTGTATAGGGTATTCAGTTTAAGCCCCTAATACACTGAAAAGCCAAAGAAACTGGCACAACTGTCTAATAACGTGTAGGGCCCCCGCGAGCACGTAGAAGTGCCCCAACACGACGTTGCATGGTCTCGATTAATGTTTGAAGTAGTGCAGGAAGGAATTGACACCATGCATCCTGCAGTGCTGTCCTTAAATCCGTAAGATTACGAGGGGGTGGAGATTTCTTCTGAACGGCACGTTGCAAAGCATCCCAGATATGCTCAATAATATTCATGTCTGGGGAGTTTTGTGGCCAGCGGAGGTGTTTAAACTCAGAAAAGTGTTCCTGGAGCCACTCTGTAGCAATTCTGGACGAGTGGGGTGTCGCAATGTCCTGCTGGAATTGCACAAGTCCGTCGGAATGCACAATGGACACGAATGGATGCAGGTGATTAGCCATGATGAGTACGTACGTGTCACCTGTCAGAGTCGTTTCTAGACGTATCAGGGGTCCCATGTCACTCTAACTGCACACACCCCACACCATTACAGAGCCTCCACCAGCTTGATCAGTCCTCTGCTGACATACAGGTTACATGAATTCATGAGGTTGTCTCCATACCCGTACACGTCCATACGCTCGACACAATTGGAAACGAGACTCGTCAGACAAGGCAACATGTTTCCAATCATCAACAGTCCAATGTCGATGTTGACGGGCCCAGGCGAGGCGTAAAGCTTTGTGTCGTGCACACAGCAAGGGTACACGAGTGGGCCTTCGGCTCCGAAAGCCCATATCGATGATGTTTCGTTGAAATGTTCGCACGCTGACACTTGTTTATCGCCCAGCATTGAAATCCGCAACAACTTGCGGAAGGGTTGAACTTCTGTCAAGTTGAACGATTCTCTTCAGTCCTCTTTGGTCCAGTTCTTGCAGGATCTTTTTCCGGCCGCAGCGATGTCGGAGATTTGATGTTTTACCGGATTCCCGATATTCACGGTGGACTCGTGAAATGGTCGTATGGGAAAATCCCCACAACATCGCTACCTCGGAGATGCTTTCTCCCATCTCTCGTACGCCGACTATAACACCACGTGCAAACTCACTTGAATCGTGCCATTATAGCAGCAGTAACCGATCTAACGCCTGCGTCAGACACCTGTTGTCTTATATAGGCGTTGCCTACAGCAGCGCCGTACTATGAGTATTTACATTTCTCTGCGTTTGTATACGCATGCCTATACCAGTTTCTTTGGCTCTTCAGTGTATGTATGAATGCGTATTACGTTCCCGCATCCTTCTGAGATGTACGAAACCCCGAAATTGTAATTAGGTCACACTGCGTGTAATTTTACAGGTCATATCTACTTTCCAGAGTTGATACAATATTTATTTGAATTTGTAGTTGCTACAATATTTATATAAGAATAGTTTGTCTACTTCGAATAATACATCCTTAACTGATCTGGAATAAATTGTCGATTTGAAGATACGTACAGGTAAAAATTTAACTTCTTTTTGTCAGAATATTAACGAATCTTTGAAACGACTGTTTTTGTTTTGATTAATGATTTACATAATATTATGATGTTTATCTTGAGCTGCTATTACGACATGTGAAAGGATAAAAAAAAAACATATTTTTTATACATTTTTTAAAAGAAAAATTCCTTAATTTCCTTCAAAGTACCTCAATTTGAGCAAATACACTTGTTCTGTCTTTTCTTCCATTGTTAAAAACATTCTCCTGTTGTGATACCGGACAGCGCCTCCATCGTCTTTGTTTTCATTGATCCGCGTTGGTAAAACGCTTTCCTTTCGGGTCCCTCTTCATCCGTGGGAATAAAAAAATCAAGCGGAGATAAATCAGGCAAATCATATATCGAAAAGCAACTCTTCTCACATAAAGTAAAGTTATGAAAGCGAAGAAAGGAGTTCAGGATGCTGCTGTATGCTTTATGGCAACTAAAGGACAGAACATTTGCGGAAATTTTATGATGTTCACTTATTGCATAGTTAATGAAGGACAGCGGACATGAGTATTCTGCTGCATACAATACTCAGTAGTTTCGTGTGTTTCTAAAGCAACAGGGGCTGGATAATTGTGTAAATCACTTCTCAAGATACACGGAATCAGCAGTCACTACATGCGCCTCTGTTGAGCATGACGTTTACAATACTTAAAGCCTCTAAATGGATACTACGATTTGCAATTACCATGTTTACCTGACTGTAGGAGCAAGCCTTTTCCAAAGTACACTAATTACATTCCACTCCAGCAACGCAAAAATAATTCCTGAAGTTAAGGAATTGTAGAATAGGACAGTTATAACTGTGACGAGAGATGGTAACTTTGGTAAAAATGTAACTCATCAGCCAAATATTAATTCTAATGCTCAGACAAAAACAAAGTGAATATTGATTCCCTTTAATGTTCTCCCTCATTAATTCCTGTTGACTATAATACGGTGAATGAATAAATAAAAATTAATGATGAGGTAGGTAAGAAAAGCATATAAAATGTGATGAAATTTACTGTGTTTGGATGTAACCGACAAATTATACTCTACCTGTTTCGTGTACTGCAAAATTTGAATTTCATTTAGATAAAAAGTATGAAAAATAACTGCAGTAATTTTCCATTTTTCAGATTTAAAAAAAAATTCTAATCTGACTTCTTAGGCTGTTACATAATAATTAATAGATCGATTAAAGTGAATGGTCGTTGCCAGAAGACTTTATAATCGAACCTATCGTCTTATCTGCTCTATTACACCAAGAGCTTGATTGAACACAATATTTGGCCTAATAGTTACGATGCACAGAGTAAGCTTCTGCTCCCGTATTACGCCAGGGTTTAGAACTATATAGACCCAATAAATAAGAAAATTAACACAACTCAAAATGTTCAGGAAAAGTGTGCGTGTTATGGATTTATGAGGTTGTGGATATATAAATGTGGATGACAGGCAAACCGAATATCTGCGAAATGAAAATGCAGTTTCATACATTCTGAAGCTGTTAAACTTAATTTTTTAAGACAATATATGCCTTGTGTCGATAGGCAACGTTACACGTTCGTCGTGGCGTTAGCAGACACGGGTACCATATGCAGGGTGACAAGCCAGCAACCTTTTCATCTGAAAGGAAAAAGAGTGACATGCTGTAATGAAATGCGCTTTTCCATTAGGCACGGTCGATTGCGCCGCTTTTCACAGATGCCATCTTCACTGTAAATGTATGGGAGCATTTATTTTTGCAGCTTTATGTAAACTTGTCTATTACGGTAGTTGACGAACGGATGCATAGCCACAGTTGTAACAGTTACAGGAGTGTGGTGTTCCCCGTTTTGCTTGTTCGCTTGTCAAGTCACGGATGTAAGAAATAATAATAACGGAAATCCGGACAGTGAAAGAACATATTAAAAAAGAGAATAAATATTGTAATTGATTTGTTTTCCTAAGTTTAAACTTTTGCACCGAGCCTGGAGGATGATTGGTAACGTTGCGACTTTGACATTGCGAAGGAAATGGGTTTAATTCCAAGCAAGCCGTTATTTGGATGTTGCCTTCAAGAAGGTAATTGACGATTTCACTCACTTCCTTGGCAACTGTCCTACGCCGGATCTAGTGACCTCGCCTGTAAAACCCCTTTAAAAAGAAATATTCCATACTCCCATTAAGAAAGAAAACGAAAAGTTGATAATAATCATTATTTATGAGTAAAATCATATAAATATGTCATAATGGAATTAGCTAAGCAGCATGAGTTGAGAAAAATTGATGTCTAGTGGAAGACCACTAGACAGCAATGAGTACATTATTAGATGGATTTCGAGAAGGAAACAAATCAAAGAAATGCGAAGGACAAGATGCTATGTTATTTCGGAGTTTCTGCATCTTACATAACAGAATTTTCTGTAATGATGAAGAGTTTCATAAAAGAATAACGGCAGAATTTTGTGATTTAGCCTACAAATTGTTAACAAGATGTGAGAAACTTTTACAGCTACATGGTTTATTGGCAATCTTTCCGCAGTTGCTTAACAATAAATTTTAAATGAAAAATCCGTCTTTAAGCAACTGTTTTTTTTTTATTATCTCTCCCACTGTACACAAATGTAAACAGGAATGTGATTTGTGATATTCAATATAAGAAAAAGTGCAAAAAGCAAGAAACACATTACAATAGTGGCCTCAAAAGTGGAATAGGAGTGATGAGAAAACCAACACCAAATCTGGCTACACAAAACATGCAAGGAGAGCCGTTCCTGATCAACATGTAATTGTCATAACCAAAAATTATCACTGATGATGCCCCATTCAGAGGAGGCGAAACGCGCATGAGAGATAATAAATAAACCAGTTGCTAAAAGACGGATTTTTCAGTTAAAATTTATTGTTTACAGCTACAGTGGGGAACATTTCGACCACCGCTCGTAAATGTTAGCCTCCTCATAAAACTTGTTAACAGTTAAATATAAATTAAAGGTTAAATATTCAAACAATAATATTTAACTTCGTTAATTTGGTGATGAGTAGACAATAAAAAATGCGCGAACAATGAAGTGATAGCCTACGTCATGCCGCCGATTTGAGTTGTTTGCGACCCGTCGCTCTTTCCCTACAACTGGTGTTTGTTACCCTTCTCCCAGAGCCTAAACACTGTCACAGATGCAGACTGTAGGTGACTACACTGACTGAGCTGCCATACTGAAAGACCTGCGTTGGCATTCTGGAAGCTACTCGACGAGTGTTTTCAGATTCCTATTACTTTTCAGCAATCCTCTATCAACCAACTGAAAGGCATCGGTAAAAAATTATCTTATATCTTGAAACGATCAATTCTTGTATATTCATGTTTGGTATCTCAGAAACGGCTCAAACGATTTGGATGAAATTTAATATTTTGATAACGTCTCGGTTTTCAAGTTTATCTAAATAGCCGTCTTGCCTGAAAAACTGCGATTAAAAAAAAAAAAAAAAAAAAAAAAACCGAGAAATTCTTGTTTTACTTATCTTGCAATCGGCTCTAACGTCATCTCGTAGAAGTGCCAAGTACCAGCAAGTCTACTGAAATTAGTTTCTCTTTAGTTAGAGCTAGGAACTATGGACTTCAAAATGCCTAGGAACCCTTCAAGAAAATTTTTAACTTTAATAAAACTTCACGCAGCCAAGACTCATATAAAAGAATTATAAAGTGACAGCCTTGAAAAAATGCAATTTACATATGTATTATATAGGTGATTATATAAATTAAGTGTTGAATTATGTGCATTCATTAACAAAATTAACTGGATACACAAAGGTTGAGGTACCTGATCTACGACCGAATCCCGAACTACACCGGATATTTTAATCTGACAATCTCGTTTGCCAAAGATTCATTTTGTTCATATGCACTTCTCTAGTAACCCCTTTACCAAACAAGTTTGCGATATAAGTTAAAGGCATGATAAAATCGGAATAAATGACAAATTCGAAACTCTGTCTCTAGATCGTTAAGATCACACTTAGATATACAGTAGAACTCCGATTATCCAAACTCCGACTATCCCAATAGCTGTTTCATTAATGCGCCAACTCATCCCACCGAAAATTGTTGGAAAGAGGGAATGGCTAGTTTAAAACAATCTTTTTACCGCCAAATGTTACAAGCTCGTTGCAACCAATGGACCAGTCTTTATCGAAACCATGAAACGCCATTACAGAAGGAAACTTTTAAGGAAACTTTCGGCGGAGGGCGAAGACGAATAAGGTGTGTTGGCTAACCACAAAAAAATAAATTTGAAAGATTGCGCTTACAAGGTAGCGGAAGCTTGTAGCTTGGTTAAGGTAGTCACATTAAGACGTGTGTGGAACAAGTTGAAAGGCATATCAATTGAAGAAGAGAAGTTCAAGAAAAGGAAAGGGAAGAGACAGGAGAAGATGGGGATGACGTGTCACTTGAGGAATTCAGAAACATTCTTTTGAAAATTCCAGGATGTTCGGAAGTTAATGCTGAACATATAGGACAGTGGGTGGTGTGTGATTCTTCAGATCCTGGGTATGAAATTTTTAATGTTGATGAACGTATTGAAAGTGTCAGAGAAGAAAGTGTCGAGGAAGACGATGACCTTAATGTCGAAGTTGAAGCAGGCCGGGACCATCAGCTAGTCAAGTATTTGCCGGCCTTGAAAACTGCGTTGAAGTGGATGGAGCGTCATCCCGAGTGCGACCATATGCAACTTCTCTCAGTCAAGTGAATGCGCGGATAACTGGAGTTCTACTGCACCGTATATATAACAAACTCATCATGAAAATAGAAGAGTCAGCAAAATTTAGCATAACGCACGTGCTTGCAAATAGTAACGTGACTAATAAAACTTTGCAGGATACTGAGAGGCCCAAGCTGTTTCCATTCGGTATTAGATGCCCTGCTCTTGTCATCTGTATTCGGTTTTTCATTTCCAATTGCTTGAAGGACTGTTACAGATATATCGAAACTAGCCAAGTGTATACATTTAATCGAAATGCCTTTCAGCAGGGCTCTCTTCTCGCCTTTTACTTTAAGGAAAGTTTTTTCTTTATGATCCAGTTGCATTCAGCGACTGTACTTTTTTCTGCCTACATAATACATTTTTCACAGATAGAACGCATTAGCACAGGCAGGCAGAGTAATAGTGACACCTAAATCTTTTCTTAACATTTATCGTATTTAATGACCTTAGCTGTCGACATGGCGTTAATCCCAGCAAAAAGAGAAAGGATTGCGACAGTGCATCGTATGTTTTATCCACACGCTCCACGACTCAGTAATTGGATTTTCACTCCATTTAATCTGATTCATTGTGCCTGAAAGAAACAGTTTGTACAGTGGCTATCAATCTCACGAAAACCACTATTAAAAGCAAATTTAAAGCGCAAGTGGAAATTTAGTCGGTTTTGTTTCCATACTGAAATAAAGTCAGAAGTTTTTAGACAAACAACTTTTTAAGTTGACTGGCAAAAAAAGGAAGGTTTGCTAAATGAATTTTCGAGAAAATTTATCTAATTGAAGAAAGAAATTATAGTGCAGTTTTTACTGTACTCAATGCGGTAATAATGTATTAAAGAATATGTAATGAAAATAATGTTTGTACATTACAATGCATAAAACATTCGTATCGTCTGTCATCGTGAACTTGTGCTTTGGGTTTTGTCTTTAGTTTGTTTCCAAATACGTCTTGTTTCCAAAATAGTTGACTAATATGCAGGTACACAGTGAAACAATTTCAATACGAAATATACAGTAAGTGTTTAATGTAAAACAATATATCAAAACCATGTAGATAAAAAGCGTAAAATAAATAAACAAAATTATGAAAGCAGTGTAATTGGCGTATCCAGAAATTTATAAATCACTGCAAAAGATTCCTGCAGCAATAGCGAACCAAATGAAATAATTTTTATATCTGCTGATGTGCATCTTATTTAAAATTCGTTTAAATTTGGGAAGTGTCTACATACAATTCAAACACAAAACCCCACAATAATACAGTAATCATGGTAAACACATAAAAGGAACAATTGTGGCTGGGAGCAAGAAACTTGTGGAACTTTAACACTTCTACAATACTTTCTCTGTAACGCTACTGTCGAATACCTAAATGTTCAACTTCACAGACGAATGCGACATCGTTCAATAACGTAATATTAATCAAAAGTCGGTTTATTAGCGACTTGAGCCTCTACACATGATCCGAGCCAAGCAATTGATATTTGAGGTATTCAATTTCGGCATATATCGCTGTGGTTCCCTCTTTTTCGCGTATGACACAATCAACTCTTTCTGTCTCTGTGGCATTTCGTGCCTGCTCCACTGGAATTTCAATTCGGGGTTAGCGCAACAAATTAAAAACCACTCTCACAGTCATCGCACGGGCAGAAGTCACTCGTTGCGATTGTAGCTTTTAATTACCTCCGAACCGGAATTCGATTACAATTTTACGAGCGTGATTTTGCAACGAGTTCCTGATCAGCCTCATTTGGGTCCGTAAAACCTTTCTACTCATTTAATAATACTGCATGGCCAATCATTGTAATTATTAAAAGTTGTATAAACTAACCATGAAATATTTTGCAATTTCTCTGCTTAAAACTGTTTGTCGTTTGGAAAATGATGTATAAACACAACTGTTTCTCCTCTTACAACAACGCAAGCAGCATTAAATTAATTCAAAACATGCGATACATGATTGTACCAATCTAGACGACGATCTCCTATTTTATGTTTCTAAATAACATTAGCTGTATAGTTAATAAGCAAGTTTGTAAGTTGCATTCTCCACAAAAACATTACTAAAATTAGCGACTCATCGACAGACACTCATTCTTGTTGTTCATATTTCTGTGTCCAGATGTTTCTACAGTGCGGTGACCTGCAACCACACTTGAAACATCGCGTCAGATATTCGGGAGGATGCGGATTCGAATCACCATCCGAATTTCGGTTTTACATGATTTTGCCTAATTACTCCAGCCAAATACCGGGATAGCTGCTTCAGAAAGACATGACCGAATTTCTTGCCGTTACGTTTCCTGAATCCTCTCCTCGTAATAACCACCTCTACTAGCAGTAAAGTAATAATAAAATATGGTCATTATATTGTGCCAGTAAGTGACTTTCACGAAACCCTGGGAACTGTTTACTTTTACAAATAATTGCGAATGCTAAAAAGTATATAAATACAAAAAATAGACAGAAAAGTTAAAAGAACACCCTGAAAGATTTGGGCTACAAATATCCTTTCAAAAACAAAGTTCATTTGCTCATAACGACACACTCAAAAATTGATAAAGAATATAGGGACAAATCGAGAGAGTTCCAAATGCTCAAACCCACAAGGGGAGAGAAAATAGCTCACAAAATTCTCATGAAAATTTTTAGGAAAATCTACGGTAGAATGTACAACAAAAATATTTGTCCATAAATACAAGTGTCAGGCACTACGACACTGTTATCAAACATAGAAACCCTTAAACTCCACAGAAGATGTGAGCTGGAAAACATCATGAAAAAATAACATGAAATATTGAGAAAGATACTCGGCCTAAAAAATAGATCGTTGTCAAGAAGAGCAACGGAAACGTTGCCTAATCTCGTGGCAGACATTAGAAAGAGGAAATTAAGGTTTTGTGGACACATACATAAGCTTCCAACAAGAAGACTCACCCACAAAATTGTGGCTTGCATAGAACAACTGAAAACTATAGCTTGCGTCCGGCAAGTTAAAAATAAAGTAATCAGAAATTTTCGACAGAAACGCATAAAGTCAAAAAAATAACAAATTGGAAATACTGCGTAAGATTGAAGTCACTAATAGGCCTGGGCCAACGTGGACTGAAGAAAGGAAAAGAGTTCACAGAGGAGCAAATGGAGCTGGAAATTAATAAAGAGAAGCAACGCTTTGCGTGATTCAATAAGGTCCAATCGCAGATAATAATAATGTTATTTGTGTATTTAACTGTATGGCTTAGTGCCTTTCGTATGAGAAGTTTTGTCCTCTTTCGTAGCCAGAAAGTAAAAGCGCTGCTGCAAGAAAGTCCGCATTTGGTACAAGAAGCCATGTCTCGCCGTGACAGCTTTATGCGGAGCCGTCCGTAAGAAAGCGTATTTATCATATATGCAAATGTGAAGCAGGAAGGGCGGCCATGATTAATCTGTATCTGCAGCGCACTGCTGCAGTGAGCTATCTGACCCACGCCCTACGTGTAGGCACACTCTGGAACACGTCAATCCCGCTGTGTACAAAACCGCTATACGATAAAGTTATAGCGCATTCTCGACGATGCTTCATGTAGAATTACTTGATTTAGGTATTCCAACGCTGTATGCTGTTCTTGAATCTCTGGTTCTAACCGTTTTGGAAGAGTGTGTTGGCATAAACTCACTCGTAGGCACAATAGTGAACTGGTCTGCCGGAAATTCTTCAGTGATTAATTCCTTCTATTATACTTGGTTCAGAGCCCATCAAAACTGATGGTTTGAACGGACTGCTCTGTCATTTATTAGTAGCTGTTTAACTAAATATAATTGTTATAAAATAACACTCGGTGTAATTCCTCGTGCCTTGCGGCCATAGCAATGTTTCACTTGCCATACTGAATTGTTATAAAATAACGCTGTGGGATTGCAAAGAAGGGCTGCTGGATTTATCTCAGGAAATTACATCAGAACACAATTAGTAATTGATATGGATTCATTGGAAGATAGAACGAGGGTGAAGAAAGTCATGGGGGTGTACAAGGCGTATATTGGTGATGAGGCGTGGAAAGATGTCGGTTTAAGAATTAGGTGTAGTGGTCGGAAGGGAAAAGATGACCATGACCACAAGCTGGCATTCGATTTCAGGCACAAGAGTGTGGGAGGATATTCTTTCGTAGGTGAGGGTGTTAGGGACTGCAATAAATTACCAAGAGAAATTATGAATAAATTACCAAAAACGCCGAAAGAATTTAAAGTTAAAATTTGTAAAGGAAAAAAGTAAGCGGGAATAGGAAAGGGGAATAGTGGTACGTAGGGAAATAACCACCAGACCGTAACTTCATCGCAATTAAATTAAATGAAATTCCTCAGGCCTTACGTTGTAGCAAAAGCTTTCGGTTGTCATCTTGGTCCAGGATGCATTTTAACCTAACTACAAACTCCGATAATATTTCCAATAGAAAATTAAAGTTTCAGTCACATTGGAATTAATACATTCATTGTTTCACACCTTAGCGATATTATGCATCGCTATATAAACATGACCCAAAATCTTCACGATTCTTACATCTTTTTTCTCCGTGTTCAGATCCATATTACAAAGTTTGAGCGGCTGACACAGTTCGAACTACTTACATGCGGCTGAAATAATGGCCTCAGTAATATCGCATCAATGAAATCAAAGGAAATTAAAAATGAATCTTCTGAATTTACGTTATTCCTCGTAACATTAGATTTAATCATGGGCTAGGCTGTATGTATCTCGACCAGTGTGGAACTACTGACGTTCAAATGAAGTAATGTTTTTAGTAACATGGCGCTCATGAAAACAACTTAAATTATTAAAAAAATTAAATTACTTATGTCTTCCATTTAACGTCAAAGGCCAGTTGTCATTTGACCCAGGGTAAATTTCAATCTAATCAAAACTTTCACTAGCATTGCTGCTCGAAAATTAAAGCATTTATATCGCAAATAATTTAACAAAAACATCTAGCATGAACGAAAATAAACTAATAAAAAGCTGCTAATAATTAATATTTTAAATCAAACGCAATAATTTTTTTTTCAGTGTAAGACTTCTTATTAGGGCGCTTCTCGGAGATTTTAGTTAGCGATATTCTTTGGTAGATCGCAAACAGAACGAATTGGACATTTCATCATAAGAAAGAATTGACTACAACAGAAAATAGATTAATAAAGAATGGCCTTATCTTTCGAACCTGTATTAAACCATGAAGAAAATTTCTTGACCATTGTAACGGTGGCTGCACATATCGTGTTTGGTCCGGAACCAGACACAAATATTTCCATAAAGTAATTACTTTTTACTTAGAAATTTACAGTTCCTCAACACTGGAACATAAGGCCGGGAGATTATTTCGGCCTAGGAACTGGAAGGAACTTGGCCATGGTCTTTTCGAAGAAATCATCTGGCATTCACTTGGAATGACCTCAGGAAACAATCCAATATAAAAATCTGGGTAGGCAGATTAGGATTTTAATCTTTGGGAAGCTACATAAAATTATGAATTTTCAAAGAATTTTCGGCTCAGAAGTTTTGAAAATAAAGGAGGACTTAAATTGTTGTATCATTTTTTGCCAAAAAGTTGTACAAAACGTTGGAAAAAATGCAAATACTTTCAGTGTCAGCAAGTGACCATCTTTCACTTGAGTATATATACAAAAAAATTTCTTCAGCCTCCTGAAAACTTCTTTAATTATTTTCATGGCCATGAGTTTTCCATATTTCACATCGTAATCGTCGTAAGGCTATTAGAAAGTAAAGAAGTGAACAATAACAGTTTACTGAGTTAAAGGTTTCAGAAGATGACAGATGTGACAGACCGACAAACGAATGATTTCATAAGCCTTCTGTCTTTCACTCAGAAGGTATTGAACCATATTAAGCTGAAAAAGTTTTCGGGATTGAGATTTTCGAAGAACAGTTATGTATGACAGGGAAAGATGTTAGATAACGAGTGCGCTGGGGATCGTCAAAGTTATGTAAGTTGAAATTCTGTGATATGCAGCGTATGTGTGTTGGAAGGGAGTAAACATGTTTTTTATGTGAATCTCGCATGCCATAAGCAGTCACAGACAGCAGTTTTGTGCCCTGTTTCACCCAAATGAATAATGAGTATAGACGAAAAGGGTGCGCAGTCTAACAATTTCTCTTTTAGTTTTCAAGAAGAACAGCTCATAAGGGGTCAATTTTCTGCAACTTTCAACCAGTCATTATTTCTCTCTTTAAAGGAATAAACGGGCTACGGAAAGATTAGTTAGGCAGAACTCTTATAATCAATGAGTAAAAGTACTTCTGCTCTATTTTACAGACTAGAGCGTCAAAGTAAGAAGAGTCATTTTAATTAAACATTTTAACCGTATAAATAGCAGCTGCACAACTGTACAATTAATTCTGAATGTTTAATTAATAAACGTAAACATGTAACTGATCACCGAAAATCATTTATGACATGTGTAATTGGTGTTAAATAAATCGTTATCAGAGTTTGACGGCAAATTTTAGTTCATATTTTATCAGGATCTTTCGGTTTTACACGTTATCGTCTATAGAAAAATATGGACTAAATACAAAAATCCGTCATTCTATACACGGCAAGTTTTAATGGGCCTGTTGGTTCATGACTACTCTAATTATGGTTTTTAAGCTGTTTTGCGAATAAAATATGGTCCTGACACATCATGCCGTAAAGTATAAATACGAGATACAAATACGGAATTAAAGAAAATCTATTAGCACGAAAACTTACACACCAAGAGTGGTGGATGAGCCCCCGTCCTTCCCCCTCTAATGACGACGACGAGGCGTTAAGCCATAAAAATAAGAAAACACAAAAAAGATGGCAACACTAAATTTTCTTAGATTAGATAGTCCTTAATGTTTTCGACAGGGGAAAAAATGTAAAGATTTAATGAACAAAGTCTTATCATATGAAGTTGTGCAGTTGCTTCGATCTTCCACTGGACAAAGCTGAGAAGACCTAGTATAACACTCTTTACATTTACATTTGAACCTGGAAATTAATTTTATTAATCTGAAAGAATAACCAGAGAGCATTATACTCTATTTTATCGTTATGAATCCAGCCCACAGGCCGAATTTCATCCCGAAGAGAGTGCTCCTATCTTTGATTAGAGATCGAAGGAAAAGCAAAGACATGCCAGATACTTTCAACGAGGATTTACTCGTGTCTGTCCGCTTCTCAGTTAGCTTTCACACAGCCAGCGCCTCGTATTTGCTCTGCGAATCACATTCACGTTTCACGACGAGACTGCTGTACAAACGGCACACACAGAGCTTGGTCTTCAAACATTTACAACAGGGTATATTTATCCTTAGTTACACCAGGTGGGGGCGTTCAACTTATGACCTTATCTTTCAAGTCTGTAGTTCTTCTAATCCGTTTTCGTTCACAGTGTTGGTATTTAACGATGATACAACCAATAATAAGAGATACTTACACTCAAACGTCAGGAATTTACAGTTGATTTACACAGTCAGTAAAGTCTAACTACCCTATTTCAGTCACGATATAAAATTGCAGTTGGCAGCCCCAAGTCTTTGCTCTGAATAGCCTTCAAAGAACTCTCATTGAGACTGTATAAATTTTGTCAGCGACCACGCTGTTGCTGTGAACATATCAGCAAGGCCTCGTCGTGAATCGATCACGAATGGGCCTACGCGGTCTGTCCCTTTGAGAGGCATTTTCAGCTTGGTGGGCAGCAAAACATCAGAGAACGTCGTATATGTGTATATCTGTAGCTCTGAGAACCCAGGAAATCGTAGAGTTTGGGAATTAAAGTCTGAATTAGATGCGAAAATAGATTACTTTCTTTATATGGATGAAAATAAAAATCTGACGTTCCTTCTATATATTCAGCGAATCTCAGTCTCATTGTCATTCTTTGGGGCCGAAAAAAATGCGTGCTATGCTTTCTTATACCTCCTCGCACTAAGACCGTCGTGTGTTCAAGGTTGCGAGAAAATAACAGCCAGTGTTTTCTGATCAGACTTCATACACAACTTGTTGCACTTTTATTTCCTAAGAATCTGTCTATATAAAAGGCTACTTTGGTCACAGTTTCACTGCATCATTGTGTCCGTAACGCTGACGTAACTCGCTCGGCCTTCGGTACTGGACAAACTGGGACCAGAGATGCTATCGCAAAATTGAGATTGTGGGTATTATTAAATAACAGTTCTAATTAGCTAAACAAATGCGAAGAAGGTAATTTCCAGAACACTGAAAAAGTACATATTGCGTTTAAATTAACAAATTAATTGTTAGTTGCTTTTTGTCAAATTTCATTCAGTCGACGTAGATGTTTTCTTATACTCTCTGTCCACAGATGTCGCTACTACAGCGAACTAAGAAATATATGAGCGTCATTTCATAACAATCTGATTCAGTTACGCAACTGCGTTCAACCAGTTAATATTGACGGACGTCCATAAACTAAGCGGCTCGGTCTAGGGAGAGGAGGAAGGGGTTGGGTAGAAAGATACGCAGGGTTCGTGGGGGGAGGGAGGAGAGGCAAAGGCCACGTCAAGCTAGGTGAGAGGGGGAGGGGGGTTCCAGAGGAGGCCAAAAAGGGACTACATAGTTTCAGGACACTACCTTACAAGGTGTGACGGGACGTGACTGTACGAGTATACGAGTGGCTACTACGTGGGTTCAGTGATTACTATGACTTGCGTATACTACCTTCTACTTTTCAACTCTTCTTTCTTGCCCTTTTCTGCACCTGAATCTCCTTCCTGACTCTTAAATAAAGGAGAGTATCGTGGGTTTAAGTACGCATCGTGCAGGATAGAACAGTTTTTTTTTTAATTGCGGATGAAATATCGTACTAATCTGAAATAAAGTAAGGCATATGTTAACTGATGACATAAGCTACTACTATGTGTTTTTTCACTGAAATCATTAGCTTGGCCAAGAGACACAGAAGCTAGATGATTTTAACAAATCATTGCTTCACTTAACCGTAAAAAACCTGTAACATTTCCGCAAGGAATGTTTGCAGATGTTTATGATTACAGTTGTTGTCTCACATGACAACTTCAACACGCATGTCTTATCAGAAATCCTACTGTCAGCGTCGAAAATAAATCATTATTCATTACATTTCTAGCTGGTGACTGAGAAACTCGAACGAATTTAATGCCGAGAAATAAATGTCGAAGCGATTTAATTTATTTATGGTCCATCTGATGGAAGCAGTATTCTTTTATCACTTTAAGAAAAGCGGACAAGCCACGATGCTTAGTAACCAATTTATTAAGAAGGGAAGACTCAACGCGCCATATTTTAATTTCCGGTACGTAAAGAGCAGAGTGTATTAAGTAAATACCCCTTCGACATTTTGAGATAAAAGAAGTCGCAGATCTATTAAAACAAAGCGTGATTCACTGAACGAAAAACTGGCAATGCAACGAGATAGTTTCAGTAAGATATTTTTTATTGCCGGCATGTAAAGAAGTTTCTGGGGTTTAATGTTATATATTGGGTAATTAATTAAAACAGTGAACATCGACGAACAGTTCAGTAAAAGTCCAGCAACACTTCTTTGCCAATGCAGGCATATTGACATGTGCTTACATATTGATATATTCCATACTAAATGCGATCCGTGATTGCGATGGAAGCAGCTCGTCCAGTTGGATTGAACAATATAGTTTCCAGTTCATCGGGCTAAACCTGATACTCAAACTGAAGGTTGATTGAACCATCTGGAAGGAAGTATACTTAGCCTGGTATTGGAGGTAGGATGGCCATTTTCTGTCCTCCTTACTTAACCTAAGCCGTTAATACTACGGAGTGAAGAAAATCTACAGTTTAACGTGGAATCCGAACCGTTCAATCTTTTTGGAATACTTCACAAGCAAGGTATGTCAGGGGTGAAGGTCGGGTTAAAACCTTTCAAAATCCCCGCTGACACAGGTATTCGAACCGGTGACCTTTCGAGCTCCAGTCAGACGCCTTAACAGCTGACCCAGCAGCGCGCTCTGGAAATATACCATCTGACAAAAGTAAAAATTGCTTTCGACTATTTGTTATTACCACTAAACATTAATGACTTTGTGTGGAAAATTGAAAGGCGGGTACAGTACATCGGTATATTTTTAGTTATTTTTAGCTCCTGAGTGTCGATGGCATTACGGCAACAAGAGATGGTGTACAAGGAACGAGAAAGAACTCTCTATTCGTGAAGGAACCATCTCGGAATTCACCTGGAGTGAGTTGGAAAAGTCGTGAAATACTGAAATCTGGATGACCTGAAACGGGACCGAACCCGCATCCTCCCGAAACATTACTGCTCATCAGCCTGGCTCGAAAGATAGAAAGGTGTTATTTGCTAAACATCGTTCTTGCACCAGACATAGTTGTGTTTGCAGCGAGTAATTTCGGTCATCTTGCAAATTAGGATATAACATTATTAATCTGGTTATCAGCCACGTCTCACAGTTGTTGCACAGCAAATTTTATAAATAAATTTCCCGTCTATAAATAACTATTGTGGTGAATGTTATTTATTATTTTCCACAGTGGCATGTGAGGATTATCTTTATATCTGCGAGTACAGTGTGTATATGTATTATGTATATGTAAACATTTGTACTGTTTATAATAATTGTAATACATTTACAGCCACTGATAATGCCCCATACTACCAGGTCGAAACGCGCCTGGGGAATATAAAAAATAACATTCACACAACAGTGTTTAGTAGATGGAATTTTATTTATACAATTTATTAATATAACACTTTCGCTGCAGAAATCGGTTATTCCTCCCGTATACAATGTGTTCACAATAAATATTAGATTCACCAGTAACATCTTAACGTAAAACTTATAACTAATACTGGCTGTTTGGTTGTAACGAAGGCTGAAAGGTTTCCTAGTCTCTAGTAATTGCTTTAGTAGTTAAATGTGACTGCAGATATCTGAAATAGGCAACCTGAAATACACTAGAGATCAGTTAGTTGCAGGTTTCAGGGCTAGACGTGGTTACTCCTCCTAACACCATATCATGATAGGTATTTGATCGAGACCAATTAAGTTATCATAACTTTTATGCCAACTAATTGTAACGATATGTTTCGCCTTTAAGCAAAACCATTTACTGACTGCGTTTTCGTACAAATGTTTGTTTTTAAATTACGTTATTCGATTTTACGATTATGCTCGGCTTTAATTTGAATTATATCTGTTAAAAAACATAAACAAAATTTTTGAAGACTGCAAAAAGAATTACGAGAGTTAATTGATTCAGGAGAAATAAAGGTGGCCATACAGCCTGATCAGTATTGCGTCGTAGTTGTGGCAAGCAGCATGCTTGCTTCAGTTCATTGAGTGACTGAAACAACGTTTGGTAGTAAATTTATTACGATAAGTGTGTAGTTTTTAATTCCGGTTGTATCAGTCTGAAATATGCTGGCAATTTTTCAGTAAGAATGTATGCAACTGAAACGAATGAAGCAGGCAAATAACTCCCAGTCCCTACAAATATACAAAGGATTTCCTCTATAGCTGTGCTGGAATTTCTACAAGTCAATTTTTTATATTATATTTATAAGTTCCATGAAGCTGCAACGTTTTTGAAGAATAAACGAGAGTCGTCTTTCCAGGAACGTCTACTTCTTTTTGTTTCTGTGCAGCCGCGAACGTTCAATTTTGAGAAAGGGTGAACTCCAAACCGTGATGTATACCTTGCAATGCGTGAATCATTAAGGGTACCTTCAGATACAATTAACAGTGATTGTTTATTAATCACATTCTTTGAGCAATAACTAGGTGGAAAAACTGTAAAGATCAGTTCATGAATTATTTAAAAAAAATCAGTACTGTCATGCACAGACTTACTAAATGGCTTTGATGACATGACAATTTATTATAATGATATAAGAGATAACACACTTTTTTGAAACGTTTATTTGGTCTGAAAATTGTACTTCTTTGCTTTGATTGATTGGCTGTTAACATTGTGATAAATTAACAGCCAGTGAGCAATTAACCAAATATGCGATTTCTTTTTGATAAAGAAATAGTTATTTAACTTATTCATGCGGTACCTCAATTGCTACCAAACATCTCTTTGTAAATGTGAATCATAACGTCTATGTGAAAGATCACATCCTATTTCTTACTGTCTGAGGTTATTAAAACACATTTCAAAGAACTGAAACAACGCAGACATACCTTGGTATTAGAAGGCAAATTGTTTTCTGTAACTGCGGACTGGGTTGGTCCTAGAGAAACCTAGACCAATCATTGATTAAAGTAAAAATACTTCTTGAATGCATTGTGAACAACAAGTAGATAGACTCAAAAACATTATTCGAATAATACATCCACAAAATTTCTGTCGAAAGTTCTTTAATTTTGAATAATTTCTGGCTTGTATTTTCTTAAAAAATTGCATTTGACCTTTTCGGTCATACAGCATTTTTATTCTCTCATTTACTGTCTTTAAAATTTTATCACTGGAATTATTGAGTTGCATAATATAGGCTGTTCAGGACGAACACAACGTTTAAGAAACAATTCAAGCCCCAAGACACTATCCGGATGCTAGATTTAGCACGTTCTTCACGTTTTTACTATTTTTACAATATTTCTATTATCTCGATAAATTGGGTACTAATTAAATTTAATTTTGAATAGCACTCAAATAGTTGGGGGTATAACTTTTTGATTTGATTAGATTCCCGCCGTTTACGAAATTTTTAATATTGTGAATTTAAGCAGTTTTGTCCTACAACTTTCACAGATTTTATAAGCAAGAGGGTAGAACTTTAATATACAAGATAGATAATGATACGACATAACTTTGAACATGGCAGCTCGAGTTATAGTTTTCGAACTGTCACAAAAATCCGCGTTAGAACCAATTGTTCTTTCTTTAAACTTGTGAAGCTCAAGTGGACAAAGTACGAAGTAAATGACGGAGGAGGAAAGAAATTTGTTACAGAGTCGTAAAGGAAGATGAGACAGGATGATGTGTCACGTTTTTATTTACGCGGGGCCGGTTAAATTAAGTGTGGAGAGAACAAGCCAAGGGGCTAACTGTTAGCGGCGCATGTAGGATTTTTCCGAACCGGAACAAAAAACTGAGATTGCCGTCCCTTTAACATTATTTTACCACCCCCATTGTTGCCCCACCCTGAGTTTCACCGCCACCTCGGTTATCAAAAAGGTTACTTCGCTATAAATTTGCCGCCCCCCTGAAGATGCCGCCAGGGGCAAGCGCCTCGCTTTGTCCACGCCCCCTTTTGATCCAGCACTGATAACTGCAGGGGATTTTTTTTTATTGTTATGGCTTTACGCCTCGTCGACGTCGAGTCATTCGAGGCGAGAAAGTACTGGGGCAAGGAACGGGAAGGAATTCGGCCATTGCCTATTGAAGGAATCATCCCAGATTTCACCTGCAGTGATTTGTAGAAACCATGGAATACACAAATCTGGATGCCGGGACGCTGATTCGAATCTGCGTCCTCTCGAATGCGAGGCCAGAGCTTTACCGCCCACCCACCAAGCTCGGTCTGTAAGACAAAGGTTAGGATATGTGAAGCACACAACTAAAGACTTAGGTTGTAATGGGAGTGCTGAGATGAAGAGGTTAGGGGAAGACAGGAAAAGATTAAGGTAGGCTTACGAAAGGGGGGAGAAGGTTGCGCTTTTTGTAGGCAAGTTCGATGCTTGCTTTTGAGTGTTTATTCCAACAGTTCTGCTACACAGCTCAACTGTTCAATCTGAAACTACCGTGCCGTCGAGGCGGGCTAACGACAATTTCAGAAATAACTGCCAACAGTCTGGTAACAGCAACCCGTATTTACACGTTTAAGAGCCCTTAAAAATATTTTAACCTCTGGGAAATTTTGATTAGTTAATGTGAAGTACGCAAGACTGAATTCCGCGTCAAATTATATTCGTATAATGCGTATGGTTTCTTGATTACAGTACCGTTCCATGCACATACAACAATTATTCAGGAAGAATCCAGCGTTTGTCCTTTTTCCTTTGTATGTAATAACTTTTTGTGTCAGTAACGGCCGAAACGTTTTCTGCGTAGCCGAAAATTTTGTCGTAGTTGACAACAGATTGGGTACTCTACGTGTGGTTAGTGTGGCAATTGCTTCTGGGCTTCCTGGCAGTGAAACCCACTATATTCGCAAAGCTACCTCTCTACTGATATTGTTACTCCTGGCTATTGGCGGGTGAGGTGATATCACGGGCAAATCAATAGATTCGCTGACCGGCATTTCCAAACGAGGCCTCCTAGAATGGAATTGCAAAGATTTCTTTTTTGGGCTTCAGTTTTTATGCCTTGTTCTCATCGAGGTCATTAAAGGCGGTAAATGATAGGGGGAGGAACAGGAAGGAATGGGAAGGAATTCGGCCATTGTCTTTGAAAAAATCATCCCGGCATTCGCGTGGAGTGATTTGGGGAAACCATGGAAAACCCAACTCCGGGAGGTGGTACGGGGATTCGAACGAAGTCCTCCATACTGCGAGACCAGAGGGTTACCACTCATCCACCACGCTCGTTGGAGATTGAAATCTTAAGAGAGACTATCAGTTAGGAGCATCAACCATCAGAGATGTGATTCTGGGCGGACCACTGTGGTGACGTACTGTTTTGTTCCGTTCCAAATATGTTTCAGAACTCCATAAAAACTGAATCGAATGTCGTAGGCCTTATGAACGCGGAAGCCTTTGATAACTAATCATGAAATAGTCTCCCTTTACTTATTTGAAACATAAGTTACATTAATATTGTGTCAAAAATAGATTCCTGGTTGTTGACTATAAGCATGCAAACAAAACGCAAGTCCTTTTTCTCAGAATATTCCAAAATTTTCAGGTTTATTTAGATGCGTAATGTATCTATCAGATTTTTGCCACATAATACCTTCCGATTGCGCAGGATTTTTAACCTGCTTGTATAATCAGGAGTGGTACATTTTTAGCGAGGTTAAACGTGAAGAAAAACCAGTATGTTATGTTTTCCTATAAATAAAGTACTCTACATACTGAGCATGACGCTACGTGGTATAGCCTTCTAGATATTGTTCGTTCGTGGAAAGACCACTTTCAGCCATTCAGTCTTTGTAATGGCGCTAACGAACACAATTACGACGCACGCCAAAGTTACAACCACAGCAACGCCGATCGGCCATTAAATTTCTGTGACCCGGAACAGAAATCTTGCTTAAGACAGCGAAGTAGTGTGACTATGCAGAGAATGTTATTTGATGTCTCCCGACCAGGGAACGAATGGTTTGTTGGGAAGTGATCATTGCCCTGCTACAAAGTTATGCATGAATTACAAAGCACAGAATTAGTTTCTCGCTGAGAGGACCATATCTGCAGCCACTGTGTTCCCGGTAAGTCGGTTTTTAAAACAGATGTTCACCATTAAATACCGAACAACCCAAGCGACAAATAACACACGTACGTCGTTTCATTGCAGAACCGGCTTTGCCAACAACGTCCATTTATTCTGGAAATGAACTGTTTTAATCCATAGCATCAATGCAGATATACGAGGCAAATAAAAACTTATAAAAACAAAAACGCATTTGTAACTTTAAACAGGAAAGGGGGACAAATACTTTTGATGTATAAAAGAGTTTAGGCGATTTAGAGAGCTTAGAAGACACGTAGTTGACAGCACAGCTGTTAAACTTCAGAAACGGTATTTTTGCTTTGTTAAACGCTTTTTGAAGGAGAGACTGGGGTAGGATCCAGTAAAACCGCAAGAAAACTTGCTAACTAGATCTAGTGTTACAGGAAATTTTCCTTAATCATATATGTGAATGCTAAAAATGATGCTACGCTCGCAGTCAGAATTTAAAAAAAAAGACGTAACAACAGAACAACCAGTAAGTTCCGGTAATCGGTATACTACGGCTGCACTCATTTACTGCTTGTTTACGTCTGAGGCAATTCGCGAGAAATCCACTCACACGATTAGTCCAGTAACGGGGGTCGTAAAATGGGGGTCTCACTTGCATCACATCACGTAGAAGATTTTTTTTTCTTATCTTGTATATATTGGTGAGAGTATGCAGAAACCAAGTTTTCGACCTCCAGCACCCTCGGCACAATTTTCTGTGGCCAAAAAACATAAAAAGTTGGGTACTTTTTTCAGTTTTTCGTCTATAACTCCTTCCTGATAAGTCCTAATCAAGAAATATTCTATTTTCAGTTTGAAGAGGACAAAATTTCCTACAACTTTCGTACTACAAACTTTTTTCTAAACTCAAAACTAAGCGAGCTACAGTTCTTCGAAAATCAGCCAAATTTCACACTTTTCCTAAAAGTTGGGTTTTTACCTAATTTGCAGCTCAAAATGACCTGAAACCCCTGTATATATAACCGATATATATGTATTTCTGTATGACATAGTATATATATGTACTATACTTTTGATTACTGATGGTCCATTCAATAATCATATAGCATTGTTGGCCGGGAGATCCCGAAGGATTATTCGGCCGTCAGGTGACAGTGTTATGGATAGGCCGCGCAGTGCGCTTCTTGTGGCTATCTAACCTGACCAAGTACTAGTACCGCATATAGGGAACCTACAGCTTAAGGTGGAATTAAAACCACAGAATCGTTCTGGCTTTCTCCATATTACACAGCAAGCTGTGGCAGAGGTAAAGCTCGGGTTAATGGCCTTTGAAAATTACTGCTGAGAACGGGATTTCGATCTTCAGTCAGATACCTTAACCACTGAGCTACCATTTCGTTCTATTACCTGATGGTATTTGTACCAGTTTGAAAAACGGATTTGCAAAACTGAAAACATAATGTTATGGCACAAAGTTTATTTATGCAGTCAAAATTAAGTCATAATAAGTCAAAAATTAGTCATAAATCCATTTCTTTTCCGTTTTAATGGATTGAAACAATGTGTTCCATTTGAATTTGTTCCGTACAACAATGGAAAAAAATTGTCGCTATATGAAGCATTTAAATCTCTTCAAGATACAACACCCAACACAAAATTTTTGCTATGCACGGATGATTCCTCCTGCATAAGGTTATGTGGCATAGTAGTAAATACCTTGGCTGCTTCTGTGGAAAATATGAAGCCTATTTGACAACGAACTATAGATCCAACATCACAGTTATATTTGACGGATACCGAAGTTATGCTGCGCAGAGAGGAATAAAGTCATCTGAAATGATTTGTAGTTTGAAAACATCAGATACTTCAGCAGGCATCATTTTCAGTGAGGAAACAAGTGCTACAGTGACGCAGCAAATGAGAGCAGCAAGAACTGTGTAATGTTGATACTAATGCAAAAACTGAAAAAGGAGGCATCCAAGATCAACAGGCAAAACAAGATGCTGCTGGATTGATCGTTGACGCAGCAATTTCCCAAGCAGCAAAATTCGACAGTGTGATGATTCTAAGTGAGTATATTGGCTTTCTCATTTTGCTAATGGGCTTTGGTACCACGAGTTTGAACCCACACACATCCTCTTCATCCATGCATTTGCTGGATGTGATACAATATCAGCATATTTCGGCTATGGGAAAGAAAACTTCTACTGCATGATTCAATACCAACCATATCTGAAAGTAACATGCATGCTAACTTCTCAGAACTCTAGCCTCCAGAGAACATTTGGAGAACACGCAGGGGAACAGATCATCTTGGAACGGTACGGAAAAATTGCTTGTGGAACATTGGAAGGCTCAGATATGAAATGATTAAGAAATCTGCCCAAAAAATGCATTCAGACTAGCACGGTTGCCACCAAAATCAGATGCGGCAACGTTTCACTCAATATGCACGTACCACCAAGTAAAGGTTGGTTGGGTCGAGAAACGTACCCATTGCCGTGAGGATGAAGGAAAGGCTCGTCCAGTCTTATTACAGTTACAATAATAAATGCATTCAGGAGGACGTCGGTTCGAATTCCCGTCCAAGCATCCAGATTTGGGTTTTCCATGGTTTCCTCAAATCACTCCAGCCGAATGCCGGGATGCTTCCTTCAAAAGGCCATGGCCGAAATCCTTCACGTTCCTTGTCCCCAGTCCCATCGTGCCACTAATGAACTCGACGTCGACGAGGCGTAAAGTCATAAAAAAACAATAATAAAAGACGATGCACTTGAGTTTACTTCGAAGGTTGTATCATATTCCTTCCAGAAACCTTTCTCCTCCATGCAGCTGTCGCTAATCAGGACTGCATTGTTCAGCTGCTTGCAAAAATTGCTCTCGCCTGCCTCGTGAAAGCGTTCCTGGAATGTAGTAGATGAAGGAGAGGAAGATTTCTTCGACCTCGAGGAAGCTGTTCCTGATGCAATGGATGAAAGAGACACAATTCATTGATAAGCCGGGACAATCCAAACGGAAAAGAAATTTATTTATGACCATTTTTTTAACTTATTTCGAAATTATTATGACTTTATAACTTTGCGTCATAACATTATGCATTGTTGTTCGCTCTATTATCTTCAGTAATAGAGCGATCTGGTAGCTCAAGGCGTCTGACTGGAGATCGAAATCCCGGTCTCAGCAATGATTTTCAAAGGCCATTAACCCGACCTTTACCTCTGCCACAGCTTGCTGTGTAATATGAAGTAAGCCAGAACGATTCTGTGGTTTGGATTCCACCTTAAGCTGTAGGTTCCCTATATGCGGTACTAGTACTTGGTCAGGTTAGATAGCCACAAGAAGCGCACTGCGCGGCCTATCCATAACACTGTAACCTGGCGGCCGAACAATCCTTCGGGATCTCCCGGCCAACAATGCTATATGATTATTGAATGGACCATCAGTAATCAAAGTATAGTACATATATATACTATGTCATACAGAAATACATATATATCGGTTATATATACAGGGGTTTCAGGTCATTTTGAGCTGCAAAGTAGGTAAAAACCCAACTTTTAGGAAAAGTGTGAAATTTGGCTGATTTTCAAAGAACTGTAGCTCGCTTAATTTTGAGTTTAGAAAAAAGTTTGTATACGAAAGTTGTAGGAAACTTTGTCCTCTTTTAAATTGGAAATAGAATATTTCTTGATAGGACTTACCAGGAAGGACTTATAGACGAAACACTGAAAAAAAGTACCCAAATTTTGATGTTTTTTGGCCACAGAAAAATTGTGCCGAGGGTGTTGGAGGTCGGAAACTTGGTTTCTGCATACTCTCACCAATATATACAAGATAAGAAAAAAAAATCTTCTACGTGATGTGATGCAAGTGAGAACTACCCCGTTACTGGACTAGATGCAAGGTAGAAAATAGCAGAAACAGTCCAGCAACCGGCAAATGATAGCTAGAGGCATCTCAACGCCAGTGTTCACTTTACACTCGACAAATTACACAACTAGAGGTTTCATTTTAGGTACGATTTAAACAAACACCCAATATTCAGTTACAGTGAAACTAGATGTGCCATGTGATACAGGGAAGTAAGAAATTTGGCCTATTGCTTAGAAATTCAGCGCGATCTGAATGTTATTTTGGCTTGATGCGCTGAGTGGCAACTTACTCTAAATTGTAAAAAGTGCAAGACAATGAGCATAACTAACAAAAAGAATCCGATTGTTCAGAAATACGAGGTAAACAGTTCAGTTATTGATATGGTCGATTCTATGAAATATTTGGGAGTAACAGTACAAAGGAACATAAAATGGGACATACACATTAATTCGTTAGTAGGTAGAGCAAATTCTAGGCTGCGATTCATAGGTCGAATCTTGAAAAATTGTAATGAAAAAACCAAAGGAGATAGCGTACAAATCTCTTGTGCGTCCACATTTGGATTGTTGTTGTGCCATTTGGGACCAGATTCGTAAGGGATTGATCGAAAGTATAGAGAAAGTACAGAAAAGAGCCGCTCGATTCGTGACCGCTTGCTACAGTCCTTATGAAAGCATCACAGAACTGATTAGTAGATTAGGTTGGGAGTCTCTGGTAGATAGACGCACACGTTTCGTTTAAAACTTATTGGAAAACATGCGTTACTCCAACTTTCACTTTTGAGTGTAGTGAAATACTTCTTCCACCAACCTATTTGAGTCGGAATGACAGGAAAGATAAGATTAGAGAAAATAAGGTGCCGCAATGATTCTTATATGAATTCTTTTTTCCCTCGTACCATTAGGGATTGGAATGCACAGCAAAGAGATTAGCTTTGGTGCTGAGCACCCTCTGCCACCCACAATTTTGTGAATTGCAGAGTATATATGTAGATGTAGATGTGATGGCTAATTACACTTTAGTGTTGCCACATGGCTGGATTCGTATCTGTGATTATTTCGATTTTTTTTTACTTTTTTCTCAAATTTCAGACCAAAATTACAGGCATCAGATCTGAAATTATCCGTTAAATTTATTTACAGCCTTCTTATAAACTTCAGAAAAAACAACATTGGTTACAGAATGTATTGAACTTTTTGTACCATTGTTGTCAGGCATTTGCATATTTCATTCACTGAATTAATACACTACTACTTCTGTTTTTAGATTTGCAAGGAAGGCAAAACTCAATAAAGTTGTTTAATTTTTTCTATCGTTTCGTTATAATCACGTAGCGGATCAGTCTGATGCAGAAAGTATTTTCTTATTTGTTTAGATACTTCGTGATATAACTTTTTCTAACTTGTTTTTTATGTGCATTATTACGTAGTAAAAATTTCACGTTATATGTATTGGATTTGAGTATTGGAAGTCAAACCGAATGAAAGAAG
This sequence comes from Vandiemenella viatica, assembly GCA_031002005.1. Taxonomy (NCBI): domain Eukaryota; kingdom Metazoa; phylum Arthropoda; class Insecta; order Orthoptera; family Morabidae; genus Vandiemenella; species Vandiemenella viatica. The sequence goes on along the minus strand of JARYHS010011408.1, from coordinate 85,884,763 downwards.
CACCAAAAATCCACACAACATCAACGCACAGGTACTACTGTTATTCAGACTCATAGGAGGCGAGTAAAGAGAATGGTGGGATGAATAAGGGGCATACTGACGATGAGGTTTTGACGGATATTGGTAGAAGCAGTAGTAACAGTGAATGTAAAAGAAAAGACTACCATAAGAATGATTTCAATCATAAGGGAGTGGTAAAATTTTCTTCTGTGCGTAGAGGAGTCAGGGATTCGAACACATTACAAAAGGCAATGATGAACAACTGACTACAAACACTGAAAGATATTTTTTTTTAAGTTGTGTGGTGTTATTCCAATCAATGAATTTTAAGATTAAAAAAATAAAAGGGAAATTGTGGATTGTGAAAGAAGGTGTGTAGCGAAAATGTAACTGGGGCATTTCCTCCATTGCAATTAAATTAAATGAAACTAACTTATATGAGCAGACCCACCGTGTATCAGTTGGAGCACTGTTTTGTTGGTTGTCCGGGTTGAACCGCGTCACTGTGTTGGAACCTAACGTTTTAGCCATCATTCTGTGGCTTTCATCAGAGAAAAGTTCTCTGATGAAAGCCACAGAATGATTGCTGATACGGTAGATTTCAACAAATTGACACGGTTTCACCCGGACAACCATAATAACATTGACAACGACCGCGGAAGTTTTCGTAATCACAGGTAGAACAATCAACTAGCATAAAATAACTCTACCACACACAGATAAGTCAGACGTTGTTTGTTCTAGCCATGGGTAAGGTGAATTTTTCATAAGTGAATAATTTTTTTTGCTGTCATTCCAAATTTTCAACTCTAGGATGCAAAGATGTTTAAGTTTTAACGAACTGTTTACTGTTTCTGACAATTATTGATGATTTTTACCGTTTGGTGCGTCTAAGAGACATCTTTAACACGAAGTTTAACTAAAAAATATGTATAAAATACCATACCAACCTTTACGTCGTCTAGACATTAGGTGGATTATCGTTGTTTTACCTCAGGTTGGTGACGTTAAGTTCACCATATTTTATCTTTTTGTTGAATTTGCTGTTTGAAATCGATTTAGGTATATGTTCAACACAGCGCTAGATTCCAGTAGCGTTTGTCAAGAAGTTAGCAAACGTGGTACGATGAGACACAGGCCTAACAATAAGGGCTATGGTACGTAGTCGCTGAGGCTAACCTTCTAAAACACGACAGGTTGCATAGTAATGATCTTGCTGTCAGGAAATTTCGTATTCGGGATGTCTTTTTTTTTAGGGTTCTGTATCTTTTGTCTGTCTGTCCTTCCGTCCTTGTCTCTAGCCCTCATAACTTCTAAATCCGTTAGCATTAGAAATTTGAAACTGCATACTTCTTTAAATCACAATAACCATAAAGCAATCACAACAAAAAAAATTGAAAATATTGGGGAATATTGAGTTTAATGGGAGCCTGAAGAAATTTTTTCCTCGGATAATATTCACGCGTATTAAATGAAAGCTGGCAACAAGAAGACTCTCAAAATGTTTGGGCGTTCCTTTGCATTCCTCGGTTTGGGGAAGCTTTTGGAGAATGACCATAAATAAAACCCATTCCCCTTTACTTCAGAAACTACTGATCTAAACTGTGTGTGATTTATGAATGTGAATGTTTCTTTGTTTAATTGTATATAGCAGTATCTGTGTGTGAACGAATGTTACTCAAATTACTAATTTACAGTATATATGTATATAGCCATAAAAAAACACTAACACCTATCAAATACATTTACATATTGTTAATTTAATTATGCAACTAAATTTCGTGAAATTTGATAAGTTTGTGTTTTACAAACCAATCTTACATCCTGAACAATATTCAGCTGTTATTTTCAAACTATAATTTTATCTTATGTACCTCTTGTAATTTATTGGCCCAGAATAGAAACTAGGTGCTGGGCTATAATGTATCAGGATATAAAAATAAAGAATAAAAAATATCAAAAAATAAAAAAATAAAAAAATCTAAAATGTGTTTGAATGTTTACGTACGCTGCGAAAGTTTACAAAAAAAACTATAGCTATTTTTATTTAGTTCGTGTTTTCGAAAAATAACTACGAGAGTGATTTTTAACAAATTTTCATTCTTTAACAGATGATTTGTTTCGATAAAAGTTCATATGTATAGTACGTATGGTAGAGAAGTTCATGAACTAGACAAAAATGAATCGTGAAAATACCCTTTTTTTGTAAATTTGCTAAATTTTTCCAAGTCCCGCAATAGGTTATTCAACAGTTATTTTTTGAAAGGCAATCGCAAAATATATGACTTGTTATTTTTTTTTTTTTTTTAAAAAAAAAGTTCTTTCAGAATTTTGTTGTGATTTCAATATATGATCTGAACCCTCAACGTTTGAGAGTGACTCGCACTGAACAATGATAGTTTTGTGTGTTTTTTCCTATGTGAAAATAATGAGTAGACGGCACAGCTACTAACAATTTACCTTATGATCCTAATATTATTTAAAATATGTACACAGAATTTTGTTTGGATTTCATTCGGTTAAATTAATAATATTTTAAAGTACTACGCGTAAAAAGTACATTGCCCATAATACAGAACAGTAACTCCATGGGCAACTTCGGAATTAATGTCTAACTTCGACAGCTTACGACACAAGCCGGTTTCGGCGTTGTTGTTCAGTATTGTGCTAACATGTGAATACATAAACGTCACAAAACACGCTGACAATTGTTTTCTATTAGATTAGTTCAGAATTTTTAATCTCATCAAAAATAATAGAAAGTAGATCTTCAGGATAGGGAAAATGTGTCTCACAATATGTAAAATATAAGATTGTGGTTGTTGGAGCCATTTTTCTTGTTGTTTATTCTTTGAAAGAGATATTCTGCTGCTTTAAAATAGCTATGATATATATATTTTTTTTTTTTTGCTCAGTACTGTTCCAGTTTTTATTTCTCTCTAAACTGAAAATTGTCTTATTCAGTTAGACTACAAATGATTAATTGAAATTAGAGTAGTTACCAATATTTAAGCACTATCTCGAACTCATGTCACTCCGGTTGGAATAATTTTAATCGAGAGGTAAGGGCAGTTTCTCAAATGCTCTGTCAGAATACAGACCTCATATTGCATCACGTTTAGACCCGCAACTGACATCAACCTCATACTTCCTGGTAGATTCCCTACCACTACCGTTAATTCACGATTTATGTTTGAGGAGGTTTAATAGCTCAGATACCACTGAAGTGAAAGCGAAAGACCCCATCACTACTCCGAATTCAAATCTCCCCATCATTTTAACTTAGCAACCACTAATAAAAATGAACATATTTGATTTATTTATATCCTTGGAATAGATGGTGATTTTATTGTCACTACTGAAATTTGTTCTTAAGCGGGGTTACTAATGCTCTAAAAATTTTGAGTTGTGATAAAAACAGGAAAGCACAAAATTCAGAAATATATATTTTGGAAAATGGCATGAAATAGAGCATTTTTTGTTAATTTTATATTCTAAAAAAATTGAGAGGTCTATTCGCAATTTGTTTTTAAGCGTCATACAAATACACCAGGCACTAGCAGAACGATACTGAAGTGGTGGTGTAACACTTTAATTTCTTTAGACGCAGATTAATGGGACATTACTCTCAGGTGACATTTTTTTTCTAATTGTTACAGTAAAGCTGCAACTCGCGCAGGTGTTTCGATACTTCTTAAAATTTCGAAATAATAGTTTCCTTGGGAACATGTCAATGCCGTCAGTGTACTGCTAAAATGGAAGTGCACAGAGCAGGAAAGGGAGTGTGCTGTGGTGTGGGGGTTGGAGCCGCGTGAGGGTGAGCCCGCGTACTCACAAGTCTTCGCGCAGGTTGTCGAAGCTGCCCTTGAGGGAGTCGAGGTAGTCCTTCACGTTGCTGAACATGACGCCGACTGGCTCGCCTCGCCTCGCCGGCTCCCAGCAGACGCCGACGCCGCCTGCCCCCACCACCGCCGCCCCCACACGTGGCGTCGCGGCGGCCACGGCGCAACTCCCGCCGGTGAAGTGCCAATCACTCCCGTTCGGGCGCTTCACATGTACAGAGTACTACTTCAATAACCGCTATCATCGAAACCAAAAATTAGCCGTCGTTCACAGATGAATTGCGTGCTGAGTTTGTTGGTTGTTAACCGTCATTCATCTCGATATTCTGCACTTTGTGGGCCCAATCAATTCAGCAATTCAGCCACGAATGATTGAAGAGCGATTTTCTACATTTTCTTGTAGATGGTGAGGCTGGTCAACGTGAGTACTCGAGCTCATACCTCCCTCACAGACCTCATCCGAACTACCCACCCCGCAGCAGCCGTCTCCGATGCAGAATTAGGCCATCTGAAGAAACACGCGCCATTACAGAGGGTAGCTGAGGCGAGGCACTGTACTGCTGTCTCAGTATACCCAAACTCAGTTGGTCGGACGCATTGATTTGAAAGTCGGTAGCTTATATCACATATGAATTCTCCACCAAGGAAATTGGCCGATTGCTTAGAAATTCAGCGTGATCTGGATGTTATTTTGGCATGGTGCGCTGAGTACAACTTACGATAAATTATAAAAAGTGCAAGACAATGAGCATAGCTAACAAAAAGAATCCAGTTGTTCAGAAATACGAGTTAAACAATACAGTTATTGATATGGTCGATTCTATGAAATATTTGGGAGTAACAGTACAAAGGAACATGAAATGGGACTTACACATTAATTCGTTAGTAGTTAGAGCTAATTCTAGGCTGCGATTCATAGGTCGAATATTGAAAAATTGTAATGAACAAACAAAGGAGATAGCGTACAAATCTCTTGTGCGTCCACATTTGGACTATTGTTGTGCCATTTGGGATCCGTTTCGGAAGGGGTTGATCGAAAGTACAGAGAAGAGCTGCTCGATTCGTTACCACTTGCTATAATCCTTATGAAAGCGTCACAGAACTTATTAGTAGACTAGGCTGGGAGTCTCTGGTAGATAGACGACGCACGTTTCGTTTAAACTTATTGGTAAACATGTGTACTCCCACTTTCATTCACGAGTGTAGTGAAATACTTCTTCCACCAACCTATTTGAGTCGGAATGACAGGAAAGATAAGATTAGAGAAATAAGGTGCCGCAATGATTCTTATATGAATTCTTTTTTCCCTCGTACCATTAGTGATTGGAATGCACAACAAAGAGATTAGCTTTGGTGCTGAGCACCCTCTGCCACCCACAATTTTGTGAATTGCAGAGTATATATGTAGATGTAGAACCTTAACGCTTGAAAAACATATCGATAAAACTTACGTTCAACTTTGTGAAAATGTATATTTTTTATTAATATCAGTGATTGTAAAGTATAGAACCTTCGTTTCTCGTAACTTATGGGTTACAACTACCTTCTGTTTTGTAACATATCTGTGAGATAGAGCCAGTCTCATATATTGGGATCTGTTGAAAATTGAACATATTTTGATATTATCCTTTGAAAACAAATGAATCGCCTACCGAATGGAAAAGTTTATCGGTTTTTTTTCTGATTTCAGAACTACCTTAAGCATTTAGCAGAGCCACGGGGCAGACAGAGTGGTGGGCAAAAGCTTCGAGATATTTTTACAAGTTAAGGATTTCTAATTTCTTCATTGTCAGCAACTGTTATAAACGCATTACGTCTAAACAAATAGTCTAACTGTTATACAAAGCTTCAGTCTCCGTTTCAGTTAAACACGACTGCAGTTAAAATTTTACTTTGACTATGAAACAAGAAAATAGAGTGTGGTGGGAGAGTGATAACGCTTGGTCCTGGCATTTGGAAGGACGTCGATTCGAATCCCCGTACGGCCATCCAGATTTCCATTATTTCCTGAAATCACTCCAGGTTAATGCAGGGATGGCTCCTTCTAAAGGCCATGGCCTAATTCTGTCCCGTTCCATAACCCCCTCCCTCTCCCGACTCTAGTGACCTCAACGTCGACTAACTGTAAAGTACGAAGAAAAAAAAAAAACCAAGAAATTCTCAAACCGCATACTCCTGCTGCCAATGTAGAAAATAACATTTATTGCAGCAATGGAATGAATAAGGTTTTAATATTCCCAGATCACAACGTGGTATTTTGATGCTACTGATGGGTGAACACTAAACAACTGCATTTTGAAATGAGACGATGTCACTCACTCGATTTCAGCATAGTGATACTTTTAAATGTAGAAATTCAACTTCTGTGCACGGATACTTCGTCCGTGTGTCTCGGTGTTGTTGTTTGTGTGTGGACAACTGTGATGAGCGTTCTTAAGTGTAGTTGTTTGTTTCCTGAGCTGTATATGACCGTGCAGAAAGGTAGAGGATGAATTCCGATGGTTGCCGCTAATTTTTATGCTCTCAGGTGACCGACGAATTACCATCAACTATGTCATATCGTATGACATCAACGAAAACACATTGTGCAGAGGTTTGGAATTTGTCCCATGATTTTTTTAAACAGTGTGATGTCCTGGGATTAAACACTGCCATCTTCTCTAGAATGTTGGTTTAAACCCGAATGATGGAAATTTCTCTCAGCACCGGGACACGAACCCGTAAACACCGTCTCAAAAGTCGGACACCAAATATAATTCTTAATGACCTCTGCCTCGTGGGATGTAAGCTCATTCAAGTGGTACTCTTAATTCTAAGAACAATTGTATGAGGTACGAGATACCTGCGAAAGAAAATTTAAAATTGTTGAACGCATTACTTACGGTGTATTTTACATTTGTGTCTCATAATTAGGAGGAAAATCAACGATGCGTTGTGAAATATTTTTGACTTCCGTGTTCTGTTTATTTATGTAATTTTAGATCTCCTCAGTTTCTTCAGACTGTGTTTCTCGTACTATAACAATGAAATAATTTCATTAAACTCAGTTTGTGACTACAGAAATCGCAAACGTTTATGAAACAGGTTCTGTTACTGACGAGAAACGCGTAAAAGGCCAAAGGTAATGCTCTGTGTTTTCTTTACTTGAGACAGGTAATTGTATTCTAGCAGACTGCGGTCTTTGTTGTGTAAATCAAGTATCAAAGCCTGTTGGATCCAGTGGAGCCGCAGGCTGCACGGTCCTTCCACACCGCGTAATCCTGCAGGTTGAATTATGTGTACCCACATCTCCGTAAGTAAAATTACAACAACGCAGTAATACGCATTATTTGAAAGCTTTTCTTAGATGCATATTGTACTTTCAATAAACATCTAAACATAAAGTCAATGGTAATAAAACTGTGTTCAAAAATAAATTTCCTTAAATAACACCAATATTCTCACGGTCTTAGCCTAGCTGAAGTTTAGGTATTCATTATGCCATAACTTGTCTTCGAAAAACTTCAAAGAGAGTGGTCAGCTCTCACGCAAAACTGAAGTTCCTGGGTTCAAATCGCGATGGGGCCAGGAATTTTTAGGGCCTTTGCTTTAATTTGCATGGACGTTCCGTGGTTCGGATTCCAAGTTAAAGTGTAGGTCCAGCCACGACAGAGGTGGACTGTGACACCTCTGTCGTTGCTGGATCTACACTTTAACTTGGAATCCGAATCCGAACCGCAAACGAAATCCCACTGTTTTGAAATATTCCGATCCGTGGTACAGTGTTCATTGCTTCCGAGTAATTAGCGAAACATCGTAAACGTCAAGTTTTCGAGCTGTTCACAAAAAAATTAGAAGACAAATTGTTACTTTAATCAGCTTCCACAGTGTGTAGTTGGGACTGTTCGCAAATTCTCGCCAGCGCAGCGCCAGGAGATCCTCGGAGACTGATTAGTTCGGATTGGCTGCGAAGTGTCCCCATTTCCGAGACGGTTGGTCTGAATGAGGCTTTAACTCCGTGGCCAATAAATTCTCAAGTAGCGATTTAACAAGTGATTCGTCAAGCTTATAGACATCCACTAATTCTCTTCCTGCGTGGAGCTTAGTGTCCTGAAGGCCAATCATCATTTTCACATCAGTAATTGCAGTCCCACTTATAAGATACACTGGCGAGACTATAACATGTAATCTCTGCTTATAACATTTTTCGGATCTTCTACTAACAATTAGCTTTTAACATGAAAGGTTTTTTTTTCCTCTGTTACCATTATTTAATGCATTTTACTCTTCTCACAACAGAGTACGTTGTACGTTATACACGTCCTGCACTGAAGTTGCTGGTTGCCATAATCCGGTAGGATTAGCGGGTTAGTATAACCCTAGCTACAGGCAGATCGCTCGGAAACTTGAAACTCTGTCACTTGGAGGCCAAACTACACTTCGGGTTCTGCCGGTGAAAACTTGCCATACGAAATTTATTTACCTAAAGAAGTCAACAGGAAATTAAAGACTAAACACTTCCTCATTTTAAGACTGAATGATCACTAATTGGACAGCAGTATTTATACAAATGATGTTTTGTGGTACGAATTATAGACGTGTAAAACAATTGCTATCACCTCAGGAGGCTAACAGAACACTTTCTGCAGTCAAAGTTACTTGCGAGATTATTTTAGAATTAAGCAACAACTTTGGAGCCAGTAAAACAAATTACACTAGTATAGTTTGGCTACTTTAAATTTTACTCTTACTCTTCCCATTTTCGACATATTGATTAGAATTTTAAGCACATTTTTTATGAGAACGAAGGCTTTCACGGCGTATCGATGATATGAAGACTTTGCGGGTTCTCCGCCGTATAGTGCTGAAGAAAAACAACAACGAGCTTTCGGCGGCTGGCTCTGCCGCCATCGTCAGGTCTGATGTTATGCAGGGAGCACCAGAGCTGCACTGGCGATGTCTGGCCTCTCCATGCGCCTTACAAAAGCTGCCGAAATCTCTTTGAGAACCCGCGAGACTTCGTATCATATGTTTGATATCTTTACTTATAACAGATGGCAGTGCCCCAAAGTAGCTTCTCATTGGAATATGCATGAATTATATCCAAGCACCACAAACTTAAATGAGAAATATTTCTCACTTATACTAATCAATTTTAAGTTGATACTAGAGACTTGTGTGTGATGCCTGAGATATTAGTAAATTCATCGCTAGGCAAAGTCGCTGGTTAGCCCTTAACGCTCCGGCCTAGCATTCAGAAGGACGCGGATTCGATCCTTGGTCCGGCCATTCCGGGAAGGCCATGACCTAATTTCTTCCTGTTCCTTGTTCCTCAATCCTTTCCCGGGCTTTTCGCCGTTAAGCCATACAATCAGCTGGATCGATTTTATTTGATCATCGTGTGTATTTCATCGATTCCAATTGTATTCGATTCTCCTGATGTGGAGACTGATTTTTTTACAAGTTTGTAGTATTCCTCATGTTTATACACTCAACATTAACGGCAGAAGAGGATAGACACAGTATATAATTACAAACGTGTATGTACGAGGCTGGACACGAACCAATGACTCTAATAAAATGAGTAAAAAACGGTGACTTTTACGCTGCCGGAATTGATTAACCATGTCGAAGCATTGTATTTGTAACTCGTTTTTCGCGTGTCTACCACAAGCCGAAGTTTAAACTGTGAGATGGCAACTTGATAATCTTGTTGGTCTTTTTCTCACATTTCCGTAAGGTCCGCTTTTCCTGTAACGACGCGACAACTGTGTGTAACAGCCGGTTTCGTTGATGTTGTGGTTAACCATGTTGTCGCGAGCACGCTGAGTGTTGTTACCATTAATGTGTAACTGTATGTGTACGGAGATGAAAGAAAAGAGATTATCAAACCAGGTTATGGCCAATTCAGACTCATTATACTGAACAAAACCAAGAGGGGCATCAAGTTTAACGACTCGATCCGATAGACAAAAGTCCAATGAAACCGCGTCGTATACCCTTGCGGCATAGTACTTAATGCGGAGCTGTGGTTTTTAACCTATGGTTCGCGGTACCCTATCTTAGGATTAGGAATACTCAATCGCAAGCTGTCATACATAACTGCCCAAATCTCGAATGACGTTGTAACGGTCTAGGTCCCGTCAGCGTATAAATATAGAGATAAGTATAGAAAAGTGATGCTTTAGGTATGTTGTAATTTGTGAATATGAGATATTAATGGCATATTTTAGAGAATCTTTATCAGCACAGAGTAAACGGAGCGCAAGAGACCTAACATTAGCGTGAAGAAGTAATTGGATGATGGTAGACAGGTCTGAATATTAAATGGTGTTAGACTAGCTGAATAATGGTTGATTAGAGAATATACCGAATTATGGATGCCGGATGATGAAGGAATATTTTGAATGAGAATAATGATTTTATGAAGGATAGTTTGGCTTATTTGGAACTTGATTTATGTAAAATAGTAACGGTTGCAGCCAAAGAAAATATGCTGTAAAAATATTATGTTGAGTTGATTACATCATGTACTAGAAAAGATGTAATGAGTGTGTGATTTAATTCACATAATATTGAGTATATAATCTATGGTGTTTCCTTTTGTGAAGGAAGATAAAGGGAAATAATTTCAGTTAGACTACTTGGTTTTCTTACAAATAATAAAAAAATAGCAAAATAAGTTTACAACCGGATGGCTATCCTTAAAATCCATCTTAAGTGAAAAAAGGCAAAAAACATAATCATTCGTAATGAACCCGTTTAAGGTAAACTAGTGTAGTTCAAACTAATGTGAAGATACAGTTTAGGAAATAAATGTGTTAATAGATTTTGGTTAAGAAACGAGAGCCAAGATCTTAATTGCGACCAAGAGAATAAAAGTTATAAATTCGTTTCCCGCTCAGGGAATTAGGAAGATTTCACCAGCGGGAGTCGAACCACGTAACCCAGTGTTGAATGCCAGACACTATCATGGACGCCTAGTGACTAGCTAAGCTGGCAGGTGTTTTAACGTACATTTAAGTATCTGTGACTTTAAAATAAAAACGTAAACATATAATAAAAGGACAGTAAAGATTCTTGGTGGAAAGTATTACTATTAGATTGATGAAAAGAACATTTAAAATTTTTCAGACACCATATTTCGATAATAATTATTTGGAATCTTGCTTTATTTTATTTATTTTTTTTTAAAAAAAAGAAGAAAAAAAAAGGTCATAGGGGTACTTTTTTTATGTAATGGATGTATATCGTGTTATCCGTTTCCCCGGAAACTTAAATTATTTTATAAGACATTCCTTAATTTTTTTCTGGTTCCTTTTATGCAGGTGATCTTTCTCTCTGTCTTTACCTCTCTTTATCTATCTGTCTCTCTTTCTCTCCCTCTCTTACACACACTCACTTTCTCTCGCACGGAATGAAGTGGGAGGTGCTTTGAACAGTTACATTTGTAGGATACTGAAGGCTGATGTAAATCAACAGTGTCTTCCTGTCAGTTCTCAGTGTGGTGAACAAAAGCACTGTCCTAACATCTATGGCAAACTTTACCTTTTCATCGCCTTTGTTTAAAACTTCCAGTCAGTAGTTACTCTCTCTCGTTATAAAAGAGCTCAATTTTCAATGGCAAAAAATACTGCAATTAGTTAAATTATCATCATTTAAAATTTTCTAGAGGGCGGCTTTTGTTGTACTACATGCGAACATATTCGTAATTTTGTATTTCACCCAACATCAAAACGAAAATTACATTTCTGCTAGTGTATTCATCAGAAATGTGAAGAGCTTTTGGTGAAATTAAAAAATTATTTTCAATGCGTTAGCCGCGGTAAACTGAAATAAAGGTCAATGTTCGCTTGTATCTGCTGCGGCAGCTCTCATTTCAAAGTGGAGTGTATGTGAGAGTGGGAGCTACAGCGGCTATTTTAATTCGCTGTAATACCTGTCTGTACAGGAACGGAATAGGAGTTAATAATTATGCAGCTTTTTTGCACTGACTGAAAGTGAAAGACCACATAAAATTCACGAACTTGTATTGCAAGTAGATACTTCCTATTGTCGAATGGTCATATTTATTTCTTAAGGTTCTTCAGTTTAGCATTACTGTAACCGTTAGTAACACAAAGCTCAACCAGGTATTTTATTTTGTTAATAACTTTTCAAAAATTGTCTCTTTTTATTTATTATAGATTTTCGCCTCGTCGACGTCGAGGTAGTTAGACGCAGGAAAGGACTGGGGAGAAAGGAAGGGAAGGAATTCGCCCATGGCCTTTCAAGGAACAATCCCGGCTTTCGCCTGGACTGATTTGGGGAAATAATGGAAAACCCAAATCAGGGTGCCCGGACGGGGATTCGAGCCCACGTCCTCCAGAATGCGAAACCAGAACGTTAGCGAATACCCATTACGCTCGGTTCGTCTGTGAAATTTGTACCGTATAAACTGCTACAGAACCTTAGGTTATTGACAATTTTCGTTTTTATTTATATTTTGTATCTTTGCTTCAATCAATTACACACCATTCTGGTAATCCAAATACAAAACCAAATTAAAGAGTACCCTTGTTGGGTGTTGCAAAGAGCACTGCGATCATGAAAACCAAAGAGTAATGCTGTTTGAAAGAGATGAATTACTGGTAAAGGTCGTCGTGGCCGTTTTCCCTCCAGGCCACACAGTTCCACGAACAGCAATTAATGCTCGCGTTTCAGATTAAACTGACGGGACAAAACATCAAACACTCTCGGGATATCACACATCCTCTCGCTGGTTGTGCCAGGCTTACTCCGCTTTCTATGGCACAAAGACAAGTAGCAAATAACGCCTTCTGTAAACTGTAATTCAACACCAACATCTCAATGGTGAATGATTTCGAATACTGAAATGAAATCAGTGGTTTAATGCCACTTATTTCTGATTAAAAACACAGAAAAATCTATAGGGAATAACCTCGCCGCAGGCAGAATTGTCACAGTTAAAATGATAGACTGCTTGGATATAATCGCATCAATCACTCTATCACTGCAAAGTAGATTTCTCCAGCTTCTCCGACTAGTGAAACAAGTTTGTTTTCTCCCATGCCAACCAAGGAAAGACGCCAATCAGTTACCTCGTAGGTGAATAGTTGAAGGAGTTAATAATGCCTTTGTGAATCCTTTTTGTGGGGTGGATTCAGATATGTCCACAAACACACCTTTCCTTCTGCTTTATTCTCACAAGTCAGTGGTCGGGAAGTATATGTCAATACAAAGCAACATTTCAGTAAGCCCAGCGTTTGTTAGCATTACGTTTATTCACAGTTTCCTATTCTTCGATTCGTGTTGTTCCAATTTCTTTTTTTCCATTAGAAATAGATGCCGGTGCTTGCAGCTATCTACAGGAAGGACCTATCTATTAATATCCAGCAATGGAAGCAAAAATCGCAATTTACAATTTTAAAGGAATATAATTGTTTTTGACAATAAGCAATTATGGGATTTTATATGATGAAGAATTTAGAAAGGTGGAACAAAAACATGGAAATCAAATACTTCTAAGACTACATTAGATAATACAAACCTGATCAAAAATGATTCAGTGTTTGACGATATTTTAATGTTTCAAATAAATGCATTAAACATGATAATGAATAAACGTTAGAATTTCTCATCCTTCTAACCAGTAACTTAATAAATCTACGTTTTATGATCGCAATCACGTATTACTTAGTTAGATTTTAATTTCTAAGAACAATGTTTCCGCTTCTTTTTTTTTTTATTGAGCCCTTGGCTATTTTTCCTGTCGAAACTTAACATGTTTAAGAATGAAAATAGTATTTATTGAATATTGTCATGGCCTGTAAAGACATGTGAGCTGAGAGTTAATAGTTCTGTTCCACTATATTTTGTTTAGAACTGAAGGCCACCCAAGCTTCCAGCCAGTTGATTGAAGAGAAAGTATTAATTCTACAGAAATAAAATATAAAAATAGATATGCATAATAATTTAGAAAAACAGCTGCATAATGATTGTCCAAAAAACTTCGTATTTCAGCTAGTTCAACATTGTAAAAAATTCAAATAAGTTTTAGAGCCATTAAAAGTTTAATCACGTTGTTCGTCTTTGGGATTATCCAAGTGAATAACTACCTGTTTCATGAGCTTAAGATTTCAGGAATTTATCTAGAGAAACATAATATTTTGGAATATACCCAAAGACTCCAACGAGCGTAATACTGAACTGCTAATCTTTCTTTACATAAAGACGCTGTCCTTGAATATTCATCAACAGCCTCAGTCTATTTGCTGATGCATATCAAGTGCTTAAGGGTTTTAAATGTCTATTAATTACTTGCTAGTTTTGAAGCTTAACACGCTGTTTGCGATGTTGCCTGTATATGAGTTTTGAGCCATAGATGATGGTGAAAGAAGTAATAACGAAACAAACAGCAGTTAATACCTCACTTTGATGAATACCGCCTTTAAAAGAAGTATACGAAAACGTGATTTTAAATAACTAATCCGTAAAATACTAGTTCATTTCGCAAGGTGGGTGTTTTATACGAACTTTAAAAGGAATTATGTAGCAAGTGATTAAACAGAGTTTATTATTAGTTTTTCGAAACTGTATTTCTGATGGATATATAAATCAAACACGAAAAAGTATAATGCGTCTTAGAAATTTTTTTATTATTTTAAAAAAAGCATTTACAGGACATATTTATTATAAGATTCATCTATTTGTTTATGAAATAGTACATAGTGCGGTTTTTTTATGTGGAAAAAATTATTTGTTGGTGTATTAAATTTGTTAAAACTACTCATTAGGCTATTTAGTGAAAATCATAATCTCCAGAAAGATCGCTTCAGTTTTTCTGTAATATTTCGGAAGCAACATATCACTGAAGAGTCCATGGAATAGGAAGAAAAATCCAAACTTTTTAGAGTCGACGGAACCAATGAATGCGTTTCCCTTTGCATATGCACCCATCTTCTACGAATTTCTTATGCAAATCGTAAATCTGCTTATGATGTGGTGACACTTTGTAGAGCTTGCGAAAGAATAAGCGCTGTATTTCAACAATGGATTAAGTTATTTTAATCCTCCCCCTGTCCAGTGGTATTTGTAATTGTGAGAAATAAAACTGCAAAATATGCTCGATATTTTTGAATAACCATGCATTATAATCATGTTAAGGAAAGCACGGTACTTACAAATTTCTTGTGTCATGGAGTTGAGAAGATATAAGGGAGTGACACACGGTCAGATACAAACGGGCAAATCAGTGAATCAATAAGCGTTTTGCGTCTATCAGTCAGAAGATATAGAAACATAAAAAAGGGATAAATCTACAACAAGAGTTTTTCATTGTCAGCCAAATTATGCTAAAAATGTTTTCCAGCTTAATAAAATGTCGCACATGAAGTTTCAGACTGAATACGTGAAGTAATGTTAGGAGAAACTTAACACTACTCATCTCCTAATTACAGGTTTTGAGAAAGCCGCTAACAACAGTATTAATGTTGTAATGAAAGAGAGTGGATGTAAAAATGTTTAATGACAAGTTGTATTTAAGGAAACGTACTAAGCAGCTAAGAGTAATGAAACTGAGGTGACCAAAAGAAATATAATAACAAGAAGTGATGATATTGCGGAGAACAGTTAAAGAGAAGGCTGTTACTGAAAAACATGAGCGAACGCCGACGCTTTATTAAGTATAGTAAAACTAATATAAAGAAATTTAATTGAGCGAGCCCGATGGTTACTATAAAGTGATATGAAAAAAAAAAGTATACGTATGAGTTTAAGCGTAAAGTTTATTAATAAAGTTGTGATTAAAGAGGGTCTAAGATGCAATTACTAGTAATCAGTAAAAGGAAGACAAGATAATATTTGAAATCAGAAGGAAAAGTACTCGTATATTTACTTGCATGTGGATCAGTGTTTCCCAACGTGGGGCCCACGCCCCACAGGGGGGCAATTTGGTTTTTTTAGGGGGGCAATTTAGAAATTGAATTGATACGACTTTACCGCTTTCTCTTCGGGTTATTTAAATGCAATGCTAGATATAGGTACAAAATATAGCAAAAAAGCAAATTCTTAAATGGATCACACTAAATTTCCATAATAAATATTTATTAAAAATCTTTTGAATTTGAATTTTAGTATTTCATTATATGTTTTTTAATTTTACTTACTGTGTTTTATGACAATATCAAAGTGTTATCTTTCAAAAACCATCCTAATGAATTTCTTTAATAACAAATAATTTCTTATTAAAAATTATGTATTGGGGGGGGGGGGCAAAAGAAAATTAAAAGTGGGACATGACCCAAAAAAGGTTGGGAAACACTGATGTGGATGGTAAGTGTATACAAATGTATTTTAAGCCTACATTTGTCATCCTTAATGTATAAGAAGGACGTATAACGTACTCTGTGGTGGGAAGGGTAAAATACATTAAATCATGGTAACATAAAAAAAAAATCCCTTTCATGTTAAAAGCTAATTGTTAGTAGAAGATCCGAAAAATGTTATAAGCAGAGATTATAAAGTCTCGCCAGTGTATCTTATAAGTGGGACTGCAATTACTGATCTGAAAATGATCATTGGCCTTCAGGACGCTAAGCTCCGCGCAGGAAGAGAATTAGTGGATGTCTATAAGCTTGACGAATCACTTGTTAAATCGCTACTTGAGAATTTATTGGCCACGGAGTTAAAGCCTCATTCAGACCAACCGTCTCGGAAATGGGGACACTTCGCAGCCAATCCGAGCACATCAGTCTCCGAGGATCTCGTGGCGCTGCGCTGGCGAGAATTAGCGAACAGTCCCAGCTACACACTGTGAAAGCTGATTAACGTTACAGTTTGTCTTCTAAGTTTTTTGTGAACAGCTCAAAAACTTGACGTTTACTATGTTTCGCTAACTACTCGGAAGAAATGAACACTGTACCAAGGACCCGAATACATCCAAGCAGTGTGATTTCATTTGCGGTGCTACAACTAGAAAGTAAAACTCACAGAGTTGCATGCCACCTCTTCAGATCTTCTGCCTTTATGTCTGTTCCGAGCGCCTTCCATCTAGGCGACCGAGTATGGTGGGTGAGCGGTAACGTTCTGTCCTCTTATTCGGGAGGACTCATGCTCGAGTTCCCTTCAGGATATACAGATTTGGGTTTTTCATTGTTTCCCCAAATCTCTCCAAGTTAGTATCGGTAAGGTTCCTACAACAGAGCATGGCGGAATTCCTTCCCATTCCTTGATCCCAGTCCTTTCCCGCAACTAATGACGCTAATAAGCTTAAAGCAATTAAAAAAACCCGTTTGGGCGAGATCCTTAAGCACATTCGAAAATTGCACAGAGTATTAGAAAATTTCAAAAATCGCAATCACTAAATTATGAGTAAGTTTTAAATGTACTTTTGGGTTACTAGAATAACTCTTCCAGTTGTATACCAGTAAAATAAGATTATATTTTATGCTTAAGCCTATTAATACTAAAAATGAATATCTCAAGAATGAGCAAATTCTTCATTTATGGAAACAAGTTATATTGATGTTTGTGTAAAATTACATTATAAACGACGGACAATACGCTTATCAAGGAATAATAATTAAGAGGAGTACGAATATTAATAATAAATACGACGTTATTTCTGTGTGTTTAATATATTTGCAAATGTTAATTGTAAATTGGGATTTGGGAGATTGCAGAAGCATGGTCTGCATTAAAAGGACTACGACGAGGAACAAATGGCAAAAGTAATCGGCAGTTGATGAAACCAAGGGAATGGGAAGAAAATTTTCAAAAAATATTGAATGAGGACAGAGAAGAATACTTAGAAGAAGGACGATTACGAGATGACAATGAGCAGGTAGGTGAGGACATTCAAATTTCAGAAGATGAACTGCACGAGGCATTAGGAACAGGAAAAAATGGCAAATCTCCAAGGTCAGGCGGAATCAATTTGGAAATTATGAAATATGGTGGTGACATAGTTGTAAAACTTATAACAATATTGTTCGATAAAATATTACATGGAGACCTAATACCTAAGGAAATGACATTAGGTTATATTACTACCGTATTCAAGGAAGGACAATTATGTTCAAGTTATAGAGGGATTTGTGTTATGAATTCATTGATGAAAATCTTTGCCAAACTAATAAAAAATAGATTGGAAACTCATAATAAGACTCAAGAAGAACAATGTGGATTTATTGCAGGTAGGTCATGTATAGACCACATTTTCACCTTATGACAGATTATGGAAAAATGCAACGAAAAATAAAAGAAATATGGAATTAATTTTCATAGACTTATAAAAAGCATATGATACTGTCCCAAGAAATAAGCTATTGAAAGCGTTACATATGTTACATATAGATAAATCCTTAATTAAAATAATTAAAAAATGTACAAAAATAACACATGCCAAATAAAAACTGGTTATGGATTCTCAAAGATATTTAAAACAAGAAAATGTCTGCTGCAAGGGATCCCTCTGTCCCCTACCCAATTTAAAATTTATATAGATGTTAGTTTGAGAACATGGTCCCAAAAGTATAATAGAATAGGTTTAGAAACAATAGATGGAAAATATCTTCATCAATTACTATTTGCTGATGATCAAGTCGTCATAGCACAAGATGGTGATGTTGCAAATTACATATGTAATCAACTGTCAAAAGAATAAAAAAAAACAGAATATCTTACTAATGATCTGGATGAATTGTACATCGATTAAATAAAAATTAAAATGTAAATAATTTTTGCTGTTTGGGTTCAATTTTAGAAATATAAGGAAAATCGAATATGGAAATTAATAAAATAATTACTAATGGCCGGAAAGTAATCGGGATGCCTCAATTCTCTTCTATGGAGCAAGAATGTTTATGAATAGAACAAAAAGAATTATATTTAAGTAATTATTGGAAAGTGTAGTTTTATATGGATCAGAAACCTGGACAATCAACCAAAAACATATTAAGAAGTTGAAAGCATTAGAAATGGATTTCCGGAGAAGATCAGCAAGAAAATCAAGAAAAGAAAAAGTAAGGAATACCGAAATAATAAGACTAATGGAAGTGAAAGAAGAAATGTATGAAGTTATAGAACGAAAAAGTTTGGTGGGCACTGGTGAGCTGACCCACAGATACAGTATCGGTGGCTCAGCCGACCAGGCAGATGTCTCCACACCTGAAGAAGAAGGCGGAGCCAACCGTCCAAATATTGTGTTTCCACAACACTATCCGGCGGTACACCCGTGAAGACTACATTGCAGTCATACGCCGCGAAAGTCTTCGTTCTTACAAGATTTTCTCTCTTTCTCCTAGGTATGGGTTATGAAACTACAAAACTGTGCGTGAATAAGAGCAATTAAACTGTAGCCATTGGTTGATAATAATGCAGTTAACTGAATGTATGCTGCCGATATCCCTAGAATCGCTGAATATATACTTATCTGAATAGCAATAGTTAAACTGTAAACATGATGATAAAGCAGTTAAATAAAAATATACTAGCGGTGTACTATAAATACTCTGGGTATATTAATGTGTAGTGTACTAGCGGTATACTCAGAAGATGAAATAAATAAGTTACTTACAAATAAATAATTAATTTTTAAGCAGCACCTGTCTCGCTAATCTTCATGTCACGATCAAACATGGGAAGAGTGTTGTTTGACCTCGGTTTCCTCCAAACAAATTCGTCGTGCTTCTAATATACAGTTATCTCTCAGTACATGGTCTGTTCGCGTACTAGTACCTACTGTTAATTTTCTTAATAAAAAAATAAATGTAATAATATCTAACCCTTGAATGTTTTTCTGTACATATAGTATATATTAACATAATATAGCTACATGAAACATTCCACTACAACACCAAGTTATGTATACTCAATAGCATTGATGCGTAGAATCTGTCAGTCGCATTTGTTGGAAACCGATTTCCTCTATTCGTCCGCATAAGTGAAATATATATTTCTCTATATTTCGCTCTAATAGTTTTTGAGTGGATTATCTGCTAAGCCCACCAAACCCTTAACGAAGTCAAACTAAATAACGGAAAATATGAAAGTCGATATTCGTGTAGCAAACATACATGAAAGTGTCAAAATATGAGGAATTCTAATAAAATAGACGATATAACGTTGAACTTAATGGATAAGCATAATCTATACATAACGAGAAAACTAAGCCGGAAACATGCGCTTGGTGGTACTGTGTAACGCATGCTATAACTCAAACTAACCCTCCAAATATAATATTTACATCCGAAGTGCAGTGTCACATAGAAATTGTCCGCCTTCTGAAAAAAATTTCCGTATTCCGATAGATTTTTGTTACATTTCTTTTATTGCTGATACAAACAATTTGGAACTTTTCCTGGAAGTCTGCATTAACTCAGTGTTTCCAAGTACTCAAAACAAAACTATAATGAAACATTATATAACAGAAGTTGCGACCAGATTGTTCAGAGTGAAAATAATTTTCAGTTTTTGGTCTCAGTAATGAAGCGCAACAGTAGATTTGCACATTATTCCTGCGACATTAAGCTCTACCACGTCGTGCTCCAACTTCACGATTGATTTTTTTTTCGGGCGTAACGCCTCGTCGATGTTGACGTCATTATAACTGGAAGAGGATGGGAACAAAAGACGGGAAGGAATTTGGCCAAGGGTTTTTGAAGGAACCATCCTGGAGTGTTTTCGGGTAACCAAGGAAAATCGGATGGCCTGACGTGTATTTGAACCCACGTCTTCCCGAATGTCAGGCTCGAGCGTTGCCGCTGACACACCAGGCTCGGTATAAAATGTTTCTTTTCGAGCATTTATTACTGTCAACAATTTGCGGAATCCTAATAAGTGATTATATTTTCATATGCTTTTTGGGTACTAATGAAATCAGCTTTTAGTGGTAGCTGTAAACAAGTGTAACGTTTTAGTATAGATTTCGTCTTAATTCGTTTGTTCTTAATACCGTGGTTACGGAGTTTCAAGTTTCCGAGCGATCTGCCCGTGGCTAGGGTTATACTAACCCGCTAATCCTACCGGATTATGGCAACCAGCAACTTCAGTGCGAGCTACCGAGCGCTGGTGGTGAGATTAACATACACGAACTATGGCATAGGTGGAGGTCTGCTTAAAGGTGCGTAATTTTTATTTTTTATTTTTCGGTGGTGAGATCTCTCGAGCTGGATTCTAACGTCTTAACACTTGGTCACCATACTCTTCTCCTCGTCAAGTCAAGCATATTTTTCAGCAACAGAATCTTTCCCTATTTAAATCAAACTGGTGAAAAGATTGCAGCATGACATGGACTGCTAGCGAATAATAGAAGGTAAAGGTGGGTCTCGTTTAAAGCCTCCGGTTCTATATAGAAATTAATGTATGGAGAATCCCATTCTCCCTTTCTGAGTCCTCTCACTGGGAATGCATGTTGGCCATTGACACGACCTGTGCGATTTTAAGTCCTACTGGTACTTATCCGACAGCAGGCTGAATAATTCGGGAGAGGATCGTCCCGGTCTTTATATTTTCGAGTAAAAACCTTAGCTGTACTGAAAACTAGTAAAAAATACGAAAAACAATTATTCTCGTTATTTGTTGAATTATTTAGCAGTCTGTATCGCAAACGTGGACTTGTGTAAATTGGCCTTATGAATGTAGAGAAATTTATGTACGTTTAGCGAAATTTTTAAGTGTTTCGTGTAATTAAAGGCGTATTTCTTTGAAAATTCGAAGTAGCTAGCCTTCGTAAAATTCACTAGTGATTTATAATTATAACTGCATATTAGAATTACATCCTTTCTTCGCATCCTGGTAACGTCTATTGTCATGACTGGGACATTTCCTTAATACAAAAGCAAGCATAAAGTTTGTAGTATCTACTCTTCTCTGTTAAATGATTATCTCTTAATGTTCCTCAAACTAAGTGCCGATTTAAGTGTTCAAGGATCACACATGACCAAACATCGCCGTGCACCTTGCGAAACGAGAAGAGTTCTTATTGCTATATGCTTGTCCTTGTATTTATGCGAAGATCTTTGCAGAGTTCCGAACCACCCGAATGCAAAATTGGAGTCCATCGCTCATTTGTCCATCCATCCGTCATTTTATCACATTCTCATCAGTTCTGAATACCCTTTAGCTTATACGAGAACGAACTACATCAGTTCCTATTAGTTATAGCAGCAATATGACAAAAAATTGAAACATCATGGTATGTGAAATTTATTATAGGAGGTATAGTTGTGGGCTGAAACAAAAATTTCAATCAAGATTTATAGTTATCACTTTCCATTAGTGTTATCTACTTTTTTCGCACGGCTTTTACTATTACCTGAAGTTTATGGGTCTTGCAAAATATCTAAATGAGTCACTTTAACAAATCTGATACTGAAACAGATAAAATTTTTGGCAAAAATTATATGATTTATTAGATGAAGAATTTTATTAATCGGGTAGTAATATGTAGTGAGAATACTTTTACAAAAATTTTCAAAACTTTTCAAAGACCCACAATAACTGTTTTCAAGAGATATTTTACGTGAATTTGATTTATATAAACCACTTGAAAAATAATTTTGCAAAAGGTTTATCTAACACTGTTTCGAAAGGATTTTATAAAAAAGTTTATTTTTTCATTGCATTTATTTTAATACCCAATCCGTCTACGAAACCCTCAGTGGGGAGTATGATCAGAACTTGACAGTGCTACAGCGCACCTAGGTAGCAGAAGCGGCTCAAGGTCAAGATGTTATACACTCCTGGAAATTGAAATAAGAACACATTGACGCCGGTGTGTAAGACCCACCATACTTGCTCCGGACACTATGAGAGGGCTGTACAAGCAATGATCAAACGCACGGCACAGCGGACACACCAGGAACAGCAGTGTTGGCCGTCGAAGGGCGCTAGCTGCGCAGCAGTTGGGCACCGCCGCAGTCAGTGTCAGCCAGTTTGCCGTGGCATACGGAGCTCCATCTCAGTCTTTAACACTGGTAGCATGCCGCGACAGCGTGTACGTGAACCATATGTGCAGTTGACGGACTTTGAGCGAGGGCGTATAGTGGGCATGCGGGAGGCCGGGTGGACGTACCGCCGAATTGCTCAACATGTGGGGCGCGAGGTCTCCACAGTACATCGATGTTGTCGCCAGTGGTCGGTGGAAGGTGCACGTGCCCGTCGACCTGGGTCCGGACAGCAGCGACGCACGGACGCACGCCAAGACCGTCGCATCCTACGCAGTGCCGTAGGGGACCGCACCGCCACTTCCCGGCAACTTAGGGACACTGTTGCTCCTGGGGTATCAGAGAGGACCATTCGCAACCGTCTCCATGAAGCTGGGTTACGGTCCCGCGCACCGTTAGGTCGTCTTCCGCTCACGCCCCAACATCGTGCAGCCCGCCTCCAGTGGTGTCGCGACAGGCGTGTATGGAGGGACGAATGGAGACGTGTCGTCTTCAGTGATGAGAGTCGCTTCTGGCTTGGTGCCAATGATGGTCGTATGCGTGTTTGGCGCCGTGCAGGTGAGCGCCACAATAAGGACTGCATACGACCGAGGCACACAGGGCCAACACCCGGCATCATGGTGTGGGGAGCGATCTCCTACACTGGCCGTACACCTCTGGTGATCGTCGAGGGGACAGTGAACAGTGCACGGTACATTCAAACCGTCATCGAACCCATCGTTCTACTATTCCTAGACCGGCAAGGGAACATGCTGTTCCAACAGGACAATGCACGTACACATGTATCCCGTGCCACCCAACGTGCTCTAGAAGGTGTAAGTCAACTACCCTGGCCAGCGAGATCTCCGGATCTGTCCCCCATTGAGCATGTTTGGGACTGGATGAAACGTCGTCTCACGCGGTCTGCACGTCCAGCACGAACGCTGGTCCAGCTGAGGCGCCAGGTGGAAATGGCTTGGCATGCCGTTCCACAGGACTACATCCAGCACCTCTACGATCGTCTCCATGGAAGAATTGCAGCCTGCATTGCTGCGAAAGGAGGATATACACGGTACTAGTGCCGACATTGTGCATGCTCTGTTGCCTGTGTCTATGTGCCTATGGTTCTGTCTGTGTGATCATGTGTTGTATCTGACCCCAGGAATGTGTATATAATGTTTCCCATTCCTGGGTCAATGAATTCACGGTGTTCTTATTTCAATTTCCAGGAGTATATATCCCCACTCCGCTGCATTTACTACTAACATGCGAAGGGGAAAGAATGTCGCTGACAATTACTACAGGCGGCTGCCTGCACACAGGAGGGGTAGGCAACGGGAGGAGATGTTTAGGGAAGACGCGGGGCAAGGCGAACATGACCTTGACCCGCCAACTGACAGTGAACAGAATATATTGTTATTTATCGCTATCTCAGGCGTTCTGTCAAACATTTTAATAAAATATAACGCACTCTTAGTATTTGTACCGACGTATTATAACACTACTCATCAGTTCGGATACATAGATAACATTAGGCTCACACTGAACCAGAAAATCGAAGTACACCGTTAGGCTACAGTAGCTGCGCGTTTGCGATCGATGACGATTCCACACTCTATGCCTCATACATCTGAAAACTTCCGCCTACCTTTGTTCCAATATCTCATACCTAGGACTTTCTCATAATATTAACACCAGATCCGTGAACTCAAACATACTAACCATCCACTCCCACAGCTCGGAAACCCTAGCCAATTCCTTCTTCATTTCAGCAACTAGATTGTGAAATGTTCTTCCCCTGAAAATTAGAACTACCAAAAAAATCGGCCCATTTAAAACTCTTTTGAGAAAGCATTACTTATTTAAGCACTAGCTAAAAGAATTCTCCTTCCATGCATAACTTAATTGTAGGTTTGAATCATATTGATTTATACTATGTCCACCGTTTATTCTGCCTTCCCCATTATTAGTTTGTGTCTTGTTTCTTCATACTGCTAGTATTAAGTTTGTACTGTTTATTTCTTTAACTTCCACTGGCATTATTTTATAGCATTAAATGATTAAATAGTTAAACATGAATACTATTAAGATTTTAGTTAGTATTTACTCATAAATATTATTAAGTTTTTTTGTTAGTATAACAATTGAACTTAATTTAGACCAAATGTTATATAAGTGTTGTATATTGTTATTTTGCGTAAGGTGTATATTATTTATTATGAACACCTGGTATGATGTAAGAGAGGGCTTTACAGCCCTAATCTTGCCAGGCTAAATAAACCTTTAAATAAATAAACAGACGCTTATAAAAAGATGAAACCTACGCAAAGGTAATTCGACTATACCAACGTAAGTATTACCAAAATAATGTTGATACACGTATATGCGTTATATATGACTTCAGCTTAGAAGTTAGAATCATTAAGGATGATATATGGTCAGGAAAAAAATGTGTTTTCCTCATACGAACGACATAACATGTACTAATGTATTTGTGCTATCTATGATGTGCTGATTGGAAGCGTCACAGCCTTCCAGTGTACGGTCTCATGTATCCGTCTAAGAATTAATGTCACCGGCATCCAGGCGTTGACTCTATTAGAACTGCAAACATCTTATGGCAACAACAGCATCCTTTCAAAGTACTCGAATTTCTCTACGGCTTTGCAGGTGTAAGAATATCTGTATGTTGTATTATCAGTCTATCTTTAAACCATTTTTCGATGATGATGAGTGAAAACATTAATTACCTGTTTCCAACCGAATCGCTCTCTCTTTTCGGATCGGAATCAACAAACGACAATCTCTTCTAGCGCCCTAGATACTACGTGATCTTGATAGCTCTCACCCACCATCCTCGATGAACATCACTGCTGCTGCCAAAAACCCGAGTACAACTAGTATTTTGATATCGTAGCAGCGATTACTTGCCTATGTAAACCTTGTCATTGTCCATCGAGGCCTTTAACAGAAGATTTTAATTTGTGTATCCTGATGTATATCATCTATGTATTTCGCCCAAGTTGCTTCTACTGCTACGATAAGTAATAAATTTTTCTCCCGTCTTTAAATCGATTTCCATTTTTTTACTATCTAACCAAAAATAAGAAAAAAGTTTTTCTTAGACGAAGCTTTTGCTTTATAGAGATTATTATATTATCAACTAATATAATTACAGAAAGCAAGAATAATCGTCATTTAGTAAATTAACTAAATCGTCATACGGAAATGTGTAAGCAAAGCATTATTGATAATAATCGTCATAAGGAAAAGAGAATGAGGATATCTTGGGGAAAGAAATGAATTGTTCTGTCAATAAAAAAATAGAAGTTTGGAGGACAAAATCATGTGAAGACTTAAAATGAAGAAAAATTTATTGGATATGTTCTTTTTCTGGCTAACTTACAATTGCAAATATACGTCTGTACTGTTGCGCAGAGAACTGTCCTTTAAAGCAGAAAGTGCGAAACAAACTGTCTCGCATGAATTCTTTTCCATTAAACGAGGACACTCATTTATTCCCGTCTCTTAAATCACGTCATCAGCTTGCTGTCACTGAATAGTTCTCATCGGGGAAGACTCATGTTTCTCATGTTTTAGTTTGGAAGCTGTTTTTGTTGCGTGTGTACCCCCGTGAAGTTCGCTAAGTCCACAGGCAAGAAACGAGTCCTCCACGCTTCTCCTATTCTCCTGCATAGTAAAACGAGAAACAGTAAGCAGTAGGGTTTGGTTTACTGCCAGAATTAACTATCTTAAACCATTGGTGCCTACCTGTTCACCACATGTTTTCCCTTTTACTGTTCTACTTTTCGAGAAATTAATGTGATTAAATGAAATAGGTGCGCAGTGAGTTAATGTAAATATAATTCTGATGTTTATCTGTTTTATTTCCGTGAAGGGAAGAAGATTAATATTCGTACGTTTATATCACTTCGATAACGGCAGGAAGCAGCTAAAAACAACAGCCTGTCAACCAAAGAATATCTTAAATAATACAAAACACTTTGCGGATCTAAAATAAAAATTTTATACACGCCCTGAGGCGGTCAGGCCATGGTTAGCACGATGGCCGCCGGTTCAACTAGAGCCTCGGGAATTGTTGTATTCATCTTGTGTCGTCCTGTCTATAAGGTGCCACAATTACACGAGCAAATCAAAATACGACAGAACCATATAGATAGGAGATTCATAAATGGTCGCAGAGACCAAAGACCATATTTAAAAAAATACACGCGCCGTAATTAAATTTCTTGCTGAATAAGAAGCGCACGGGTTATTCCATATCGATATGAGACAGAAAAGCGACTAAATGAAGAAAAGAAAACTTTCCCCTTCAGTGTTACGAGATTTTGATTACAGAAGAATGTTGACGTGGCATATATGAGTGGCATCCACGTTTTATAGTCTGATACCCGAAGCATTAAAGCAGAAACCTTTAATTTAAGTTCACTTTTTGAAACTACTCCTGCACCAGAAACTAACAAAGTGAACTAACGGTTTACATATCCTATACTTATTGAGAAATTCTTCTCACCTAGCAATAATTGATATCCCACATGCTGATGGATTTAACGCAACTTGTTGAGTTCCGTAACATCAATTGAAAAACTTTTATATACGTATTTGAAATATTTCTTAGAAAATGTTTTGCTTAATCAAGAAGTTAATTAAATCTAATAAGCGACACAAAAAAGATAAATGAAGTTTATAAATCATGGTCTCCTACTTCTTAAAAAAATAAAAGAGGGACCCTCATTTCCTATCAAACATTGACTTAGAACTCTCAAAGAACTTGCTAAGGCTTACTTTTATGTAAGACTGACTGTAGAGACCAGAAAGAAGAAAGATTATACTTGAAATACCAAAAAAATGTGAAAAACTATCTGGTCGAAAAAGCTGTGTACCAAAGATATATTGAAATGCTGAATGAATAAGAGTGTTTTCGGAGGAATTTTACAAAACAAGATTGAACTTTACATTCAAGCGAGACGAAAGAGAACAAAGCATCTTTTTTATTTAATATGATTTTTCCCCTTTCTTATCACTTTACGCCTCGTCAACGTTGAGGTTATTAGAGACGGTAAAGGATGGGGTCAAGGAACGGAAAGGTATTTGGCAATTGCGCTCGCCATGGAAAAGCATGGAAAACCCAAATCTGGATGCCTGGACGGGAATTCGAACCTGCGTCTTCCCGAATGCGAGGCCAGAGCCTTACCGCTCACCCTCTACGCTCGGCTTTAATATGGTTAGTTTAACATAATTTTGATTATTTTTTGAAAACGTGACTCAGTTTTAAGTAGCTTAGAAAGGTTTTAAGAAAGACAATGAATCTATAGCCAAAGAATAATATGAAATTTCATTTTAGCATGTGGAAAATTGTGCTATGGATTATTTTTCAGAAATCTCTATCATAAAACGACCAGTCCCAAGCGCATGCAACTCTCGGAATAGTTGTCAGCAACCTGTGATGGTATGTAAACCTCTGAACATCACCCACACGTATTAACTACTTGAGTTGTTTCATGCTAGAAATGCGTGTAGGTAACTGTAGGTCTGCAAACTGGCCGCTCCAGCCGCATGGTTGGTGGACTGGAACTCTAATTCCATCGCAAATCCCTCTGTCGTAATGAAATGCCAACAGGTAGTTGCATTTCCATTAGCGGGGTCTGCCGTTGCTTGTACACTCTCAGCCACGGCTCTGCTGGCCCAAGGTAAATGTCAACGCCAGCAACCCTTGATGGGCAGTGGACGAGGCCGAAGAAATCGCTGGTAGCACTAAATGGGATTATCCGTCGACAAGTCCAAGGTCCACAAGCTTAAACAGATTCTCCTTGGGATCGCCTCCACTTCATTTAGTGTTCCCGCTACCGGTAATAAAATTTCAATGAGTAGTGAGAAGTAAAAATGATCTGTAAAGCTTACCCTTTCAGTGGAAGTTTCAGTGAAATATAGCATTCCAGAGGATGTAAGTTATGATCTTTTCGCTAATTAGTGTGGATAATTAGCAATCAGATCTCGAAGAATTGCGTAGATTAATAACAGTTTCACACTAATGGGAACTACAGCGTGTTATGGATGAGAACGCCCGTCTCTTCACGAACACATTGAACTTCTGCTCATTTACTTTTGATTAAAATAGTGTTAATAGAATTTAGATCAGTCAAAATAATGGAAATTGTAATTGCTAACGAAATGAAAATCAGTGTTTGAAAGGAAAGATTCACTCGATTTATTTAACACTGTTACCAATAATCACCATTTAAAAAATCGCAACTTCTTAACACGATCCGAACACAAACCACAGTCTCCATACAGCGGAGCCCAGACTCGCCCCCAAGCGTCACTACAATCTGGCGCCAACCGACACACTGTCAGCTAGCCCGCCAAAGATTCTTACACTACTAGCTCCCACTGCCCCAACGACAATACCACTACTGCTGGTGGAAATCCTGAAATGTGCAGTTCAATTTACAGTCATCAATACAATTATTCTTAAGCACTTATAATTAATTAAAGAAGAGATATTATAGTAATAATAATACGAAGTAATTGGTCGGGTGTGAGATTGTCACAAGGTTCGAATCCCATTCCTGCCAACCAGGCTTCGATTTTCCATGGTTTCTCAAAATCACTTCACACAAATTCAGGGATGGTTCCTTCAAAAGGCCATGACTTAAT
This sequence comes from Vandiemenella viatica, assembly GCA_031002005.1. Taxonomy (NCBI): domain Eukaryota; kingdom Metazoa; phylum Arthropoda; class Insecta; order Orthoptera; family Morabidae; genus Vandiemenella; species Vandiemenella viatica. Next base: position 85,855,338 of record JARYHS010011408.1, on the reverse strand, counting down.
TCTTTTTTTTTTTGTTTATGGCTTTTAGCCTCATCGACGTAGGGGCCATTAAAGGCGAGAAACGACTGTGGACAAGGAACGGGAAGGAATTAAGCCATCGATGTTTTGAAAGATGCATCCCGGCATTCGCCTGGAGTGAAAGCACGGAAAACCCAAATCTTAATGCCCGGACGGGGATTCGAACCGGCGTCCTCCCGAATGCGAGGCCAGAGCGTTACCTTACACCCAGCACGCTCCTTTCTTCCAGCCCTTTCCTGCTTCTAGTGTAGCCGTAAGGAAAAAAGAACCACTTTCACACTTAAATTACTTTCTCTGATAGCGGATGAAGCAACCTAAGTGTATGACAATGTGTAACATAATGTCATAAAAAACACCGATTACACCCACGCAAACGTTGTATTTATTGTAGCGGTTATGTACAGTGTTTCTCAGCAAGTTGTATGTAGTTTACTGACTCGTCGTTAATATTAGTTCACTACAGTTTACAAGCTTTATTTTATTGCGTATTATTGAGTCAGTTTTTTTTTATAAACTATATGACAATTAGGCATTGTCATCCAGCACAATCGAGACGTTGTCAAGGTTCTGCAAATATCCAGAAAATTGTATAATAGTAGTTTCGCCATTGTTCGTTTCTATTCCGGTCGATCTGTCTGATTGTATGAAACATCACTGCACTAGACATCTCGGTAGCGGTAAAAGCAATTCAATTTTATTTAAAGACATGTTTGAATGGTCTCTGCTCACATCAAATTTTTACAATCTTTGGGCTTTAACAGTGTATGAATGATGATTTAGATATTTTATGAAGCATAAAGCGGAAAGGGAAAGTAATATCCTCTTAAAGACCGTTTCAACCTGCAGTTTTCTAGTTTATTAAATATCAAAGTATATTTTCCCGAGCACCATTACGTGATGAGCTATATCACATAGCTAAATTTTGTTTTAAATGAGCAAATGTTATTAAGAAATACTGACAACTAAGAAGGAATACTGTAATCTCTTTGCGAGCAGAATGATGAAAATTTTAGATGAAATACTTGCGGAACACTTGTTGAACCTATCGCTTATCTTTCAAGGACTGTGACCTGCGGTGTTCCAATTTCCGCTATGAACCACTCGTGGTAAACCAACGGATTGAATTTTTTTCTGAAATGCGTAATTAATGTCGATTCGCTAAAGACTGGAATTGAACTTCTTAGATAAAGATGTTTTTCTCACTGCGTTCTCTACAAAACTGTAATAATGTAGCAAGAATGCCGTAGTGTATTACACTTTGTCGGCAGCTTTCCTTCTTCTGGAGTAGAATTCCTTTGAGTGCACGGGCTGAGTCTTATCTGGCAGTCGGAGTGGCTGTCACGTCTTACGAAGAGAAAGCCATGTCAGGTAAAAGCAAGCGTGCTGAATGAACACAGCGGGCAGGAAAGTTCAAATACTGACAGCATGAAAAATACTTTACACTTGTTTAATTCGGCGCAAATCCATAACAAAGAAAATGCTGAGAGGGAGTCCTCGGTTGTTTGTTCTTTTTGTTTCTTTTACAGGGAAAGGTCATTGCTTGAGTATGGCGGTGTAGTATGGGACACACATTTTGGTTATCAAATACAGGAGTTGGAGGGAATGCAAAGAAGGGCCGCTAGATTTGTCTCTAGAAACTACTGCAAAGTGCAATCAGTAACTGATTTGATAAAAAAACTGGAATGCGGTTCACTGGAAGACAGGAGGAGATTAAAGAGACTATTGGAAGTGTATAACGCGAATATTGGTGACGAGGTATGGAAAGATATTGGAGGAAGAATTAAGAATGGTGCATGGCACCAAAAAGATGACCATGACCATAAGCTAGCATTCGATTTTAGGTGCTAGGGTGTGAGAAAATTTTCTTTTGTATGTAAGGGGGTCAGGGATTGGAATAAACTACCAAGAGAAGTAATGAATAATTTACCTAAAACACTGAAAGATTTTAAAAATAAAATTCGTAGATGGCAAAAAACGAGGCGGGTACAAGAAAAATGAAAAATGGGTGTGTAAAAACATTGCCACCGAACCGTGCGCTCAATAGCAGTCAAATAAATTTTAAAAATATGTGGGTGAAAGAGGGATCATCTAATGATTTCCTTATAAAGAAAACTATCAATTCTATTACACTGGGATATTTCACGTCAGGAACCATCATTCTTTAATTCATTACATTGTATCAAGAATAATAATCACATACATGGATTACCGTATCGGCTATGGTTAGCGGACTTCCTGGCTTCTTGTCATCCTCAAAGAATCAAGAAATACAAATCGATTCTTCATCATCACATAAGCCAGCTTGCTAATATTGTAGCTAATTCCTTCATTCCCGACAAGTGATCAGTCCTTCACGAAACTACAAATATAGACCAAGACAGTAAAAGTACGCTTCACCTTCTGTGACACTGTTAAGGTGTACTGTCGTTTGCTTTATTATTTGGATTTTTCAGTTTTATTTGGTTAATTGTTCTTTTCTTGCCTTAAAACATTTGGTCAAATTGTAATGATAAAAAAATCGAATTTCACTTATCGTATCTTAATGACTACTATTATGATTATTTGAATTGGTCTGCTAAGGAGTTGTTATTAAATGGCTTTTTAAGAATTATAGAGTAGCAAGAGGCGATTATTACTTGGTCAAGTTGATAATGTACTGAGGAAAAGATCTGGCAAATGTCTCGTGTGGAGTGTGCCACCGTATTGGGCAGGGAAGTGGACACTGAGACGAGAGGATGAAAAACGGATAAAAGCGTTTGGATGTGGAAGAGAGTGGATAGGATAAGCTGGGTCGGAAAAGTGAGTATCATTGAAGTGCTGGAAAGCGTTGGGAAGAGGAGGAAACTACTGGAAGTGATGACAGAAAGAAAAAAGAACAGAATGTGATTCTTGTGGAGAGGGGAGTACTTGTGAACAGATGGCTTGGAAGGACTAGTTTGCGAGAGAAGAGTAAGAGAATGAAGGAGGTACAAGATCATAGATAACATCAAGGGAAACGGAAAATACATAGACATGAAGAGGAGGTCTGAATACAGGACAGCATGGAGAGAAGACATTGAAAATCTACTTTAGGACAGAATACTAATAATAATGATTAAAAACTTACTGGAAGCACGGTTCAGCACAGGTTTTCATCTTGCCCCAACTTCCCCTACGCCAATTTTTTTAAAAAAACCACGTGGTGCTAAAGAAGCAACAGAATGCAGTGATAAACATTAAATTTGTTTTTTTTATTAATTTATTTATTGTACGAAGTGTCACTACTCAGCAACTCTTGTCTCCTATTCGACTAGCTGTCATGGATAAAAAAATATTTTATCACATTTTATATACAAATATTTTCGCGTCAGCTTAGTTATTAAATAAGGAATCTGTATGAAAGGACTGAGATACAAGAGGATTGACTTCCGTTTAACTGATAACATCTCCCTTATTTTTATCATTTGTCGTGGCAAAATCACCAGTATAGTGCGGTTTTGTATTTCATTTAACCGTTTCCTTAAGGAAAGGTGTTGGATTGTTGGTTTCTCTAGCTCCTTTACAAATGCTGTTTTCGTTTGTCTGATTTTCAACACACTGGTAATATTCTAGATGTTTGGGTGATCTGTCTATTAATGGTGGGTGGAAGGGGGGTAAAATTATTTTATTATAATATGCATTTATGTTAAGTTTTTAGTCCTGCTGTTCATTTTACTGACAATCGACACCTATTTTTACTCTTAATCTGGCTGTTTTTCTACTGTTTGTAACGTAGAAAGCCTCTCATATGGATATTTAGACTATCGACCATCGATAGCGCTGGCTGAAGAGGAATATCTGTGAAAAAAGAAGAAGAGCAAGGATAGTGGAAAAAAGAGGTGAAAAAAAAGTACAGCAGCGCAACGTGGTCTTGAAAGTAGTGTGGTTGTAAGGTGTGCTGACAAACTTGTGAATAGTTCCCACGTGGATGGTTCTTACCTGCAACAGCACGGAAAAAGTTGTCTGATGTTCGACACGGTTAAACGTTTGGCATGGTATCGGGGTGACCTTCATGGTTGATATTGAACGTAATTAAACATTGTAACTAGGAAACCATCAACTTGTGTTTCAATATTGTAATATAACCTGTAGTGTACCCATTCATGACCCAAAATATTCTCTATTTTGGTAGAGTGGCGGCCAAAACATTTTCTTAATTGCAACTGGTGTGTGTGTAAAACGATCACGACTGATTTTTCCGCCATATGTTCATGTTCTTTGTAAGCTTCGTCATCAAAACGTTCTCATTTCCAAAGGAAAAAAAGCAATAGTAATAGAAAATACACATCCATTTATTTAGAAAGTTGTTTAATAAGGCATAATCAAACAAAATTCCTTGTAAGTTGCGCCACATTATTTTTTTATAAAAACTGGTGAACACTATTCATTTCACTGATAACGTTCGAAAATCTATTGAAAAATTTATTATTTGGTTTGGTTATTTCTATCAGAGCAAGCCATTTAAAATTACACTATTTAAATCTCGAGTCTCCCCGCTTTACTTCTTGATTCGTTACCTTTATAACACGCACTGCCACTTCAAACGAGTAAGAGAATACTTAATCAAACAAAATTGAGACTGATTTTATTTGCAAAGCGTATATTTAAACAATAATTTTCCATTAAAGAATAAGTCCAACATTCATTTTAAATTCCATCCAGAACAAGTGAATTATCCTCTTTTTAACATTAATAAAAAGAGATTATTATACTTAACACATCAGAGATAATAATACAAACTACACCAATGGCAACTTCTGTGATAAAATCTTGCCCACATCAGAATTACAAATATGTACAAAATTCATATATATATATTTTACACGTCTCGCAATAAGCTCAATCGATCTTCGAAATGCAGCAAATCGTTGAAATCAGTAAAAGGCAGTGACTGTAGCTGAAGTTTTTAGTAATTCGGAGTTTAATTAACTCGAAGCTATCCCGGTCGTCTGGGAGATGGTAAGGCGATATGGCAACGAGCCAGTGCGATGCTGTGGCTGCGTAACTCCGACGCTGGCCGCCTGGCGCGCTGCGGTCGGCTAAGGGTCCGCCCAACAATCCAGACGCCACCAATTCCACCGTCGCGCCGGCAAAGTTTCCTTATCAGAGGGTGGGATATCGCGTCGCACACCGGCGACTCGCAAGAGCCGCTTCAAGCTTAAATGATCTTCTCCAGCCGAAGTACCGAACCTGGGTCCTGGTGGCTGCGTACAAACTGCGTCGGGGCTATCCACTAAATTTACATTATTGAAAGACGCAAGGACTGCGTGTTCCACGAGAAAACTATTAAAAAAATCCTCATAAGTCGGGGTAGCTATCAAATGTGGAGCAATGCGAATAAGTAACAAAAAGAATCAGTTTGCTCACTAGTACAAAGTAAACAATTCATTTGTTGACACGGTTGATTTCCTGAAGTATCTGGGGGTAATAGTACAAAGCAACATGAAATGGGACTTGCACATAACTTCCGTCGTAGGCAAAGCGAATTCTAAATTACGATTCATAGGTCGTATTCTGAGCAATTGTAATGCTCAAATAAAGGAAATAGCGTATAAAACACTAGTGCGTCCTGCATCTGGATTACTGTTGTGGAGCTTGGGATCCGTATCGCAAGGGCCTGATTGACTCAGTGGAGAGGGTACAGAGGAGGGCCGCTTGATTCGTGATTGGTCGCTACAGCCCTTAAGAACTGGGATAGTTTGGAAGACAGGCGACGTTTAAATTTATTGGAGAATATGTAGAAATTGTATGACCTACGAGTGCAGTGAGATACTTCTTCCACCAACCTATTTGAGTCACAGCGGAGGGATAAGATTCGAGAAATAAGATGCCATACTGATGCTTTTATGTATTCTTTCTTTCCTCGTGCTATTCGGGATTGGAATGCACAGAATTAAGATTGGTAGCTGAGCACCCTCTGCCACCCACAATGTTTGTGAATTGCAGAGTATGGATGTAGATGTAGATGTAGAGTTGACGTTGACATAACTTGAATTTAAGTACATTACGAAAGTAACACTATTCCACTTGCCAGTTCTATTTATTTATTTATTTTCTGCTCATAAATTTCGTGAATCATATATTAATGGATTAGTAGGAGGATGAAGGAAGAACCTGTTAATTTGTAGCAGTTGTTTATTGGTCAGCTGAAATACTTACTGTAGCAAAACACTTACAACGCCTTGCGAAACAATTAGAAATGATTAAATGTTTCCCCAACCAAAACAAAAATATCCGAAAAGCTCCTTACTCTATAAAACACGCACAGGTTATCAGTATCTCTATGACATGTGGAGCTTCTATCTAGCGGTAATAGCGATCACTCCTCATCGACGGCAGCGAAGCCTAGCAGCAAGACTCTGAACTATCGCATATCCGTGACCTTGATTGTTCATAATTTTTCCATTTACGCATTGAATTTTGAAAAATCTCTGTATTAATTAATGATGTTACCAAAGTGTAGAACTAATGTTTAAAATAGTACCTCAGTTTATCTATTTTGGATAAGTACGAAGAGAGAAAGATGGTTCGTCAGGAAAAAAAAAAACAGCTTTTAGAAACTAATATTTTAACACCCCAAGGCCAGTATTCACATGACACGTCTTCTTGATGTAGCTCTTAATATTATCTCCCATCTGGAATCTTCGACAACTTCACTTTATTTTCCTTAGCTTCCAAACATCCACAACACCGCTTTGAAATCTTGTCAGAAGCCCTAAACAATTCTTCTTTCAACTATTGACATTTCTCCTATTACGTTCTCTCTACCATAATCTTGTCATTCTATAACCTTCCCATACAACTGATTTTTTCTCTCCTCCACCACAAGCCACATCTCAAGAGATTCCTTTCTTCCCATTTTCCCAGAGTCTGTGTACTATACAGCGTCACGCTGCAAGCGACACATTGAATCAGTACTATCCTTAATTCTTATACCAGGGGGCCAAGCAGTAGTCTTCTCTCCTGTTCGTCAAAGCAATCCCATGATTTATTTTCAGTCCACAATAAATGAAGATGTTCACGTTTTAGCTTACTTCATTTCCAATCTTGAGATGTATTGTTTCATCTACCTTATTTATTACCGTATTATTGATTATTAATGTGGCATTTTTTTCACCATATTATCAAAAAATCTCAAGTACTTAATCCTCTTTCCACGAATCCCCACTTCTCTTTTAGCAACAGGCATTTGTTAATATTATTTGCCGCATGTATGTTGAAGAAGCAAGGACTGATAGAAAACAACCTTGGCTAATTATCCTGCTAGTTTTGCTTCATCCGACATTTCACTTCCAATCCATAAGACATGTATTCTAAGTCACGTACAGGGTCTCTGTTAATATTCTTTATTTTAAATCCACTGCTTGATCTTTATAATGTTTATCAGCATGCCCCATTTTAATCTATCGAAGGCCTTTTTAAGGTACCTCCTGCTTGGGTAGATGAAATAGGAAAACTTAACCATACATACGGTAGAAGGTTTCTAAACCGGGGCAAAGAAATAATTGCGTTTTATGGCTCTACGCCTCGTCGACGTCTTTATAAGCGGGAAAGGACGGGAGGCAAAGAATGGGCTATTGAAGGAGCCCTATCGCCACTTTTTTGGAGTTATTTCGAGAAAACGGGGAAAATCCAAATCTGGATGGACGGACGAGGATTCGAACCTGCGTCCTCATGCAGGATCACCCACTACGATCTGCGTGATGTGCCTGGACTGTCGAAACTTGGCATACATTGGTACGTGAGTCAACACGTTACTTTAAAACGACGGATGAAGATTTTAAGGCCTTAAAACACGACAAAAAAACTTTCTGTGAGCTACAGAAAATATACATTGTATATCAGTACTTGGTTCCATATAGGTCATGGGACCATTTAGTATGTTAACAAATAGCAGTAACCGTTTGACGTGTGTTATAACGAGATTCGCTCAGATGCACGTTTTTCTGGAAACCCGATTTCATGAACGACTCGGCGAAGTCCAATCAATTGGCCAATGTTCTCAGTCAATCGCGGGACCTTCGCGTAGGAACAGAGTGTTTTTTTGTTGTTTGTTTTTCTTCAGTGTTTGCCTATCGGAGGAGCAATACTTCCTGTGTCTTCACGGGACACTTTATCTAACATCCAAGAGCTGTTGCATAACGTAGGAGGGACATATTAATTACATTTCCATCATGCGCTGGTCGAGCATCTAGCCAGCAGGTGGAGAAGTGTGACCCGCAGCGGGAGAATAAAGTTAGTTCCACACACGACAATGGAGAAAGACAGCTGTCTTACATGTCCTTTTTTTGTACCGATCGTGGTGGTGTAACGGTTAGCGTTCTGGCCTCGCATTCGGGAGGACAGGCGGTTCGAATCCCGGCATCCAGATTTGGGTTTTCAATGGTTTCCCAAATCACTCCAGGCAAATTCCGGGATGCTTCCTTCAAAAAGGCCATGGCCGAATTCCTTCCCATTCCCAAAAATCTTTTTTTTTTAGAAAATATTGTTACACGTTACCATCAAATTAATTAAAATCAGTAAAAACATTTGTTTCGATTTTTTTCGAGATATAATGAAATTACTGAGATATCCTTTACTTAATTCATATTGATTCTTTTATAATCCCAGTCCTATCAATCATTTTAACTTGCAATCTCTGTCGGTAAATGACGTTTTAAGATAAATATCAATTATTACCTGAGTATCCGGCATTTCTCAGATGTTTGAAATGTAAGTTCTGACGTTTTATCGGATTGTAGTAAACATTCTCCATTACCATCAACTTTGGCCATTTCCGTATCATTTTCGAGATATATGCAAAAAAAAAAAAAAAAAGTTGCAACGTACATTTTAATAGGGGCGAAGGGGTAGTGCGGGTAAAACTTTTAAAACGAAATATAAATATTAGTTTTATTTGAAGCATACGTGCAAAAAGTTCCTTCGAGATGGATAAAAACTGTAGATTTATTTGTCGCTAGACCAACTTTAAAAGCATTCAAATTTCAAGTTCGAATTTCTCGGTCACTAGTTGTTCGACCCGAACCGCCCCAGTAAATAGGATATTCATGGGCTTTCAGAATATCACCATCCACTTTGTCCGATTTCCCTTCCGTTCTCGAGATATTTACAACAAAAATTGAACTGTTTCATATGTAAATTTCCCTTTTGGGGAGCCATGGAGAGGGTTTTAGCTAACCAAATGTAGAGTGTTTTTCCTTTTGCTTTACAAGTACACGTGTACATAGTTTCATCGAGAACGGATAAACACTGTGGTTTTATATATATATATATATAGATGAATAATAACTGTAATTAACTAATCTTCCATACTTTCTTTCTAGTTTTGAATATGGACCTGAAGTAGGATTCTAATCAGAAGTCACTATTAGGAAAGAAGCAAACGTGTGCTGAATACGAAAGAATTACGCGTTCAGTAAACAAAGATGATACAAAATGGCATGTTGTCTTCCGTTACTATGATGTAGCGCGGATTTAAAATTTTTTTATTACATATTGTTTGAGTAAAGTGGCGAAAAGCCTTAAACACAAAGTACTGTTACTTTTAATAGTAAAATGCAATTACGCTTATTTTGCGTTCTATGAGAAAATTAATTAGTACGACTGGTTGAAAGAAAGTGTTGTAATGCATTTGAGAATGGAGGGCAAGATCCAGCCAGTATAGATTCGACGGAAAAAGAACGAAGGAATATAAACAAAAAGTAAAGAAACTTCACAGTTAAAACGGGAAATTTTAACCATTGTTGTGCATAGCGTAGCGTCACTTTGATACGAAGTCAGCCGTAGATAACCCATCACCCACCAAAACACTGGGTCCTACTGAATCCTCTGATTATGCCTACAGTAAATTTCGGAATCTACATCGATACCATTAACCACACCCAATATGGGACATCGCAATGTCAATATAACCTTTTTTCTTTAATTTACTTTTAACCGATTGAATCTTTGTGAAATAAAGGAAATCATCAACTCATTCTAGTTAACGTGAGTCTGGTGCGATAAGATAAGGTATTTTTGTCTGATATGTGAAATACACTCTGAATGAAAGTGTTAATTTTTGTAATTGGGTAAATTGATTTTCGTATTTAACATTTTAATTAAAGGATATTGCTGTATGATGCTGTGCCAATTATTATATTTCGGTCTGGTTTCAATGAACTGAACTTGTTTGTTATGTTCAAAATAATGTTGAAATTCTTGAGATTGATTTTAGTTCCTAATAAATTGTTTCCATTATTTCCACGCAGTTTCGAATAAGTTTTAGGTTTGTAAATAATTATTTATTTTGTGGGCCATTGTCAGCGGATTTGGAACAATAGCGTCTTGAATTTGAAGCACTGGTAAATACAATTTCACTACTGCAGTGTACAGGATTGGCTCGCAATACCGCTGAGACAGCTATAGTAAATTTTGTTATGCAATTAGGCCTTTGTACTCCCCAGTGCAGAATAGGAGCATTAAGAATATCCATAACAATACACTATCATCATCTTCGCCAGTCCCCGCTTTGAAGCTGGTCGGTTGGGGATTCTTGTCCTCAGACATTTCCTCCCTCAATCTTCTTTTGATTTGGTATGTCTTGACTTTTGGTTGGTCGTCTTGCTGGCGTATTATTGATGATTATTCTTTTCACTCTGTCAGCACTAATGGTCTGTTGTGTTTGTCGACTGCTGTTTCATATTTACCGAGACAACTGACTAGTGGGTTGGCAGAGTGATGTGCTCCACTGTAGAATTTATAGGAATGTTGCCTGAATCTTTCAATCAGCCTGGCTGTTCCCGACGCCTCGTGGACTGTGTCAGTGGGGAAACGGTCGGGCAGATGTAGTGCCCGCTCCAGTGCCCTGTTATGCAGCACTTGCAACTTTCTCAGGTGGCAATTAGCAGTTTACCCTCAGACGGAGCAAGCGTACTCAATTACCGGCCTAATCAATGAGCAGTAAATGGCAGCTCCTAGATGTGGTGTCTACGAGCTTTCCCGGTTAAGTATCCGCTAAAGAGCACTTACCCTTTGCCTGATGTCCTTGATGTGAGCTCATCATGTCAGTTTACAGTCAACTGTTACACCATGGTAGCGAGCAGTTGTTGCCCAGGCGATGGTTTTACCTCCGAGCTGAAGTTGCGGGTGAGGTAATTGCTGTCCGCGGCGTCCTAGGCGTCGCGCCAGCATAATCGCTTGCGTTTTAGCGGGGTTTATACTTATCCGCCGCCAGCTCCCAGCCCCAGGCTACTGTCTGCTGAAGAGCATCCTGCAATCGTCTTGTGGCGATGGCTCTGCTGCGGCTGGATGTAAAGAATGCCGTATCGTCGGCGTACGTGGCCGTTTTCACATTCGGAGGTGCTGGAATACTGGGTGTGTAGACGGTATAAAGAACAGGATACCGGCACTGAACCCTGTGGTACACCTGCATGAATGCACCGTCGTGTTGACATGGCATCACCAACCCTGATGCAGAAGGTGCGCCTCTACAGGTAGCTGCGGATCACAACTTGACGAACAGACCTGTATGCCACACTGAGGCGAAAGCACGGGCGACATCGAGCAACACCAAACCACAATAGCTTCTCTCGTTGAAGGCTCTTGTTGCTGTCTCCACAATTAGCATCAGCTGCTGCGTTGTAGAGTACCCTCTACGGAACCCAAGTTGGTGATCGGGTATGACGCCTACGGCCTGGATGTAGATGTCAGTACGCTTCAGCAGAATTCTCTCTAATACGTTGTTGAGAGCGGGAAGCAGGCTGATGGGCAGGTAATGCTGGGGAAGTATTGGATCTTTCCCATCCTTGTGGATACCGACCACAATGGCATGCTTCCATGCTCTCGGGAAAGTCTGATTTCTCCGGATGGTATTGAAGAGTCGTGACAAGTATTTGATGGCTTCTGGTGGTAGATTTCTGAGTGCTCGATTGTACACTTGGTCGTGCCCGGTGCCTTTCGAGGATTCAAACCGGCGAGGTAGCTAGCTAGCTACCTCCTGCGGTCCAATATCGGTGATGTCATGGTCGTCGTTGGTTGACATGTACTGTCGCAGTCGGTGACGTACTGCAGCGATGGGGCGGTCGTCAACGTCGTCTGCGATAGGTTGGAAGTTTTTCTCAAAGCTGTCCAGTGAGCGCATTATCCTTGTCTTCCGGTATCCAATATACTAAATAATGTTTTTTTTTTTACTATTTTCATTCCTCCCAGATAAAGCCTTCGAGGCGGGCTACTAGAAGGTCTCGAGGAACCTTTTAAGCCATCTAGCCTAAAGGGGGGAAAGGGAGTGGAAGTTGGCCATGGCCTTGTAGGGAACCATCCCGGCATTCGCCTTGAGTGACTGGGGAAAACTACGGAAAATCCCAGTGAGCATGGCCGGACGGGATTTGACCCCCGTCCTACCCCATTGTTAGGTGGGGACGCAAATTTGCCCTCCTCCCAACTCGATGATATACTAGATGCATTAGACTTCTTTATGTAATTGCATATCAACACTTTGACTGCGAAAAACAAATTCTGTTTCGTTGAGCGCGAACAGCTGGAATGGTTTTCCTAGGGCTTCTAACACTCTGAAGCTCTAGGTCCCCTGTTTATTTTATCTTGATGTAGCATCAGGTACCTTCTAGATGTTTTTGTTGAACGCGTTTCACGTAAAAAAATGCTTCTCGGATTCTTATGAGATTGAAGAAAGTACAAACCATGGTGCCAAGAGTAGATGGAAAACGTACCAACGGTATCGTATTATTAGGGATTGGAACATATTCATCATCATCAGTCGTTTAACTTTTTCTGAGTGTCAAGACCCCAGGAGATTTCTCACTTTATTTGCAGCTTTCTTACCAACGCATTGATTACAACTTAGGACTTCAAATTATTGTACGAGAATCTTCGATAGATGTCCTGACATCATCTGACAACGATTTGTAAAATAAAAACCAAGGGAACTAAGTTACGGGCGACAGCTAGTTTCTTTAGTAAATATAAAGTACATCTGAAGTTTCTCTTACCATCGCAGTCGAGAATGTTGACTTAATGGGGAGAAATAAATTTATTTGACATCAACGTATTTCATTCCGAGCAACATTTTATGAAGACTCGTGTGAGGACAATTTGTACTCTGAAATCAACCAGTAATATTACAGCATGATGCCTAATGACCTCTCAAACTTTCCTGTTGTTAGTACAATGTATTGCTTAAAAAGAAAAAAAAGTTTCTTTTAATTTTTGATACTGCAGCAAGTATTCAGATGGAATGCATTTATATCAGTTCAGTGAATTCCAGAGCGCAATTAGATTGATAAACGAGCTACGATTTGCCCAGTGTGAAATAAAACCAATACATTGCTGTTCAACCAATGCACACGGAGGCATCCCATATAGGCAAAATCATCGATTATCACAAATGACTCACGGGGAAAACACAAAATCGCATCACGTCAACATTCAATTCATTTCGCAACTCATTAACAGCAGAAACCGTTTCACATCCAAAACATTCAGCCCTCTACGCAGCAACAATACTAAAGTACCAAATTAATGACCTAAAATGTACATATATTATAGAACCCAAGTTGTATATCACCTAGCCTCATTACGGTACTCACTTACTTGTTTAATATTATTTGCTTTTCGTCGAAAGTTTTTTGAGTATTATTACGATATGAATGGGACACTAGACCCATCGAGAAATATTGTTCACAGTCATAACAACAGTAAGAGTGCAAAATTAGCTGTGAAAATATTCCATGGAAGATTTTATACATTTTAAGATAGTTAAAACATAGTTAAGGAGAAACATGAAATTTTAGAATAATTTTGAAATTGTATCGAAAATTAAGACTGGCTGCTTGATAAGTCGTTCTAGAAACCATATTAAAAACATAAAAAAGAATACAAAACAACGTTTCCTAAATTTCCAGAAATAAGCTTAACTGTTTAATGTTCCGTAACATCGTCTAGTTGCGTACATCATAATAAAGAGAAATAAACAAACCTTTTGGCAATAAGATAACTTTTTAGGACATGACATGGGTTCCAATGGTGGAAAATATTCAGAACTGACGATGGATTTCGTGATGAGTAAAATCTGTATTTCTTCCGTTTTTACCATGAGATATCCCATATCTAGAAAAAGAGAGCTTTTAGATAACTAAATGGTGCACTCAAATCAATTCCACGCGGGAAGCAACGAATTTCTTGACTGCATTTGCACGTGTATTCGTTCGTCTCATTTCCCTAATCCTCGAGGTTCATTCATTTTCCAAGTCTTCATTTAGAATACGGACATCTGTTTTGAGTGAGTGACTCAGAGATGTGTTTCTTACCGTTTGTGGCTCAGCCTGTGTATCATGCAGTTTATCGATAGTCCCGACGATTTCTGGTACTTTTTGTTTCTATATAATGCGACCTGAATATCGTTATAAATCATGTTACGTGATTTAAAACTGTCAGTATGATCTGACTTTTCAATCTAAATGCGTTTTATAAAACGTATTCAACATCAGTAGCATTTACATTCCGGAAGCATGTCCTGATAGATAACGTCAATACGGCTCCCCCGATAGTATAATGGCTAACTGTTGGGCTGAAGATCCAAGGGTCACCTCGGGTTTGTGTGGTTTTAATTTACTACTGTGTTTATCCGCAGCTGTCCTTCACTTTGACAACAACAAACACTTTGAAGTCACTGAACACGCACTAACAATATTTTTTTTTTTTTAAAATGGCCTAATGATAATGTCAATAAAACAAAAGGATTTTTCACTGAAATACATCAAGTTTCCATGTGCCAGAGATACCTCCAACTGAAAAATTGCATCGCTTGTTATGTTAAATGTCTGATTTTTTTTATGTTTTAGGTGAAACTGCTTTTGACAATCAAGATGGCGCGAGATTCTATTTAGTAGTGTAATGTAAATCGGTGACGGAACAGGCGATCATAAATGTTTCAGTATACACGACCTGTGGAAAATAATTTAGCTATGTGATCGTTAAGCCTTACATTAGTAGCATTGTTTTTAACAATTCAGCATGTAGATAAATTGATTGTTTTCATAATTTTTTAATTAGGTCTGTGTTGTACAGTATTTATACATTTCTTTAAAAAAAGTAAAGTATCTTAATATTTTTGTCTCTGGTTTTTAGGAAGTACACAGATTTGTTTCTTGTTATTTCCTTGACTCTGTGTGCTGGAGAGGTGGACACAATTAACTATGATGTAACCAAAAGGAAGATACTGGCTGTAGGCATTTCTCTACGAACCGGGAAAGAGCGAGGAGAAAAAATCAGGCAAACCACTTTTTTTCGAAATTTAGTTCTTGTTACTGCTCGATTCAGACTACTCATACGGATCAGGGAAAAAACATGCATGCCAAAAGATATTAGCAATTAAAATTTTGTTTATAAAAGGGAAAAGAATAGTGAAATTCAAACTTTAAGTAGCCGTTTCTCAGGGTTTTATAGTAATTGACTTACCTGTTTTTTACCAGACTTTTCAACTGTAATTCGTATTGTTATTTTGTATTTAAAGTTTTGACGCTACTGACATCCATTTTCGCCGAGTGACCACAGAGAACAACAGAATGTCGGGATGGTTACTACGGCGTTTGAACCTTATCCAGAACGTTAAATTGGAGAAATATCGGTATCTTCAAGAAGGAAGTCTGAAATGAAATGAGAAATAGTTTCTGCAGTAACGGTTACTACAGAGTGTTACGACGTTCTTCTAACAGCCGTCCATTACAGAACAGGAATTGTTAAGTGGTCGCGCCTCCTCTGTAGACTACCAGCGTTACAGAAGAGTTTGCTCGGCAGCCGCTGTTTCTGCTTGCAGGCTCCGGTCACGTTTCCAGATGACGCGCAGTGTTATGGAGGCTGTTCTTGGAATGGGAGGAGCGCGGCAATATGACACACTTATCCGACAAAAGAAGAACCAGTCCCGCTGCATCTGATTGGAGCCTCGGAGCAGAGTAAGCAATCTGGAGGGAGAATTCCCCGCGGAACAACAAACACAACGCTTGACGGCAGAGCTGAAATCGGTCTGCACCAAAAAAATGGGGGAGAGTGGATCAAGATTAGAACTTTCAAATGATAGTACAGCAATTTAGTTGGTGTGTTTAGTAAGAGTTGTTTAAATCAAAACTGCTACAATTGCAATACCTGCAAGTGTGGTGCCCATAACAAATGAAATAATGATTTCTCTCTTTTACTATACAAGGATTTTACTAGGTCTGTCTACCGCTCTTTCAAAGTCAAATTTTCATCTTCACTTTTACTTTTGGGATTTAAACACACTAAAATATTATATTAAAAATTTAGCAGTTTCTAAGTGTGTCAATGTACAATTATTTCTTCATAATGAGTTATGTATTGTAGTAGCCCCCTGCGTGCCTTATCTCTCAATGGTAGGTAAATTTTTATTCCTGTTTCTATTAAGACAGAACATCGCACAGCAACAATATGAATAGTGCTTCAAAAATCGACTATAATATGGGCACGGTAATTTTAATTTATACATGCGAGGTAGAATAATTCCAGTTTCAAATCTCCAGCGGATCATCATTTTGCATATCCTTTGGAAAGGTGAGGGACAGTTTTCGGATGAAACGTGAGCGCGCGTTTGTGTTTCGTGTATGTGTTTTTTGCAGGGGGGAGGTGTTTGTGTGTGTGTTTGTGTGTGTGTGTGTTTGTGTGTGTGTGTGTGTGTGTGTTTGGGTGTGTGTGTGTGTGGCTTCAAAGAATTTCGATTAAGACAGCAACCGGGTTTTTACGAAAGCCGTCTATAATTTTTCTATAATATTAGTTTCTGATCTCTGCCTTATACAGTAAAATTGTATTACTTGGTCATGATACTGAAGATATTTTAAGCAAAAATGCGACAGAAGGCTGACAGGCAGACACGTACTGCATCTGTATAAACCTGAAAATTTTGCAAAATTCGGAGAAATAGGATTTGCATTTTGGTAGCATGCTTATAAACAACAACCAATAATCTGTTTCTGGTATAATATTAGTGTAAATTATGTGTCAAACAATAAAGTATGTAATTAGTCTTTAAAGGTTTCGGCGTTTACATGTTCTGTGACGTTAAATTAAGTCTTTATAGAATACTGAAACCTATTTGAGACGGAGAAAACAGCTTGTCAAAAAAATGGTTTTTCCACAATCACACCCTGCTGGCTGGATCCTAACTGACAACCTGTCTCATTGATTGTCAGCAGATATTAATCTTCACCGTCAATGGAAAAAGTAAGAAGTGAAATGTGTGTTGTGCAGAGCGTAGAGACGTGCTTCTTGACATTCCTCGTCCTACTGTTACGCAAAAACACCTCGAGAATCACTGTTCAGCTTTCTAAATTATGTCGTCTGTGTTGTCGAATCCCCGGGCACCGAGAGGGCTCCTGAGCTTATGCAAGTGAAACAAACAGCTGGCCGCGAAATCAGACAGGCAGGTGGCCGGGTAAAATATCAGTCGCTGCTTATAACAAAACCAGTTATTTGATTCACGTCTTAGTTTATACCTGCTCACTTGTTTATAACTTATTAAGTAATTACTTGATTCATTAGAAATCAGATTGAAAATTTAACAGATAATATGATGAAAGCATATCCAAAGATTACTCACTAATAAAGACGTCCATTAATTATTGTTGTGAATAAGAAGTGTCCCCTAGTAAAACCTAACTGCTCCAGCAGGTTCTCGCTACCAAAGAGTAATGCAGACTTAGTAGTGCTTGAAGTCAGTATAGCACTCAGACAGTCAGTTAAAAAAAAAATACATCTTGTCTGTAGTAATGTTCTGAATATTGAATCTTCTGGAGCATTGTACAGACACTACATTATTCCATTTGTACGCCAGCGACAATTTCCGTTTGTCTTTGAAACAATGTATCAACCATAAATCACAAAGTAAATCAAACGTGAAGCATTCTTATAAATAACTGACTTTTAGAATACTGAGCGACATTAATCTGATAATTAAATAAACACTTCTTACCTGTAGTTGTTTTCATTGCATTCACTACCAGTATAATAATACAAAACTTACACAAAATGCTGCGGAATAGTAGTTACATTAATTTAATTACAAAAAGATAGTTATAGATGGAATATGATAATATTGCTCTGTAAAAGAAGTCAACATCAAAGCGAGATTCTTTAGTGAAATAAGTGGTATTAGTCCGAAGCTTTTCCCTCTGATATAATGCCATTTTACTGCGACTACAGGGATTGACTCGGTAACCTGATCGTGGTATTTAATAATAAAAAAACTTCATAACTGTGCGCGTACGTTTCACGTACCGGAAGCATTGCAGACAGTTCCTCGCACGCGAGTACGGATGAAGTGGATTACATCATAACTCACATGTGACTGCCCCGCATACGCAACAGCCCGCATTGCGTAACAGCCACACTGGCTGCAGCCTAGGGAAGCAAGGGGCCGCCACAGTTAGGAGCGCTCGTGCCAAGTTTCTTACTGTTTTCCCAGCAGAGAGAGGGTTGACAATCATTCATTTCACGGTGCTGGAAATCATATGAAAATATTGCTTCAAACGCGTGTCGCCCGACTTTGCATTCGCTGAGAAGACAAGGGTGAACATATGAAGTACCGGGAGAACTAACTCTTCTACCTTCCCCTCCCCCTTCCCACCTAACACAAGTATCTGTAACCAAGGGGCCAACGTGTAGGAGGAACACCGGCTAAGTCCGGTGTGGTTCCCCCTCTCCTTACACTCTTGTTTGCAAGGCTTCCCTTGGGGTAACTTACGCGAACGGCTACGCACATCTCAGAGGGGACTAAGATGATAAACAGGAAACAACTTTTTTTTATTTTTTTTAATAAAAGGCTTTTGGCGACTAAGCCATTCAGCCAGCTCAAGGTGTTTACGATATCTCTTCGTGTGAATTAGTTTCTCCAGTACGTTTTTTATGATTCCTAAGTATAGACACCACAGGACGGACAGGACATTCACACAGACACACAACAATTAACATCCATGCCCGCGGCCGGATTCGAACCGGCGACCTTCGGCACGCGGAGTTAGCACGCTAGCCCCTACGCTACCGAGGCCGGCGAAACAACTTTTCTTTTAGCTTATATGCGTCTTGCTAGGCACTAAACTATCAAAAGCTTTTTGTGTCAAGGTGTGAAGGTGGTGATGAGTTTTTGTCGAGGTCCTGAAATGTCACGGGCGGAGGACGTGGTGTGCGGTACAATGTCTGCCAACTAGCCGTGATTAATGGCTACTGAACACATGTGCAGCTCATGTTGGCTGAGCCTGGAGTCAAACTTAGAGCAACGTCTGACGGCATGAGCCGACTCAGCACAGTAATAAATTGTGCAGCTTACATACACATCCGAACTTTAACAACGAGCAGGCTGCGAAGCAAACTAATGTTAATCAGCTAACAAATGTGATTGTAAGTATTTTAAATTGTGTGTTCATTTAATTAATGTCGCTTTGGTAATCCTTGGTTGGTAAATAACATTAATTATGTAACAGGTTTAGCCCTTTCGTTGTAAATTGCAATCAATGTACTGTGAGCAATTTATGATATCTCGGAATGGAGAAAATGTGTAAATGTTGTAGTTTAATTTCAATAAATACTCTTATATCATTACTATCGACATTTTAAGCTGTGTTTGGGATAGAATGTTAGCTTGAAAACTAGACAATAATCTTGTGATTCTTAACAAATGTAATTTTCATCACCACTTTCGACTCTGCTCCCCACCTCACAATACAGCGAATGTTTTGTGACTTTTTCATTCAACTTGAATAACAGCATTTCTAAGAATCTCATGCAAGTAAAAACACGTAAAGTTATTTAAAAATATGATAGTTCCTCCAGGTTTTCGCAATTTATTTATGCTCCATCCGTCTCAGGAATGAAAACGTTGAAATCATTGGTGATTAAGGCTTTTCAGTTTCTGAACGATGTCAAATCGGTACGGCGGTTTGCTCATCGAATTATTCCAAACTTTTATCAATCTGAGGAAATAAGATTTTCATAGCGCATTTCTCCTTTTATTTGAATCTGGTTACTGGACCATATAGTCCACTAATGCATTTACACCATCAAACAATTAGCTACTTTACTCGTATTAAAATCGTTGCATTAGTATATTTGTATGAATGTAGATCAACACAGTGCCTCTGGCTAGCTGAAGAGATTATGTAAAATTTGAAATATATCTTCATCTTCAAACAGAGGCCGATACTGCCGCTCGATACTAATCGAACTAACGCTTGGCATGCGTGTAAAGCTTTTGCGCAAATATACGTGAGTCTGTTTCCATCCATTAACTTTCACTCCAAAACGATAGAGGTAGATAATAACTGCTTTCAGAACAATCAAGCTAAATTGTTCGTGTAAAAGGGCCCTAATGGATGCAGAGTGAATTTCTCTCGTAAAATCGCTTCTCCCCTTTCATGTCAAGCTTACGTCTTTTTTTTTCCTGAAAAAGCGTGAAAAGGTTTTCCTGTAAAGGCTATATATAGCGATGAAGTGAAAGACTTAGTAACCAGTATCTGCAATATTTTTTTACCCTCAGAAGCCTGACAATTAAGTTTTCTAACTCATAAACAGAGAAATGCATGTGAATTTTGCGGATGTTGGCCATATAAAGACTGCTCATATATTTTTTAAATGTTTCTGTAAATTCATAAAATTATTTACTTTTAACAACATCTTATATCAAAAATTTTAAAATAAAATAGACATCGCGAAACGTTCTTTTTTTGTCACTGTTTATCGTTACATTTGTTTGTAATTTGTTATGAGTTGTGCAGATATTGGCCATATAATGACTGGTATCTTTTTATGTTATTGGGAATTCATCAACTGTTTTAGTACTAACCGTACTTTATACATAAGTTTTTGGAAGTAAAAATACGTTTGGAAAATGTTCTTTACCTTATTTTATTTCATTTGACTTTAGTCACAGTCTAATTCAGATAGTTAGAAAGTAGTATTACGTAGTACATGTGGCCTTCGGTTTTGAGTGAATTATTTTCGTATGAAATATTCTCGGGTGACTAGCCGAGTCAAGAATGCATTTCGTTGATTTCTTATTTGAGAAGGCAATTGTTTGCATGAGGGAGTGGATGTCTGAACCATCTTCTAGGAGTTCTTTGTTGCTGCTGGGTATATACACCTCAACATGGTGTGATATATACATTATTCAGTTCTCCACAATACGCGCACATTGAGGAGTCACCTGCCTTCATGATGAATTTTTTTTATCGTTGAATAGGACATGTCCAGTTCTCAACCTGTTTATTACAGTAATTTCCCTTCTGTTAAGGTTGAAATGGTCATACCATGGTTTAGCCTTAATTTCGTTGACTATGACTCGCGAGTTTCTGTCAGTGTTGATGGTTACGATTGTGTCCGCTGTGGCCGGGAGGCGCCACTTGTCGTCCGTTCTCGCTGCCACTTGAACACGCGCTCGCCTCGTTACATGGCAGCTCACCTCGACCCAGCTAGGGACCACTGCGAGAGGAAGCTCGCAGACAGACTAGCTGCAGGCCTTGCATCTCCAGAAATGTTACACCCGTTGCTATTTTCAGTTTTAGAACGACGGTAACGCTATGTGAAGATTTAAATTTTCTTGCAGGATGGAAGGCGAAAAATAATCAAAATCTAATGCAAAATATTGTTTTTAAAAAGAGAAATTTAGTATTTTTTAAAATTATGGCTTAACGCCTCGTCGACTTCGAGGTCATTAGAGGGATTGGGGACAAGGAACGGGAAGGAATTCGGCCATGGCCTTTCGAAGGAAGCATCCCTGCATTTGCCTGGAGTGATTTGGGGAAACCATGGAAAACCCAAATCTGGATGCCTGGACGGGGATTCGAACCGGCGTCCTCCCTAAGGCGAGGCCAGAGCGTTAACCGTTCACCCACCATGCTCGGCGAAATATAGTCAATATTACAATTCGATAATTAATAATAATCAGAACATCTAATTACGTTTTTCGGTAAGGTAAATCCTATGGCTCCCAGGGCTTCCCGCAGGATTCACGGAGGTCAAGCTCCCGATTTACATTACAACCACTGCAACTAGAAGGTCAGCCCATTCTTCGGACTGCACACTGAGTGGGTCTGGGAAGTCGGCTTGGACGTTCAGCTTCGAGGAAAATTCCTCGATTCATCGGCGATCGAACCCCGATTTTTTCGGTAACATTTCTTTAATAATTTATTCAGTCTTCCTACATAATGAATGCATATCCTTAATACATTTTCTCAAAGTTACCACATATTTGTGAGAAAAAGGACATAACGTTTTGGATGAAGTGAAAGAGTAATTCACGAAACGCAACAAGGAACAGATCTATGTGCCCCTAAAAAATTTCCCAGGCAATGGCGAACCCCCTTAAAAAAACTTTTTTTTTTAAAATATGGATTTTTATTTTAAAAATTAATACAATTACAAAGAGCAATTAATGTGATTAATAGGCTTGTTTCTTGCAGCAGGTTGAGTCGATTTTAGGAGAATTTTTCTCATGTTCAAGATGAATTCACCATTGTACGTGTTGCACGCTTCGAACATCTATTTAGCCGCCATAACGTAAATCTTGTCGTGAAACCCTTACGACCAACTGGTGAACCTCTAGGCGTTCGCGTACCCCATCTTGAAAAACCCTGGTATATTTCAAATGACGGGTTTTGGATAAGTCTCTTGATAACAGAGATACTAGAGTTACATCCAAGATACTGTTGATGTATAATCGAAACCTCTGTTCTATCTTGGGTTATCAGTGTGACGTCAGACATCGGCATATTCTACATCTACATCCATACTCTGCTATTCACAATCATTGTGTGTGGCAGAGCGAGCTGAGCACCAATCTTAATTCTGCGCATTCCAATCCTGAATAGCATGAGGAAAGAAAGAATACATAAAAAAATCATTACGGCATCTTATTTCTAGAATCTTATCCCTCCGGTCATTGCGACCTAAATTGGTTAGTGGAAGAAGTATCTCACTGCACTCGTGGGTCATAGAATTTCGCATATTATCGAATAAATTTAAATGTAAATGACGTCGTCTGTCTTCCAAACTATCCCAGCCCAATCTATGTATCAATTCTGTGACGCTTTAATAAGGGCTTAAACAACCAGTCACGAATCGGGCGGCTCTCCTCTGTACGCTCTCCACTGAGTCAATGAGGCCCTTGCGATACGGATCCCAAACTCCACAACAGTAATCCAGATGCGGTAGCACTAGTGTTTTATACGCTATTTCATTTGTATGAGCATTACAACTCCTCAGAATACGACCTATGAATCGTAATTTAGAATTAGCTTTGCCTACGACGGAAGTTATGTGCAAGTCCCATTTCATGTTGCTTTGTACTATTACCCTCCGATACTTCAGATACTTATTTTGCCTTCACTAAGGGCGCACCAATACATGAGTACAAATGCCACTGTCGCAGGTATGCATATTGAATCTTTTGTTAACGTTCTGTCGTCGAGCGAAATAACTTCCTTCCGATTCTTATAGTATTCTCGCAACGCCAACAAATTCTAGCATCAGTTAAAGGTCAAAAGCACTTGGACTGTGCAGTGGAATATTAGCTTCTGGTATGCGGATGTCATTTCGCTGGTCCGTCTCTGCTATACGTCAATAAATATTGTACAAAGGAATAGCTGAATACACAATAAGGGTAACATCTGCGGAAGTCAACTTTCGATTAAGCGTTTATGTTAGGAGCTTGTGAATGTATTGTGTACAGATGTAAGAACTGAGACCCACTACAGGAAACATATGGAATTGGTCTAAGGTGAAAAATATTTATTTTTTTCTTCACTACGGCATAATGCCAGGAAATAGTTTTCAGCGGTATTTTCCGTTTAGAATTTTTGAAGCAAGTTTTTGAAGTAGTCGATCATCTTACTCAAATTTCAGTAACTATTTCAAGGCTAAAACCTAGCATGGTGGGTGAACGGTTAACGTTCTGGCCTCACATTCGGGAGGACGCGGGTTCGAATCCCCGTCTGGGCATCCAGATTTGGGTTTTCCATGGTTTCCCCAAATCACTCCAGGCGAATGCTGCGAAGTATCCTTCAAAAAGGCCATGGCCAAATTCCTTCCCGTTCCTTGTCCCCAGTCCCATCCCGCCTCTAATGACCTTAGCCGTCGTCGAGGCGTAAAGCCCTAAGTAAAAAAAAATCAAGGCTTAAATAACTGTATGATTTAATAGGAGAAGAAGGATTTTTTTTTAACGTTTACAATCTATTCAAAAACTATTTCTTAATAAACGGCTCGTTATTCGAGTGCGACCAATTAACAGTTGCCGATGGCCGAGTATTAATAAATATTATCTCTGATAAATTTAGTATAAACTATACTAGCGACTAAAATGGATTGTGGCATATAAGGCCTACGGGTAATGCGGGCCCAAATAGTTGATTGAGAGTTTAATTATTATTAGCACAGTTATGGCTTATCCACCACTGTATTTTTCTGTAGCTGGAAAACTGTATTGGGGTAGGTTATTTGCCTTTCAGAGAGAAACGAGACAGCTGGAGCGAGTATACAGCTGTTCTTAGTGACCTCAGTTCTTGTCATTGACCACCCAGTGTTCACTGAAGCTCGCACATGCAACCGTAAGTTTAGCAGGAATTATCGATCCCGTGGAGTCAATAAATGCCTTTAGTGGAGCTAGGGGACAGTCAGGTATAAGGCAACCTCGGTGTCAGAGTAGGAATACGGAAAACCCTGGTCGACGCTTAGGACGGCGAGGCGGTTTCAGCCGTTTCAACGAAAACACAGCAGAAATACATGTACTGTCACCGACTCTACGTGTATGTAAATATTAGTGGAACAGTTGCGATCAAACAAGTGATAGAAGCTGCTGCGATGGAAGGCGTGGCCGCAAAATGGGCTACTGAAACAAACTAACTTGAAATAAGGAATTTGCTAATCCTACGGTTGATTCCAGTCGAAAATCATTTGCAGGTGGTTAAATGATCTGCACTAGGTTGGTGAATTTCTAGTGATTGACCAGGTAGTGCAAGAGGTCATAAAAGAAAAAGTAAAAACTCGACAAAATACCCGATTATATGCTACTGACATTTTTACTTTTGTCTTATTATGTGTGATCAGACATGGAGAACACTGAGAGTAGAACTAGATCTCCAGCAAGTGTTCACAATATTTTTCGTTGCAGCTGTGCAGTGCTATCCGTTATGGTGGTACAGCTCGAATGACGGATGTTCCGCCTGGTGAGGTAGGTTAGCGGACGTCGCCTGCAGCTTTGGAGTGGCTGTGTTGGAGGGCTCTCTAGAAAGCTCAAGGTCTCCAACTCGAGGAGGCTGGCCCAGCCACCAGCTTCACAGAGGGTTAGACAGGCCACATGTGAGGATAAGAACACAACGAAACAATTTAAAATATTTTTCGTTACAGACGAGTACACTGAAATCTTTACTGAAATGAATACAAAGCACAATTGAAGTTGAAATTTACTCCTCACAAAAACAGTTAAATAGTTAATTCCTAAATTATACCGTGGAATATAATAAACCATCTGCCATCATCTTCAGTTCACTCCAAAAGGAAAAAGTATCACTGGTTTGGACAATGAACATGATCAGCGCTATATTGTTTTTTAGCCATCCAGACTGTCACACGAGCTCGTCCATTCATCCAGAACACCAGAGTAATCCATTCTCAGCGTAACAACCAGGTTTAACAGCGGATCAGCGGTACAGCCCTGGTTTAACATTCACTCCCGAACCGGCAAATACAGCACACCCACACACACACAAACACGCGCGCATGCTATGTATCCATCAGTTGAGCGTTGGAAACAATATTATTCAAAATAAGAAACAACATTGATAGGATTGGTGTTGTTTTTAAACGACTGAAGATACGGAGTCAATATTGTAATGGTACAAACTAAACTGATTGAAAATTTCAATGCATCTTAATACTTCGCAGTCAGTAGGGATATGGTGAATATTTCCTAAATTATGTTTTTTCGTTATGTCATGTTGATAGTTTTAATTTAAAAAAAGAAAACAGTATAATTTCGACAATAAAGATAAGAAACACATGAAATTAGCTAAGATTCTTTTAACAAGGTAATAAAATAACAATATAATAAAACATTCCCGCTATTGCAGAATTAATCAATTTAAATGCCGAAAACCTTTGTTTCGTGCAAGAGGAAATAAAAATGATTTCAACTTGTAATAGATAAATGACTGTAGGCTAGGAGCCGATCTTTGCTTATGAGGGCAATGTTTGTAGTAAAAAGGTTCACTGATTCCTCGTTTGCGTCGTTTTTTTTTGATATATCACTCTAAAGAAAAAAATTTCACTGCTCAAAGAAACAACTAAGGGTTCTTGCGTCGAGGTGTACGACACTAGCTCGCTATTGACGTGAAATAATCGGCTAAATAATCAACAGAACCATTTCCATCAGCCACATACCACAATTTAGGGTATGTTGCGCAATTCGGATTCGTTTTTAGATGATTCTGAAATACCAAAACGAAAGTCAGGTAGTCCCTATGATTGTGGGGATTAGACGTTTATTTTTTACGTAATTAAACAGACTATGAACCGTACATGCTTCTTACATTTTGTTCTTTAGATAGATTCGGATACCAGACGTTTCCTAGTGTCAGGGATTAAGTTGATCGAAATAGATTGATATGTAGCTAGCGAGTAGATCTGACTGAAAAATGAGAAACACAAGGAATTTGTTGACTCTACCCAAATCAAACGAAGCCTCACGTAGACATGATTGGAGGAAGAGACTAATGAATAACTAAGTTCAGTTGTAATCACAGAACCCGTCAAGCAGCAATTCTTTGATGGCTGAATACGGCATAAAAAAAACCTTCGTCTATACTTGACGTGTAAATTATTCGAACTAACATTAATAGTGCCATGCGTATGCTAGTCTCGGTGATTCGATACCAATACAACAAGATAAATCTTTATTCTGCGCCAAACTAATCCTACAGAATAGATATAAACGTAATAGATAAAGAGAAGAGAAATTTGGAATGTTGGCAGTCCATAAGTGGGACAGTTTTCATTCTGAAAACTATGTAGTTCTCAAGAAAGAAAAAATTCCAAAAATTTCCGTTGCCTGCTCAGTCATAGCGAAAGGGCTTGATCGGACAGGAAGAAATTTTATTTTACATAATTTCTTGGAATAATTCACAGTATAGTTTTCTGTTGAAAAATATTGTAGTTCCGAAGGTAATATCACTGAAAGGATATTAACGATGCAGAAACGGCTGAATTAATTAGGTTGAAATCTGTAACGTTGACAGTCCAGGTTTCGGATTAATATACATATGACGTAAAAAACTGTAAAAAAGGTACTTAACTAGTATCATGGTGGAAATTTAAATTTAGATCATGCTTCGGTATGTTCACCACAAATGATTCTGAAGAAGATTTTTTTTTCAGGCACGGTGTCGCTTTGAGCTTATCTGCGATTAAGGAATGCAATCCCGCAGCGTTTTCAATCCCGCGGGATTTGCGCCAATCCCTGGGGATCCCACGGAATTCCGCGGGAATGGCCCATAATAGTTTTTCAACGCACATTTTTAAAACATAGTTATTTAAAGTGTTAACAAATTAAATAATAAACGTCTGTTAATTAAATTAATTTTTATGTTAAATGATAAAAATTAACAGTTAACAATATTTTAATCCACTAAATGACATAAAAAATTTTTATCCTCTCTGAATCTAAACCAATTTTTAAATAAATAATAAAAATGCAAAATATTCAGTCTTAGGTCATATTATGTGCCTTAGAAATAAGTCATATCAGTTTGAAAACATGTTATGCATAGTGGCCAAGTCACCAGATTTTTTTTATTATTATTTTAAATAAACGATCTATAACACCGAGCGAAAGCATTCTATTTAAAAAATTGAAGTGAATATACTCTTTTAATTTTAGACTTGGCTCAGAACAAGATCTCATAACTTTCACTGCACGAGCACGAAACTTGGTCTATTTTTACAATAATTTTTTTGTGGTCTTCGTTACTCTGTCTCCTGATTTTTTGATTTATTATATAGTTGGTTCCTTGTTATTAGAAGGAACTATTCACCAAGACATAAACTGTCAAGTATTTCAGTTTTACTTTAAGTGGCGTAACAACTTTTTAGAGTGGAAATTATTTTCTTTATGTAAGAAAGGAGACATTCTCGGCGTATAATTACAATGAAGTCCTTCACGGGTGTATAGCCGGATTGCGTTGTAAAACTACGAAATTTCACACCCGATACGCCCGTGAAAACTTCATTATAACTTTTGTTGCCTTTAGTCAAAGCAATAAGGAGTTGAAAGGACCCATGTTATTCACTCAAAAATAATGTATTGTGGTGATTTTCCACCCAAGAGGGATTAATCGAAAGCCAGAGCGGCACGTGTAAGCATGCGGCTTTCATCAAATAACATGTTTTTCAAACGCATTGAGGCGGCGCCCAAAACAACAATAAGTCACAGAATATACAATTGCCTTTTGATAACTGCTAATTATATAGGGATTTAATCGTCAAAATTACAATACCATTATTTTGCATCAACAAATAATAAAATTTTCAGCCGCAAGTATAAGAAGTTGTCACAATTATTTTATCTGCAAATACAGGTGACGAGTGCGACACGTAAAAAATACTAATCGTACTAAATTATAGAAATGTGTGCTCAAAACAAACGTAAGTTTTAATGAATACGTAAAAGTGGATCTATTTACTTAGAATGGCGAAGGTTGACAAAAACAAACGTTTGTTCACACGAGTCAAATGCAAAATTCAAGCGTACAGGCAAACAGTGCAATACATCCCATAGAGACCGAGTGGGGCAGCGAGTCACGCAGACTGACACGCGGTTTGGCCGGATTTTGAGGATTGCGTATCCGCATAATTTTGTGCGGGATCCGTCAGACTGCCTAATGACGCGGGATACCGCGGGATTCCGCTTTGTTGGATTGCAATCCCTAACTGCGATGTTGCGATAATTGTTCATTAAACTTTAGCTTTTCGTAAACTCAGACTTTCAATATTGTTCTTTGTAATGTTTTTTTTATTTTTTTAAATAGAATTCTATTGACATTGTTGTCGAGTTTGCCTTTTTTGTGAAACAGATCTATTTCTTGTATTCGTTTAGTTCATCTTTACATAATTTAGGAAACGTCTTACATTTCTTTTTTATTCGTATCGGCCTTGTCGGACGACGAGACACTGGCACCAGTAAACAAGCGTCCGGTGTGTAATTATGACAGTGGGATAACATGTGTTCTACCCGAGATAGAACCGGGTTTGTCAGTTCCGGAACATTTACACCACTGGAGGACTATTGCGCTGCCATCTGTGTGCGAAACATGTAACCATGTTCTGTGTGTGATAAGTGCATTTTTGTTTGTGAAATGTGTAGTTTACGATGCGCAGTTTGGAGACCGTCCCAGCATTCGCCTTGATGATTGCGGGAAATCTCCTAAAAATCGCAATGAGAATACTGCGACAAGATTCGAACCTGGTTCTGTTTTACTTCCCAGATCCACTGTGGTGGTGCCTTAACACGGGAAGCCACGTTGGTGGGTTCTTAACTAATATAGTTACAGAAATCTCGTTTTTTGGACATCTGACAATGCGTTTGTTACCAATGTTTGCATTTCATATATTTTTGAACTTTGAACTTCAGCAATGTTTTGATAGACGCGACCGCGCAGTATTACGGCAACGCCTGTGTCTCCCTGTTACCGTAGTACTGTTATCGTCAGTATCACACATGCAGCACTCGCTTATTCAAACGCAGGCTTTGGCGTTTCTAGAGGATCAGTCAGAACTGGCGAAAAACTTTTCTAATCTGGCTAAAACGACGGTTTGCGCCAAGTAACTTCTCCCAGGTGCCAAATGCGACAGAAAAGTTTGCGCCACCTCGTTTAATATGCAACGATTTTTAAAACCTGTAACTCTGTACAAGCACTGAGTATTTTTACCTCATAAAAATGGCGACTGTCTCTTCGAAGAACAGTAATGAATTTAACAGCTCGGCATAAAAACTTTTGTCCTTATTGCCGACTAAGGCAATAATAAAGACGATATTTCGCTTTCTTTCCCCCTTCTAAAGCAGATGGACGCACAGGATTTCTGGTCTGGGGAACACAAGCTGTCAATGGAGTCACTGGTGTTGGATTTGTAATGAATAAGAGAGTAGGGAACAGGGTGAGTTATTATGAACAGTTGAGTGACAGGATTATTTTGATGAGGTTAGAAATTAAGCCCACTCCAACCACGTTAGTACATATGTACATGCCAACATCACAGGGTGATGACGAAGACTTACAAAAAATATACGCTGAAATTGAAGAATTAATCCAATATGTGAAGGGAGAGGAAAATCTAATAATCATGGGTGATTGGAATGCAATAGTGGGAGAAGGAAAAGAGGGGAATACTGTAGGAAGTTTTGGTCTGGAAGAAATAAATAAGCAATGAAGCAGGTTATTAGAATTTAGTGAAAGATATAAGCTAGTAGTGGCAAACACACTGTTTAAGAACCATGCAAGAAGTATACACACCTGGAAACGTCCTGGGGATACAGGCAGATATCAGCTAGATTATATCATGGTCAAACAGCGATTCAGGAATCAAGTTCTAGACTGTAAAGTGTACCCAGGAGCAGACATAGACTCTGACCATAATTTGATAATAATGACGTGCAGGCTGAAATTCAAGTGAATAAGGAAGCAGTATAAGCAGAACAGACTGGAAGTGAATAAACTGAAACAATCTAGCACAAGAGAAAAATTTGCAGAAATGGCAGACTTAGGTCTAAGAAGTAACTCTGAAAGGCGCTCAACCGAGGACGAATGGAATGCATTAAAGACCAAAATAATGAAAACTGGTAAAGAAACATTATGCTTTAGGGAACAAGCTGTCAGAAAACCTTGGATCACAGAAGAAATTTTGGAACTGATGGATCAGAGGAGAAGGTACAAAAATGCTCAGGATAAAGCAGGAAGAGAGCACTACAAGTAATTTAGAAATCAAATTAACAGGAAATGCAAAAAAGCAAAAGAAAAAAGCTAGAAGAAAAGTGTGAAGAAGTAGAAAACGAAGTGGTCATAGGTAAAGTAGGTGTTGCATATAGGAAGATCAAACAGAAATATGGAGAAATGAAGAAAAGAGGTGTAAACATTAAAGCCGCCGACGAGAAATCTCTTTTAAGCTCAGACGATACAGCTAACCTATGGAAGGAATACATTGACAAACTATATGATGGGGACGACATGAACAATAGCGTAATAGAAAAGGAAGGTGATGTCAACATTGAAAACTTAGGATATCCTGTTTTGAGGACTGAAATTAATAAAGCTCTGAATGACTTGAAAGCAAATAAGGCAGTTGGAATTGATGAGATCCCTGCAGAAATTCTTAAATCCCTAGAAAAAGAAGGAATTGAAAGATTATTCAAGCTGATATCAAAAATTTAGGGAAAAGGAGAAATTCAAACTGATTTTAATAAAAATATCATCTTCACACATCCGAAGAAAGCACAAGCCGACAAATGTGAGAATTATCGCACCATTAGTCTAACATCACATGCTTCAAAATTACTGACCAGAATAATATACAGAAGGATGGAAATGGTAGTAGAAGACATAGTAGGTGAAGATCAGTTTGGGTTTAGGAAAAATCGCGGTACAAGGGAAGCAATTCTGTCTTTAAGATTAATAGTTGAAGGGCGCATCAAGAAAAATAAAGATACTATTATGGAATTTGTTGATTTAGAAAAAGCTTTTGATAATGTTAGATGGGATAAGATGTTCAATATTTTAAAGAAGTCAGGCACAAAGTATCGAGATAGAAAATATTTTTAAAACTATATAAGAATCAAGTGGCTGTAATAAAAGTAGAGAATCATGAGAGACAAGCATCAGTTAAAATGGGGGTGAGACAAGGTTGTAGTCTATCCCCGTTAATAATCAACTTGTATGTAGAGGAAGCAATAAAGAAAGGAAAAGAAAAATTTCTATGTGGCATAAGTGTTCAGGGAGAAAAAATCAGTATGCTACGATTTGCTGATTACATTGTCTTGTTAGCAGAAAGGTATGAGGATATTGAGAAATTACTGAATGGCATGAACAAAATACTGAAGGAAGATTTTGGTCGGAATATAAATCAAAGCAAGACTAATGTGATGAAATGTAGCAGAAATGATACAAATACTAGAAGATTAAATATAAAATAGGATCGAATGCAATTGGAGAAGTAAGTGAATTCTGTTATTTGGGAAGCAAAATTACAACCGATGACCGAAGCAGGAATGATGTTGAAAGCAGAATAGCTTAGCAAAAAGAGCATTCATGAAAAAGAGAAATCTTTTAGTTTCAAATATTGATCTCAGAATTAGAAAGAACTTTTTAAAACTCTATGTCTGGAGCACAGCACTTTATGGTAGTGAAACATGGACTTTAGGAATACCGGAAATAACGAAAATTGAAGCATTTGAAATGTGGTGCTGCAGAAGAATGCTGAAAATTAAATGGACAGACAAAGTACGAAATTAACGGTGAGGAAAGAAGTTTGTGGAAGAAACTTACAGAAAGAAGAGAGAGGCTGATAGGTAATATGTTGAGACATGTTGGATTTGTTAAATCGCTGGTGGAGGGAACGGTCGAAGGTAAGAACTGTAGAGGAAGACAGCGATTAGAATATATGATGCAGATAAATAAGGACGTGGGTTGTAAGGGGTATGTAGAGACGAAGAGGTTAGCACAAGATAGGAAAGGATGGAGGATTGCATCAAACCAGTCAAAAGACTAATGACAGCAAAAAAAAAAAAAAAATATGCAGATGGAGACTTTTTCATAAAAATGCTATGAATTTGTGACCGAGCGTGGTGGTGTAACGGATAGCGTTCTGGCCTCGCATTCGGGAGGACGGCGGTTCGAATCCCCGTCCGGGCATCCAGATTTGGGTTTTCCATGGTTTCCCCAAATCACTCCAGGTGAATGCCGGGATGCTTCCTTCAAAAGGCCATGGCCGAATTCCTTCCCATTCCTTGCCCCCATCCTTTCCCGTCTCTAAAGACCACGTTGTTAAAAAGGGACGTTAAACTGTTAAAAAAAAATAAAAATAATAAAAAATAAAATGAATTTGTGTGTCATGGAGTTACGCGACTAATAACATTACGTAACGTCTACACTTTCCGGCTGTCCAAGTACTAAAATGCGGTAGTGAAACATCAAATTTCATATACATGCTAGAATGTTTGAAGGCGCTATAGCATCCAAGTACTGAAGCAGGAATGGAGTGAAAACGCCAAAATTTAATTGAATCTATAAGACAAAAATAAAATTTTAACCACGTTCTGAGCCTCAGTATTCCGAACAGTTAGTTACTATAAGGACTCATTAATCAATATAAATTCCATTAGGACTAAACTATACCACAGCTTGGTGACTCTGCCTCGAATATGCTGTCTGAAAATTTAGGATTTGATGCCGCGTTTTAAATAAAACCATATACGAAATGCGGGAAAATAAAATTACAAGCAGAATATCTCAAATTGAAACTGATGGGTAATTAACACCATGTCAGAAAAGCACCTGCCTTCATATAAATCTAAAAATTGTCAAAACAGTTCTGAAATATTTATCACAGAGGAAAACATATACAGATAGACACACACACACACGTGGGATCAAATCCTCGTCCAACCATCAGATAAAATTTGGTTCCATGGGTTATGCAGTATATTCCGGAATTTTATAGCACTTTTATTAAGCAATAAGATCTATTTTTTAAATCCTAGTTCACTAATTCGGACATGAGGTTTCTACATATCTCAAGTGAAAATACTCTTGTTTGTTATGAGATATGTACTATAATTAGAGCTTGTAATTCAATGATGGATTGGTGAACTGCCGTGAAGGTTTTAAGGAGAGCGTAAGTGTTGTTATCTGTCAGACAGCGGTGTAAGATGTGTATAAAGGGTAAAAAAGGCGTAGTTTTGAGGCGAAAATTAGGGACCATTCCAGTATTCACGTAAATGACAGAGAAAAATCTGAACTTGAACTGCGCCTTCCAATTTTCAGTATGGCGGCTCTTTAATAACTGCTAATGAAGATCCGGTGACAAAGGCATCGGTGGTCCGTAGAGGGAGTTACTCCCAAAGACAATGTCTACAGAAATTTAAGCAAGATGATTGCCGTAGCCAGTGGTGGGTATGTATGTACGTGATACTATTTAATGTATATGACTGCGTGTACGATCAGTGTAGACAATTGTTTGTGCTGTGAATGAATGAAATATGGAGGAATGGAGAGTATGAAACCCGGCGCCAGCGCATTTTGGCCTACTCTTACAAAACGGGACCATCCACCGGAGGAATCAGCACCGACAGTGCCATGCGCACTCACTACGGAGAGTTCTGCGATTTTACCCACGACTTTGGTCCGCAGTCTGATGATTAGGAACTTCTCCTACTGTGCCGGCCAAGTTCTGATGATGAAAATTTCTTTCACTATCTAGGTCTGAGCCAGCTAACGTCCTGTTTGATGCCGGATACCATCACAGTGCTTCAACCAACTGAACCAACGGGCGTGCAGAATAACTTTTAATAAACGGAAATTAATTAAGTATCCGAAAATAAGAGAGCAGATTGTGATGTCGAAAACTTGCAAAACAATTTAAAGACTCTGTCATCGGCGAAGTGTGTGGCATTTTGTTCTGTTCGAAGATACAGTAGATGGCCACTGGGTTCTGTGTGGAACCGTTGCTCTGAACAAGGTCTGGCGTCGATCTAACGGCTCTTGGTAAGCTTAGTTGCCGAGCCCGAAGTGGGTTGTGACCTGCGGTCTCCTAACCAAGATATACGACCCGGAAAATAGCTTCCACAGTAAGGCCGACCAACGTGTCTCCAGGGATATTAGCAGCTGGCAACAGTGTGTGTCCGTCGTATCCAGCGCAGTGCCTGCTGTAAAAGTAAAACGAGTTCTGTGAACAAGCCCAACATTCACAGGCGCAGCTTACCACGAAATTACATCACAACTTCATACATTAACTTAGTTTCTCTTAATGCATATTCCTATTAGCATTCCGCAAAAAGTATGAGAAAAAAGAATGGAAAAAACAGATAATTTACTATTGTATCATTCATTATGACTTGTCGTATTAGAGCACCGTATTCCATTCCTAACTATATGATTAATCTCCGAAAATATAAGCATTTCGTTTAACTTCTTTGTTTTTGCGACTGTCTGTATTAGTATAAGAAATAAGTTTGATTTCCTTATGACTTGTTATATAACAGAGGTGTATATAATGGAGTTACTTCGTGTATCCGAACGATGGGATTGTCCCTACTTCTCCTCGAAAATTACGAATACTAGTAAGTAAACAAAAAACAAAAAAAAAAAAAATACAAAGGCTACATGACTCGTAGGCAACATCTGTTTACTCCATCATTTACGCTGATTGTGGACGGAAAAATAAATTTCAAAACAAAAATTTTATACCCTATTGAGAATTCTAAGCACTTTCATGCAGACAGTTTGAAATATTTAAGGTATCGATTCTTTTTAAATATTGAGGTTCTCTCCCCCAACGTGTGTAATTTCGCGCCTGGTACCAGATGTCTTATCTACGGTTGTGTACGGGAAGCTGTGAGTCGCACGATCGCTCTTAGTGACGCTCTCTCACTTCCCTGAACTGCATTAGCTGAATATTTGGCACTCGGTGGGCGTGAAGGAATTTTCTCATTAAGACGTTTAATAAACGCCGCCGTGAGGGATGGCCCACATAGGTTCTTCGACGCAGATGACTTCACAATCAAGCTCACTGACAAGTGCCACTCACGGTTGCCTGCCCACAGGGGCTTACCTGCATTACAACTGCTTAGGAATACAGGGAGTATGTCATTTAAATTTCTTACACACGCACATTTGTTTCTTTTACCATACTGCATAAAGGCATTAACTTTTATCCCTTTAATAAATTTAGTACCCTTTTTTTTGGATTCCGATTTTTGTCTATACTGATTTTGTCGGAGTTTTATTTTCCCATTCCTTCGCTTTATTTTTTTCGGTTGCTCAAAGAATTATTTTGTTTCTTTCCTGTCTGTTTGTAAGCGTCTATATTTAAATATTAGCATTATAAAAATTAATTGTTTCTTAAGATTCACTTCCTTTACATTATTTGTTACTTCAATGAACCCAATAATTTGTGTTATGGGTCTTCCAGCAAAAAAACCTGATAATTTTTCAGTTTATGAATATAATTGTTTATTGTTCCTGTTTTTCATCCTTGTATTTTGTGTACACTTTCCTTATTACTTTGGCTGTCTTAAACCTCTATACAGACATAAAAACTACAAATTCAAGGTTACGTTAAAACATACAAACACTACAAGAATTACTATTATAAGCTTTACTAGATTTAGTTTTGAGTATCGAACTAAAACCAACAGACTATGTAGAATACAGTCTGAATATTATGAAAAAATTGAATAGTAAATTTAAATTATCTTAAAAAAGTGAATATATATATATATATACAGTGTGAATGAGACATTCCTTAGTTATGTTTCTTCGCACAGATGCCACCAAACAAAAGACTGATCCATTTTCTTCGCAGATGATAAGTGTTTTTTTTCTAAAACATGATAATGTTTTGATTTTTAATTTACTTCCTCTTCATTGAAATGGTACATTGTTTCCGGTACATATAACTTTTTCAAAAAAAAAATCCTGCTGTTCACATTTTTTCTGCGACCACCCCGATCGAAGATTTGTAACTATATACTATTTGCCTGTAAATACTAATAGTTGTCGATTATATCACTAGCATTGAGACCTTTCTTTCGTTTGTTCAACGATTTAATCAAGGATAAATAAAGTTCCTTTCTAAGTTTTAGTAATTTTGGAGCGATAACAGCGTACTGTCAAATCTACATTATGGCTTTAATATTCTGGTGTTACTGAGTATTTAACAGGACTATCAATCCACGGGATTTATTACTACGTGGAACGAAAATCTTCAGTAACATCGTTGACGCATTCAAGGACTGTGGGTGGAGAATAAATCGTACGATCGTCAGCCACTCATCAATACCGACGATGAAGGACAGTTGAAAAGCTTCTGCCGCAAGGCTCTGATTTATTCAGGCGAAGGGAATTCACAACGTAAACCTGCGTTCCATCTGCATACCAACATATGGAAACGTCGTGTTGACTTTTTAATCCGAGAGGTACGCAGCGAAGGCGTCTAATTACTTAGTGAACACTCGCTGACATTCAGTGAGAGCTCATGCTGCTTTCAGTGCTGAGCTAAAACAAACACGTTTCAGTGAACAGGAAAACTTCTCGTCGTCAAAAAGATGTCAAATGCAACTGGAAAGTATCAGAACTGAGGTTACAGTGATTCATGACACACTCCGTGCTATGAAAAATGATTAAGAACTTATATAATTAACAACAACGGTACTATTTCTGTTTTCTGAGATGTGTAAGAGATTTTGCCAATCGACCGGAAACATAAGCATATGCAACCAAGTTTCAAGGTAAAACATTTCCGGCCATTAAACACTAAGAATTTTTTTTCAGAAATTGAATTACTTTGCACTTAATTTGTATTTTGCTGCGACATAGATATGCAGAATGTAAAAAAGAAAAAAAAAAAAGCCTAACTAATAATGAACAAGTAGCTAGAAGCAAACTAAAGCATTTGTAATAAACAATGAGAAGGAGCAATTTTGACCGTCTGAAGTAGAAGTATGATATAAGATAAGTCCTATCCTAGGAGATCGAAGACGGTCGGATTAGCTATGTGGGAAGAAGTCGTATGAAAGAGAAATAACCGAACCTGGAGGCAGTTTCAATTCCACTACGATGAGGCGACGAGAAATACGAGGCACTTCACGTGTTATATCACTTGGAGAAAATTAACTATTTAGTTCAAATGTATTTCGTCAGTATTGATCCTTCAGTGCAGAAGCAAGGCAAAAATTACGTGTTAATGGGAATCGAAGTAGGTTTATAAAGTTACACAATGATACATAACAAGAAACAAATAGAATATAAAAGTAAATAATTTACTCACAAATACAGATAATGTGAAGAAACCGCCAAAACAAAATTCAAAGTGTTAAACAAAACAGTTACTTTATATGCAGGACAACTTCATAAACAAATTTACACACTGAAATTTTCATATTTCTCAGAAAAATTATGATTTGTGCAAAATTAGAAAATTCTATCACTGTTTCTAATTATTATGGTCACTTTTGAAAGAAATACTTTCATTGAAGAATTTAACGCTACAGAATGACAGATAAAATATTGTACCTGTTTTTAGTTATTATCGTTTCTTATCAGATGGTCAAACTCGAACATGCAGCTAATACTAACTTAAATAAATTATAGACTTTCATACACAAACAGTTTTTAATACCATTTTCTGTTCTCT
The DNA here is from genome assembly GCA_031002005.1 of Vandiemenella viatica. Lineage (NCBI taxonomy): Eukaryota > Metazoa > Arthropoda > Insecta > Orthoptera > Morabidae > Vandiemenella > Vandiemenella viatica. Next base: position 85,816,860 of record JARYHS010011408.1, on the reverse strand, counting down.
ACCCGTAGTACTAGATTCTGCGTTGATAATATGAATTACAACAGTCAACAGTCGAGCCCCTGAAAGCATTAACTCATGAAAGTTAAATAAATGGTCGAGTTCAAGATAATATTCATAAATAATTTCAAAGCCGCAATTGACGGCTTCCTCAGCGTGATCTTGTCGTCACAGTTAGTAGTTTGGCCGAGCGTGTATATGGTAAGCACCGCCTGCCTGGACATACCTGTGTACTTACGCGAATTTCGTTTATTGGCTTTTCCGTGGTCATCTAAGCGAATGCTGGAATGGAACCGTCTACTTTTTCAAAAACAAAACTGCACGTTACGCAATTTCTTTTTTTTTAGTAAGAACACATTTTCACAAAGGCAATAAGAAAATAGCTCATAACGTTTACTACTGTGGCCTCGACTTTGATGGATGCCTGTTGACGACATTCATAATCGACTGGAAATTCCACAATTAATTAAATTATAGTCTTATAACTCCATAGTAATAACCTGATTTTAGTGCGTGAAATGCCAACTTAAAGTACCCCAAGTGGAAAAAGAGAATTGCACTATCTTTTAATTCAAACGACGACCAACATCTCACTTTCAAATCTAGATAAACCAATTTTTCATTCCCCATCAAATGTGTTATATGTCATATCACTGTTACTATATGTTAAATGTACACACTTTATCATTATTCTTGGCCGCAGCTGAAAAATTCTATCACTCTTATCTTGCACAATCCTACATCTATGTCATCCCAGGAAACAGTAACGCAATACTGACGAGCGATTATTGCGTTACTGTTTCTTAGGATGACATTGATGTAGGATTGTGGAAGATAAGAGTGATAGAATTTTTCAGCAGTGGACAAGAATAATGATAGTGTGTACCTATGTAATATACTCAGTCCTCTCTTTTAAAATAATGTTGAAATTAAGATTTGTCACAGAGTAATCCATTTGGATTGCCCTCAAAATTATCGTAAGTCGCTGTAATAATAATAATCTGTGTAGTATTTTGTAGGTACTGACGTGGAGTGCGACATTTGCATGTAATCCCAGGAGGAATATCCTGTTGCTGGAGAAAGTGGACTGCCTTCTAGTAACGATCACTTAAGCTAACAGGAAACAATGTAATGAGTGGAATACATCTATTGAGAATTTAATTGCATGGTACTGACAGAAAATACCGAAAACAGTTTCCATTAATTAATGCCACTAACGAAGAGTCCTTAACGAACGCCGAAATACCTGCGGCAATTATTATAATTGGTGATTTAGCAGAACGAAATTAAAAGCTGAACCTATTAGCAAAGCTGTTGTGAACATTTACAAACTGTTAAAAATAAAACGAAACTGCTAAAAGCTTATTAAAATAGTTATTTAACATTAAATATTATCAGCGTTCCTAAGATGTGCAGTGTTATTTCCTTTACAACTGTTTAAACTACATGGATTACGCCCTATCACTGCTGCTCAGCTTCCTAGTCTAAGCACAATCCAATTAGATGAACAACGTGATTCTAACATTAATGTCATGTGTTGGGCTGTTGAACGTTACGGCCGTTCATTCTGCTACAGCCACATCCTTCAAGAGGACTGTAATCGAATCACCTGGCAGTAGCGCTGCCCGAGGTGAAATACGCGGCCAATTTGGAGGCGTGCAGGCGCACCGCACAGGAAGCATTACGAGAGGAGAAAAGTGGCTGCGCGCACCTGGGCCAAATCTACGACCCACCCAGGTAAGGAGGCCACATGTCTAGCCTTCATCTGGTTTTACACGCGTTTCAACAGCCATCTGACGAATTCAACTTAAGTTTCGCAAATGAACATTTCACAGTAACACTAACGCAATTACATTTCAATCTTCCGCAACTTCCATAAAATTATCAACAGACAAACAATAGTGTTCACAAGGCAAAAAAAATTATTAGACCGAGAAAATATTGTTTTAAAGATGTTACGTTTTTTTGAAGAGAATAAATCTTCATTTTTTAACACCAATATAATTCACTGTAAACAGTGACTACCTGTGTGGCTCGGCAGATAAATCAATGGATTTACAGCCAGGTAAATGAGTGTGTTACCTCTAAAGGAGGCGATGGATCAGAAGAGAGGTTGCGCTGTAATCCTGCTACACATTCCAGACAGAAATACATGTCCAATCAAGATGAATAAAGAAGCATAGAAAAATGGATCTGATATTTCTGTTGGATGGAGATTGAGGTTCCTGAATTAATGTGATTATGCGTACCTTAAACGAGGCAAATAATATCAATTTCAGTAAAGAAAAAGGCTCGTATAGTCGTAATGGCTTGGTGACAGGGTTTTAATTGGCTCCGCATTCCGCCTCTTTTTTTTAGCTGTTTTAATCTAATCCGGTAATCCTACCGAGTATAGGGGACTTACATTTAATGTGGAATCCCATCCACGAAAGCGTTTTGGCGTCTTCACATTACAGAGGTGAAAATCGTGTTAAGGGCCGTTAAAAATCCCCGCTGAGACAGGGAATCGAACCGGAGACTTTTGGACCTACATTCAGACGCTTTAACCACTGAACCACTATACCGCTCCATTAATTTCAGTAAGAATCTCCATATATACGAGAAAAGAGATCAATGTTATTAGTATTACAAAACTGAACAAAAAATGAACAGAATTATCGTACTACCGGTTTTTACCGTCATATGTTGTTTTTCACTTGAATCGCAGAAGGTCATTAGAAACGATATTTGGGCACGGGTGCTTCTAGTGTTGTTGGTTTTGTGAACCCATTCTTTTAACGCAGGAATGGGTAAACAACCCACCATTCGCCTTGAGAAGTAGAGAAGACTATTAAAAGAAAAAATTAAAAGTCAACATTGCCGAAAGTGAAGAATGGCGTATGCACCAATAAGACTGTTATTATCGCCGTCGCAGTCTTAACAATACATAACCTCATCTTTTATATTAATTTAAATTTCTTTCTGAATGAGCTCCAGAAAAAGTCTGAAATTACGTCTGTATATCTTTACGTTTTGTAAATGAAATAAGATAGCTTAAATTTTATTTTTTAAATTCTTCAGGGGCATTCATATTGAATGCTGGAGAGGCATTAACAGAAAATAAATCTTGAGTCTAGTTTTGTAGAGTTGCAAGCCATATGCTTTGTATACCTCCACTTTTTTACCTCCTATTTATAGATTATCGGAAATTATTTACGTTGAGCCAGGACCGAGTGGCAGAATGTGTTATCTCCAAGTCATATCCCCTCGTATCATCCTTCGTCGTCCTGTGAACCTATGCATGTCCAGTTTTCTAGATATTCTTGCAGCGTCCATTCCTTATTAGGTTTATGATAAACGTATTCACAATGGCCTGAAGAATTCTCGCTGCAATCAAAGTGGTGAATATTAATGAACGGACCTGTATCAATAGTGGGATAATCAAAAGGTTATAGAGCACGGCTAATCGATTTTTAAGAATGTTTTAGTGACTGTCATAAATAAAGAGGACAAAAGATTTACGATATCGCTGATTGCGTGATTAAAATTCACGTTCGTTTTCATCCGTTGTATTTTATGTTTAATTTTGAAAAATTTCAGATGATTCAGCCATCACTTGTGACCAGCTACATTCAGAATGTCAATACATGTTGAGCTACTGAATTACACAATAATGCGTAATTAACAACCCATTAATTTTAAATACCTTGTATTACAAGCAAGATAGTATTGTTCTGGGCGCATCTAGCTATGGGTTGCCCTAGAAATTTTATTATGGTATCAATCTAGAAGAAAAGAAACAGTTCTAGATGCGCTGAAACTGAGACAATTATGATTAGGAGATCTAACACACTCGTTAGTCATATTCTTGGGGTGCAGAAGCCAAAACCAGCAACATAATAATTTGAATTCTTTCAGCTTTCAGGAACCACACATAACGATTTTCCTTATTATTGAAACTGACACGTTCGTAAATAACTGTTAACTGACTGTTTAAATTTCGTTACTTCTTATAACTGTTATAACCATTCGCTAGATCTGTGTTAGCTGAATACAAACTATTGAACCATTAAATTTCAAATACGAGATGTATTAGGTACGATGCATTTGAGAATAAGTCAAATATTTGCATCTTTCTTTTATCGGATAAGACTTTTGAAAACTAATAGACATCTGAGATGGACGACAAATGTGGTTATGGGAAGGAATCATAGAGGGAGGGGTAAACAACTATAAATATGGAAAAACTATATGGATTTGCAATAGTTAGAAACTAATTTAATATTTGTAAATACAAGAATAAGAAATTAAAACAGGTAACTAAACAAAACCAAAAGTAACTATAACTTGGTGACGGGAAAGAAAGGAAAGGAAAAGTGTGGTAAGGTAATGCTTAAAAAAAAGGAAGAAAGATAGAGTGAAACAGAAACGTTAGGAAGAGAGTATATATAAGGAATAGATAACATGTTAGGGGTGAAGAGTTCTGTATTGTACGAGTGAAGCGGTGCTGTGGACGAGTTCTTCAGCCGTCAGAACAAGAGTCAGCCTGGTTGATGGTGACGACTCGAGTCGAAGAGTGTTCCCCTGCCGCAGCTGATTACGAAATACGGTAGCACCTGCGAAACGGTATGCAGATTTGCAGAGGAACCTTTATCTAATGGCTGAGATGTTATGAAAATGAAGCTGCTGAGAACAGGACATTCGTATGTCCTTACGACTGGTGACAGAGTTTCCATTTCTGTGTCTGTCGTGACTGAATCCACATTTCAATGTAGAATCGAGCCCAGTGCTCTCAAATGAACAATGCAAAACCCGTAAAATATCTTGGTCGCACGGGGATTCCAACTTGGAA